>CM042688.1:119676443-120276443 GCA_023614405.1 Avena insularis | reverse complement strand
TCTCCGACCTCGCTGACTGCAGCCCGGGATGTGCAGCTCGGCTCCTCTTTGATCTAGGCAGGCGGCCTCGGGTTGATTGGGGAGCTGGGGTCTTCGCCGGCCCGCATTGAGCTGCTGCCTGGTGATGCAGTTGGAGGGCTGATGGATGTTGGTTGTGGTATAGCCACCCAGGAGGGGCAGTCGGGCCATCTGGGCGGTTTGGCTATGACCGTGATCCACTCGGGGGACGGCCTGCCCCGATCTTCGTCGGGTCTGTCCCTTGGTGGTGGCGGACCGCAGGCTTCGGCACGGAGGAGTTCTAGGCATGGACTCGATGCCTCCGAGGTGTCAGCTATGGATGAGGACTCGATGGTCAAGGCCATGTGGAGGAAAGCAAAGAAGAACCTCGACTCGCAAGGTATAATGAATTCTTCAAAGTCTTTCCTTTCTTTCTCCAATTCGTCTATTGCTAATAAGCTGGCTAATGTTGGAGTTAGTATGGGTAAATCTGTTAAGGATGTTTCTTTCTCTAGTTCTGTGTTGAGACGTATGGAGGTTGACCGTTTAACGGTTAATCCTAAGACTCTTGTTGTTTGTGAGCCTTCAACAATCGAGGAGGAGGAGTTGCATGCCACAGAAGATGGTTGATACGTCATAAACGTATCTATAATTTTTGATGTTCCATGCTTGTTTTATATCTACTTTCTTATGTTTTGTTCATACTTTGAGATACTTTTATGCATTTTCTGGGACTAACCTATTAACAAGATGCCACAGTGCTAGTTTCATGTTTTCTTCTGTTTTTGGTTCCAGGAAAGTCAAAAAATGAATATTCTCGGAATTGGACGGGACAAAAGCCAAAGTCAATATTTCACCGAGGGGAACATACACCTAGAAGTCGAGACAGAAGAGGGCCAGGGCCTGGCCACAACATATGGTGGCGCGGGTCACCCCTGGCCGTGCCACCAGGTGGTGTGGGCCCCTCAGGCCTCCACCGACCTTGCCCTTTTGCCTATAAGAAGCCTCCGATGCAGAAACCCTAAAGAATCCAGCCTCCAGCCATGAAAAGTTCCGCAACACCGCCGCCACCGAAGGGAAGATTCGGGGGACAGAGAGTCTCTGTTTCGGCACCCTGCTGGGACGAGGAAGTGCCCCCGGATCCATCTCCATCGATCTCCACCACCATCTCCATCGCCGTTGTTGATTCCCATGATGTTGAGGGAGTAGTTCTTCCTCGAGGCTAAGGGTTCTACCGATAGCTATGTGTTCATCTCTCTCTCTATGCATGATCATATTGTGATCATGAGCTTTGTAATCAAGTAGATCCACCTTTCTACTCAAGTTCTTTAATAGATCTCTGCTCTCCCCATGTGTGTGAAAGTGATAGCGTGCACACCATGGTGGCACTTAGGCTAGAGATTACAATTACTTGTTATGAGTTATATTTGGAGTTGGATGTTTCTGTGAAATTGTGGTGTTTGTTGGAACCATCTAGAGCTCAAGGTGACAGTGTGGGGTTACCTAGATGGGGAAAGCAGACTTTGAGGTGTGCTGTTATAGCCCTACCATGGATTAAAGTGTCCAACCAGAAAGTAGTTCAGAGTAGTATCATGAAGAGAAGATATTTATATGAGAGTGTTAACTTGTGAAAGTATGATCCCTAGGCCTTGTTTCTAAGCATTGAAACACCGTTTGCAATTAGATTTGTTACATGTTTGCTTACTTCCATATTTGTTTCAGATTGCCTTTAGTCTCTTCCCACGTCAACCACACGCCATCAAAGCTATTTTCTGGCACCGTTACCACTTATAATTATCCATACCACTTGTATTTCACTATCTCTTCACCGAACTAGTGCACCTATACACCTGACAAGTGTATTGGTTGTGTTGGGGACACAAGAGACTTCTTGTATCTTGATTGCAGGGTTGCTTGAGAGGGATACCTTTGACCACTTCCTCTCTGAGTTCGATAAACCTTGGGTGATCCACTTAAGGGAAAACTTGCTGCTGTTTTACAAACCTTTGCACTTGGAGGCCCAACAACTGTCTACAAGAATAGAAGTGCGTAAACATCAACACTCTACCTCAACATTTATCATTTAGTTTATGTTTTGGATATTTATTGTAATCAAAAGATTGTGAACTTCTTTAGTGTGTCTCACACTTAGTGAGACGGTTGTTCATATCAGTTTCTAACAAACAGTTGTTCTAGTTTTTGAATACTAGTTCTTTTAACACTACATTGTGAAACAATATTAGAGGTATCCTTACAAAGGATACTGTGTCCTTCTTCCACATATTTAGTGATAAAGTCTTTCACATTTACTATTATAGGTTCATCATCCATTTGTTTATCAGGTTCAAAAGCTTTATTTGTACTTTCATTAACCATACTAGCTATCATAGAATGTTCCTTTATCTTAATTGGGAAAGGCATTTTCTCAATGTAAGGTTCAGGTAAAGCATGATTAGCAATATAAACTTCAGTATTTCTTGTAGGAACACTCCTAGCAATATCTTTATAAGGTTCATGATACTTATTCCACTTCTTTTTAGGCACTTCAATGTAGGAAGCAAAAGCCTTAAAATAAGTTGCAATAGCCTGAGAGTCTAGACGATAAGAATTTTTAATATTTTGAAAGTCATCAGTTCCCATAAAAGATTCAATGCATTCATAATCATAATTTATACCTGACTTTCTTCCTTTGTCATTCTCCCATGCTTTAGCATTATCTTGAATACGGTCCAGAAGATCCCATTTAGCTTCTTCTTCCATGCGAGTGAATGATCCAGCATAAGAAGCATCCAATAAATCCTTATCGTGAAGAGAAAGCCTTGTATAAAAGTTATTGATAATAATATTGTTGGGGAGTTCATGAATGGGACGTTTGAGCTTTAGTAACTTCAGTCTCCCCAAAGCTTGAGTTGTACTCTCTCCATCAAGAGGCCAAAAGTTGTATATTTGATTCCGATCTTTATGAATCTCACTAGGAGGATAAAACTTTGAATAAAAGAGAGGTATTATTTCCTCCCATTCAAGAGCTTGACCATTCTTCAGCAGCTTATACCATTTCTCAGCTCTTCCTTTCAGCGATAATGAGAATAACTTCTTCTTGACTTGATCTATAGTAATACCTGCACACTTGAACAACCCGCATAATTCGTGTATAAAGAGTAAATGATTACCAGGATGGACAGTTCCATCCCCAACATAGTAGTTATCCATAACACGATCAATAATTCTCGTAGGTATTTTAAAAGCATCATTCTCAGCAGGTGGTGGTTCATCTACTACCTTAGCAGTGGTAGTAGCATTACGAAATAAGAAACTCAGCGAATTATCCATATCGAAAATAAAGCAACTAACAGAAGTAAACAATACTCATAGTAGACGTTTCCTTTGCCAGTTCCACTCTCCAATAGCGCTTCACTCCCCGGCAACAGTGCCAGAAAATAGTCTTGATGACCCACAAGTATAGGGGGTGTATTGCAGTATTTTCAATAAGTAAGAGTGTCGAACCCAACGAGGAGCAGAAGGTGCTGGCTAGTGGTATGGATTAGGAATTCTCTGCAAATACTTAGCAAACATATTTTTAGGGGTTTTTGATAATGTAGGTAAATAAAGTACGAGTAAATAAAAGACAATAAGAATAAATGCAGCAAGTGGCCAATCCTTTATTCAGCAGAGGACAAGCCGGTTGTATTACTTCAGATGACCAAACGTTCTCGAGGATACACGGGAAGGCTGTCAAGTGCTTTCGCTTCATGTAGTTGATTAATCTTATTTAGCTTGCTAAGTGTTGTGTGGGTGAACCTGTGCTAATGTATTGACCTTCCTAGGACTAATACATACTTGTGATTATACCCCTTGCAAACATCCATAAGTACAAGAAAGTAATTAAGGTAGAAACCTAACCACAATTTTAAACTCTAAGACCATGACGTCCCTTGTGCAATGGTTTCCAAATGGGGGTTCAGGTTTCTGTCACTCCGGCAACCCCTACGATTTGTAGCCAAATACACAATGCATTCCCCTAGGCCCATATAGGTGAAGTGTCATGTAGTCGACGTTCACATGACACCACTAGAAGAAGTACACCACAACTTAAATATCAAACTATTGAATCTTTCTCAACATAATTCGACTACTAACAACATGAATTCTCCCATGTCCTCAAGAACAAAACGAACTACTCACAAGACATCATATGGATCATGATTAGAGATGGAATAATGATGTATAACAATCTGAACATAAACAATATTTCAACGGTTCCACTCAATAGCATCAACTACAAAGAGTAATCAATACCAGGAAAGTTTCCCCTAAGAACTATGCAAGATTCAACCCAATTGTTACAGCAATATGGAGAAGGTGATGAAGGTGCTGCTGATGATGATGGTGGTGATGATGATGATGGTCCCGATGAAGTCCAGCTTGATGGTGGTGTTGATGGCGACGATCTCCCCTCTCCGGGGAGGAATTCCCCTGGCAGAATTCTGTCTGCCGGAGAGATCTTTCTCTCTCGGTGTTTTTCGCCCCGTAGAGGCGACGGAATCTTTCTGTGGTCCCTCCCTCGGTATTAGGGTTCCGTGGGGATAATATACGCTAGAGGGGAGAGCTGGAGGTGGGCCAGGGTGGCCACACCACCTTGTGGCGCAACTTAGGCTGGCCTGCGCCAGGGGTGGTGTGGGCCCCCTATGGCCCATCTCCACTCCTCCTTCTGGCAGTCTTCGTCTTCTCGAAAAAATAGGATTTTCCATATATGTTCCCGCATTTTCTGATATTTGTGAATTTTGCCTCCAAACAGCACCTTTTCCTTTAGAATCCTGACTGCAGCGGTCCATGCTCCAAAAGTCATCAACCATGCAAAAACAGATTAACATAAGTATCACCTCTTAATATGAAATATATAAATGAATAGCAGTAAATTATGATATAGAATAGTGATGCAAAATGGACGTATCAGACATACCTCTCATCAATGACTTCATAATCATCTTCCTTATAGGGATGCGTTGCTTCAAAACTCAAGAACGATTACTCCCATAATAATATTAAAGCAAAGAGGCAAAGTGCAAATCCAAATTTACAAAAAAAAGAAAAAGGGAAAAATCTTTTTGTATTTTTGAGGATAGTGATTAAAGAATAGAAAAGAACTTGCGACCAAGCAGCGAACTAATAAAAAAACAAATAGAAAAATAAAACGGAAAAGCAAAATGTTGGAACAAGCCAACACGAGTGTTTCAAAGCTGCCAAGGAGCTGGAATACAACCTCATTATTACACAAATAAAATTGCTGAGGGAACACATCCCCAAGCTCAAGCTTTTGCAAGCCCTTTTATTGCTCATTGTGGTGGCGGTGGATAATCTCCCACGTTCCATTGGCTGCTCCAATCATGGAACTGGGTGGTGAGGTTCGCAGAAAGCATCTCGAAGGTTGATGGAGAGGTTGTTCATATTTTGGATGTTTCCTTTGAGTGCATAAATATCTTCGTAGGTGGTGTAGTAGTATGGTGGCTGCACATCTTGTTCGGGTCCCTCTTCTTCTACTTCTTCATCTTCTCATCCTCCCGTGGGTATTTCTTGATGGGGTAGTCTTGCCTCAACCTGTGTGTCAAAATGCAAACGTCCATCCTTGATAGAGAATAGACCATTAGGCAAAGGAGTTGGGGTCAAGTGATCTGCTCCAGGTATATAAAGAAAGTATTTACCATTAGTTCTAGAAATCATACCACATGCTCTTAGAGTAGAAAAAACGAGATGGTTACTTCCTACCAACGGTTGGATGTTACCTAGGTTGATGTGAAGCGTGCGTGCAAGAATGGTCACAAGTCCTTTGCATATGGGTCCTCAAGACTACAGAGCCTGATGCTTAAGATAAAACACAAGAAGGGTGCCCAAATTTGGCGTTAAGTTACAATTAATAATAGCATCATGTACTCTTCATTGACTCTAGTGAACTCACCACGTGCCTGCAAGGTGTTTGCAATAACATGAAACAAATAGGAATAGCAGGATGGTCGATTTGGTTCCCCTTGGGTGTGTTTCCATGAATGCTCATTAAATTAAAGTATTGCCAAGGTGCAGAATTTAAAACAAAGGTAGTAGAGCGTATGTTTGTGGTGTTGTTGGCAAACCCAAAAAATTGAGCCCATTGGTAGAGTGTCAAGGAGTACTCACATTTCACAAGGCGCAAATTGATGTGATTAACTCTAGCCGTTTGCTCCTCGGAACAATAGTGAGATCTCACCGTATGCATGAAAGTGCCGAGGAACTCAAGCGTCAAGCGGCAATACGTGGCGACATTCTGGAAGACAAAGTCATAAAAACCAACATTGTTGCAAAGTAAATCAAAATCAGCACGAATGCCAAGTTGGTTCAAGATATAGGGACATGTCCACTTGGTGGACTTGAATTCTCTTAGCTTGAGAGGGTCAAAACGTTTCAGCTGAAACTCCTCGGTGAACTTGATACCAAGTGACTCGAGGATCAAAGTATGAACGAGTGGTGCAGAAGGTTCCGCATCCATCACATATGTACGGCTCCTCGTATTCATCTAAAACAAAACAAATAAAGATTACTAATTAAATTTTTAGTCCAATAGAAACATAGTATATGTGATCCTCTACACTAGTTACAAAAGAAAGTCCTTTAAAAACAATACTAAACATGCTCAATATCAAGATTAGCTCAAGAACAAGACCTAGGTTCTAGATTGACAATGATGAAATATTGAGTGAAGCTTTGGTACAAATAAGTTGGGGATCACAAGAGAATCATACCTTACAGCAATTAGGTGCGAGGAAACGAAGAAAGATCGAGTAAATTTGAAGATCCAATGGAGGTGGTTTGGAGGAAGAATAAAGAGAAAGTTTGTGTTTGGGGATTTTTAGGTTACCTCCTCGTGGTGCTATGGCGGATGCGTACATGGTACGGACGGGCGGTACGGCCAGAGCCCGCCCGTACTGGGTGACTTACCTTGGGGGTGACGACTCCCTTCCGGCGGTGCACTCGGTACAAGCGCGTGATACGGTCGTGCACGCCCATACTACTGGTCATTATGCGTTCAATTCCTTTGCTTAAAATCTGATGTTTTGCTCGAGAGGATACGGTACGGGGGCATCGTATGGGGGCGTCCGCCCGTACCAGTGGTCATTATGACCCATGTGTCCTGCAAAACTCAAAGTTTCTATTTTCCAATGCCCCAAGGTGGTACATGCACACGTTACGGTCCCTTCCGGTTGTACCACTGGTCGTTATGTGGCCAGTGAGCTGAAAAACTGAAAAACTTTGATTAGTATCTTCGTGCGTCTTTATACATCTTATCAAAGGTCCAAATAACAACAAATGGACTTCATAAAAATCAGAAATACTTCTTAGGCCATATGTTAGTAAAAATAAAAGATCAAGGATTACTTTATTTATCCTCCTCTCTCCAAAGTTCTTCTTGAACACTCTTTATTAAAAACAAAAACGAGACATAAAGAAACAAACAAAAGAGTAAAAACTTTTATGTCACATGGGTTGCCTCCCATGAAGTGCTTCTAGTTAAGGTCAATTAGCTTGACCTAGATGCTCATCATTTAGGTTTAATGAGTGGAACACCCACTCCAAAGTAATTGGCTTTCAAAGTAATTATACCATCGTCATCATTAGGCTTGCTGGCCTTCTTGTTCCTAGGGAAGTGGACTATAAAAGGATCTCTAGATGGTAGTCCTATTCTCACATTCCCTTCATGTAAATTGATTAGTGCTTTAATAGTTCTTAGGAAGGGCCTACCTAGGATTATAGGTGCTATGAGATCTTCAGGCATGTCCACAATAACAAGATCGATAAGTGTGAGACTACCTTTAATTTCAACAACTATATATTTCCTTTATACCAACAGTTTGTTATAAGTTGAATCCGCTAGATGGAGTCTTAATTTAGTAGTTTCAAATGGCCCCAATTTTAACTTGTCAAATAGGCTTTTACAAATCGTTGAAACACTTGCACCAAGATCACAAAGTGTAGATATCTTATTGACCCTAACCTTAATTTTAATAGTGGGCTCAAATATATCATCTAGCGTAGTAGGAGGTTTATTAGCAATTCTCTTATACTCCATCTCTAAATCATGAAGATTAGATGCTACTTGTTGAATAAATTGTTGGTACATAGCATCATCACCTTGTTCTATACCGGGATTCATTACGGTGATCATCTTAAGTAAATCTTCCATGGTATATTCTGGTGTTGGTGTGTTGTTATAATCCAGCTCTTCTGGATTTTCATCATTTGTTACCACCCTCATCATCTTAAGGACTTCCACCGGATTTGGCTCAGGCTTCCTAGCAAACTTTTCTAGTATGAGAGCTTGGCTCTCCTCTACCTTGTATAATTGAGCCTCCACGGTCTTTGTCCTTTCCTATAGAGCCTGCATATCATTTCTAATTGCAACAATCTAGTTAGATAATTTTTCTATACTACTTTCATGGTTCTCCGTGATTTTAATGAGCATATTATTTTGCTCGGTTTGAGCTTGCATAAAAGTTCTAATGGTTTGCTCAAACAAGAGATTGCCATGATTTGGTCCATTATGATTATCATAATTATTGTAAGGAGCTCCTGCAGGATTAGAGTAATGTTTTTGAACATTAGAAGCATAATTTTGTTTTTTCCATGCAGGATTATAAGGAGTGTGAGCTATTGATGAGGGTTTAACTCATCAATGCCCATTGTTATGGACTTGGGTTTTGGAGAAGGAGGGAGCGCTGGAGACATCTATCAGCTAGCAAACAAGCACACAGGGGACTCGAAGATTTACCCAGGTTCAGGCCTCATAAAGGTCCCTACTCCTGCTTGTCTGCTCATGGAATTATTGAAAGAATCGAGGATTACAATGGTGCGCAGATGCAATCTGGCGAGGGTTGTGGAAACTAGGGTTGCGTGTGTCCTCCTCGCTGCCCCCTCCCAGCCTTTATATAGATAGGCTAGGTCTCAGGTAACAGGTCGAGTCGGTTACAGGTTAGGGTTTCCCTTTAAACTTTCTATCTTTAACTTCTTCTTGTTCCGCAAGCGATCGAGAGTCCATAGGTTACTCGAATTCTCCATTTGGGCCTTGGCGACACCATGGGCCTCCACTGTATTCAGGCCGTATATACCAAGCTCGAGTACCTGTAAGGTATACCCATGTTAGTAGCCCCCGAGTGTCAAGTGGAATCGCAGATTCGACTGGGGACTTTATGAATCCTATCGAGTGCATGACTGAGTATGTTTTTCGACTGCTCTGTTTGTGTCATAGGGATTGTTGATGTGCGTGCCTGATTTAACCGATGTATCAGTATCAGTTAACTACCTTAGGGTAAAACAACGCAATCTACTCGAACTCGAGTCCCCGGACTCGAATCCGAAAGAGTGCTGGTGTAATTAGACTCAAGCCGTGGAGGTCTTACAGGAGTCAAATTCCAGTATATGGGTGTGAGCACTCGACGCGTCCGTCAAGGCATGTTCGTCGTACCTATTGGCACGGATATATTTCTGGTAGTGCGCAGAAAATGTGTTGCCAGGCCTTATTAAGGTCTTATCTTCATGCTGCAAGCGCGACATCCGAATTTTGTCATCGCGGAGATGATTTGGGTGACCCAAGAGACGCAGTCTCTTTGTAGGGAAACATCATGAGGCGGTGTCGCCATAAGCTTCGAGTGTGGATGTTATCAACACACAGTACGATGTACAAATAATCATAGGGTGCGCGACCAGCGCTCCCTATGGGAGTAGCCCCCGAGTGCCTAGTTGAGTCGAAGACTCAGGCAAGGACTAAAGAACTTTTGTGACTGCTGTCGTCTTTTGTTTGCTTGTTATAGTCGAATTTATTTCCAGCGCTCCCTATGGGATTAACCCATGTCCATAGTCGAATCGCGGATTCGAGTGGTTGGGTTTGTTTTGATTGTCCATGTTCTTGCAGGAAAGAAAAAGAAAAATCGTAGGGTGCGCGACCAGCGCTCCCTATGGGAGTAGCCCCCGAGTGCTTGGTGGAGTCGAAGACTCGAGCAAGGACTAAAGTAGTCGAAGTCTTCTGCTCCTCAATTTTTGATGACATCAGTGCTGATGATGTGATGAGCTCAGTTGCCCGCGTGAGCGGGTTTGACGGGATTTGACGAGCGGTGGGTCCCATTTTCTGACTCTGACTTGACCGGGCATGCGTAATCTTTGTTTTAACTGTGCCTCCTCAATTTCCGCGCATAATGGGGGTAGTGGAGGACGGTTCACGCTTCGGGTCCTCCACGTGTTGATCACGATGAACGCCACGCGTATGATAGGGTTTTTCCTGACCGTTAAATTGCATCTTCAAGGGGGTTAAGTAGCGATGTTGCGACGGTAATTTTCACATCTGCTTCCTTTCTCTGCCTTTGCCTCCGTCGCCATTGCTGCTGCTCCTCTGCTCCTTTGTGTTCGTCTTTTTCATGGCGCTGGACCAGCTCTGCGTATTCCCCAGTTACTTTCTCTGTTCACACCGCCACCGTAGAATGGGGAAGAAGAAAGGAGGTGTCACGGCCAATTTCGCCGCCACCACGGTTGCTCCGAAGAAGAAGGGCGGCTCTGCCGCTATGGGCACCAGCACCGCCGTCGCCGGGAAAAAGAAGGGCATGGGCACTCACGTCACCAATGGCGCGTGGCGCGCATCCGTGATCAAGTCCTATGAGCTCTGTCTTCTATGACAAGACGGAGTTCTTTCTTCCGCAGTCGCTGACGCGCGCGTCCCTGTCACCGAGTAATCCCTTCCCCTCCTGCCGGTTTTCAGGTGATGTTCCTAGCGTTCATCATCCGCGGTCTCTCGTTGCCCCTGCATTCTTTCTTCAGGGGCCTTCTCTGTTTTTATGGGCTCTAGCTGCATCAACTGTCCCCCAACTCCATCCTCTATGTAGCTTGCTACATTACTCTTTGCGAGTGCTGGCTCGAAATCGAGCCGCACTTCGGTCTCTTCAAGCGTCTCTTCAAGCTGAAGAGCCAGTCGGCGTCTGGCTCCGTAGTCTACGATGTAGCCAGCTGTGGTATCCACGTCGACTCCTCTGCCACATACTTCAACATTAAACTCATGGCATCCGTCCAAGGGTGGAGGGCCAAGTGGTTCTACATCCACGACCTGAAGGCCGACGGAGACCACTACGGACTCGCGCCCTTCAATCCCGTGACGCCGTGCAAGAGAAGGCGCTCCTGGAAGAACATAGTGATGCCCGACGAATCCGCAGAGACAGATGTGCTATACGAGCGAGTCTGCGACCTCGAGAGTCGCATGGGTAAAGAGGAGGGAGGCTGCACCCTCATTCGCACATGGCTGCGCCATCGCGTCCAGTCCCTACAGGCCAGAGTGCATCCTATGTTCTAGTGGGCTAGCGCGGACGATGTCACTCGTGTATCTGCCGATGGCATTTCCGCGAGTGAGGTAGATAAAAGGGTGCGACTGGTCACCAAGTACACCGCCAAGGATGTGCTTCCCAATAACCCAGACGTTCCTCCATTCGATGCTGCTAACCCTCCTCCTGAGGTACAGTTGTGCTACATAGTAGCTTTGTTTGTCGACTGCTTCTGTTATGTTTTCCTTGACTTGTGCTAAATTGCTTTTCTGTATGCAGGATTGGGGGGTGTCGCCCTGTATGCCCCCTCTTCCTGGGGGGTTATCCCTCATGAAGCCCTGGAAGAGGACGAGTCGGAGTCGATCGTCCCATCTGATGTGGAGGAGGAAGCCCCCGAGTCGAGTGGTCCGAACACTCGCAAGCGTTCGTGCAGCAAGGATTCGGATGCATCGTCTCCTTCGACTCCAGAAGGTGCAGCTGTTGGTGCAGAGTCGCCGATACCTGCCGTTCCTATGAGTGCCGTGGCGCCATCTTCTCGCAAGAAGATGCGACTGCCAAAGGAGTCATCGTCAGAGTCGGGGGATCAAACCTTCGATTTTGACAAGTTTGATTGGTAAGTGTGCGAGTCTTCCATCTGGTTCTTCTTTTGAAGTTGCTTTTCTTGATGTTGATTTTATTCTACAGTCAACCAGCATCGTCATCATCTGGCGACGTACAATTTTTGAAGGAATCTGGAGTCGCGATCTCCAAGGCCAAGAAAATGGCTGAGCGCGCCCCTTCTCCTCCATTGGCGGCCCACTCCGGGTATAATTCGTCAAGTTCTCCACACAATGTGGAGCACCAGATGGTTATCCGGACGTCTGCGAATCCATCGACTTCGGAGTCTTTGGAGGATCATGTAAGTGTAGTATCTCTTCTTCTGATTTTGTAGCCGAATTTTCATCTATGCCATCTGTTGATCCTGTACTATGTCTTTTGTCGCAGCTCGTTCTGAAGGAAGCCACTCGCCTTGCGGAGTAGGTGCTTGCGATGGGTCGTCAGCATGCAATGCTGGACAATCGCCATCATGCGGTGGAAAGTGAGTGTTCCTTACTTTTCCTCTGCATCCTTTTGATGTATTCGACTGACGGTTTATCTTCGTTGGTGTCACAGCTGAGCATAATGCACTCCTTCGTAGCACTGCTTCCCTCGAAACGCTTCGCTTGTGTAAAAAGTCGTGATGAGGCAGCCAGTGTCTGCGTGTCTGAAACGCGAGGAGGATCTGCGCGCCTCCATCGTGGCTAGGGAGAAGTTGTTCGAGGAACAACTTTTTTCGATTGCCAAAGCTCTCTCAGGTATTCTTTTGTCCGAATTTTTGCTGTTTTCCTCTTGTTTCGAATTAGTTGTTTGTACTGACTTTTGTGCCCATGCTTGGGTTTTGTGTAGATGCCAGTGGTCTAAGCTTCGATCCCCAGGCACTCTGTCATGATGATGCCCTGGCGGGTGCCCTTTCGGCAGTCAAAGATCGCAGCGCTGCCATTCAGGGGACGCTCACCAAGGCCAAGGGCGTGCTCAGTCGCCTTCGAGAAGAGCTGACGCCCAAGGCTAAGTTGATCGAGAATATAGATGAGCTGGTGGAGACTCTTGCCGGGGGCATTCCTGCAAGCTTCAAGAACTCGCTCTGTGCGGCTAGCGCTTCAATGTCACTCGCAATGGTTCAAGCCCATGGAGTCGAAGTTGATCCTGCAGCGGTCTCCAAGGCGATGCCTGTCAGTGCTGATGGCCAGAAGATAGTCTTTGCTCCCTTCGCGACTTCTTGTGGCAAGTACGGCCCGCAGCTGATCAATACAGTTGCAAAGTACTATGAGGAGCTTCAGCAAGCTAAGAAGGCGGCGAAGGCTACGATGTCAGGGCCCGGCGGGAAGTCTGTGGCGTCTGACACTGCCATAGACTCGATGTGGCCCCCAAAGCCGAAGTCAAAGTCAAAGAAGCCAATCGGTCCTCAGTAGTCGCATCTTGTAATAGTTAAATAGCTTATGTCTTTTGTCGAGAACATGCTTTTTGGCGAGTGTATCTGCTGGTACTTTGTTAATTTTGAATGCACTCGAGTCTTTTGTCTATGCCTCGCCTTAGTCTTCTTATTATCTCTTGCTTGACTTGTGATAGGGCACATCGAGTGATCCTTTGAGGGAGCCTCAGGATTCGCCACCCCTTGATGAAACCTTGGTGCCGCCGCGCTCAAGGGTGGATGAACTATCTCTGCTCTTGCGACTCCGTGACCGCGTGAAGCAGTTGGAGCGTGAATTGCCCGTACTCCACGGTAATGCGGATGTATGGAAGTCGAAGGCGGAGAAGGCCGCTGCCCGAGAACAATATTTGTTAGGGGAAGTGACGCAGCTGGGCGACCAATTCAAATGTTAGTTTTCTTCTTCCTTATCTTTTCCTTGTAGTCACTCGCAATAGTCCGTTGTCTTCATACTTCTGCCTTTGCTTGGTATAGTTGTTAGTGCGCGCCATCCACAGGATGAGAAAGATAGGATTGCTATCCGCAAGAATGATCTAACCCAGGAGCAGCTTCAGGCGAGTGGATATTTCTGGGTGGATCATGATCACGCAATCGCACTGGCGACCCTGCAGGATCGTGCGTTGCAAGTGCTTCACTTCCTAAAGAAGTCGCAATCGTGCCTGAAGAATATTTATCGGATGATGTTCCTGCTAGACATCGTTCCATCGAGCCTGCTGGCCCTTCTTGACAAATTCCAAGACTTTAATGCGGTCCATGAGTGTGTACGGCAGCAGCTAGTGGCTGGTGCCAAGGCTGCTCTATCGCTGGTGCGACTGCACATACCTGATGTGGACATTGCTGCAATTGCGGCCGGACCCCCAGGGCCGCTAGCGGGTTCGACCTGGAATATGGTTCCTCACTACCAGGCGGTGGATTGCCCAGCGGAGGAAATCGTCGACTTCTTTGAGGAGCAGACCAACGTTCCTTTGCTGCAACAGTAGTTTAGTTTGTATCCTGCACATAGTTGTACCAGTGTTGTAAAGTTCGTATATATGATGTGTATAATTGATTGACATTGATGTATAAAGAGCTTGTTAGCATGTATGTTTTGTGAGTGCGTTGCACTATGCGATTCCTTTTCGTTAGCCTGACTTGTGCTTATCTCATCCCCTTGCCAACCTGTCAGGTGCGTTGCGACTAGGTTGGTGTTTATCAAGGGTTTCGATTGGTGCGCCAGCTACTCAGGATATCGCGTTAGTTCGTAGAACATATGTGCACAGGGTGGCGCAGCCCCCCAAGTGGATTAATTGCAGAAAATAAAAGGAAACCGAGTTTTGGGGCACTTCGCTTTATTTATTCGCAGAATAGTACGAGGTACAATGTGTGGCTAAGTAGCCTTGGCTGAGTAGCCTTATTTGCAATGTAAAAGTAAAAACGACTAAGGGTAGAAGCGCCGCAGCTGCGCGACATTCCAGGGGTTGGAGTATGTGACTCCAGTCTCTAAATCTTGAAGGCGATAGGCGCCACCTAGGATTACTTCTGTAATCACGTAAGGTCCCTCCCAGGGGGACTCGAGTTTGAGATACCCTTGCTGTTTCAGTCGCAGGACCAAGTCACCTTCGACGAAGGACCTGGGGCATAGCCTTCTGCTGTGGTAGTTGCGCAGGTTCTGCTGGTAGATCATTGATCTTTCCTCGGCGATTTCCCATGCCTCGTCAAGGAGGTCGACGGAGTCTTGGAGTGCAAGAGTTGACTCCTGCTCGCTGTAAGTGACCACTCGCGGTGCTTTGTATCGTACCTCGGCGGGTAGCACCGCTTCAGCACCGTGCACCATGAAGAACATGGTGTACCCCGTGGCACTGTTTGGAGTTGTGCATAGGCTCCAGAGTACCAATTGCGTTAAATTCGTCTGCAGCCTTGTCGAGTGGCACGAGGAGCTTCTTGATGCCGCGAGCAGGCCGTTAGCTTTTTTGACCTGATAGTTGGTTTATGGATGTGCTACGGAGGCATAGCTGACGTTCATTCCCAGATTCTCGCAGAATTCTTGGAACTCCTTGGATGTGAAGTTCGTCCCATTGTCCGTGATGATGCTGTGTGGTACTCCGAAGCGGTAGATGATGGATTCGAAGAACTTGACTACACTGTATCCTAACTGATTAGTCACTGGCATGGCCTCTATCCACTTGGTGAATTCGTCGAATGCGACTAGGAGGTAGACGTAGCCTCCTCGTGAGGACTTTGGGAGCTTGCCGACCATGTTGAGTCCCCATTGCGCAAAGGGCCATGCCAATGGAATTGACCGGAGTTCTGCGCCAGGTGCGTGTGGCTTGTCCGTGAATCGCTGGCAAGCGTTGCATTTTTGGACGATGTCCTTGGCGTCTCGCATGGCCGTAGGCCAATAGAATCCAGCTCGTAGAGCTTTGGCGACGAGGGCGCAACTGCCGACATGGTGCCCACAGGTCCCCTCATGGATGTCGAGGAGAACAGCTCTTCCATCGGCCGTGGAGACGCATCACTAGAGTACTCCTATGATGCTGCGCTTGTATAGTTCGCCGTTGATAACATCGAATGCCTTGGATCGCCGCGCGATGTGCCGTGCGTCAGTCGGATCGTCCGGTAGCCTCTCGCTGAAAAGGTAAGTGATGTACGGTTGAGTCCAGGATGGCTTGATCATCATGACACTCATTGGTCCTTCGAGTCCTGTATCCAGCTCCAAGTCATCGAGTGCCATTGGCTCATTGGGCGGCATAGCCCCCGAGTCTGTTGCTGTGCTTGTTTTCTTCTCTGCGGCCTTTGGCTTGATGGAGCGTTCGCAGATGCGCTCGAGAAATACCCCAGGTGGTATGGGGGCGCAAGTAGAGCCTATGTTGGCGAGTGCGTCTGCATCTTCATTGCTTTCACGACCTATGTGTCGCAGCTCGCAACCGTCGAAGTCCCCTTCGAGTGTGTCGTAGAGGTCGC
This sequence comes from Avena insularis, assembly GCA_023614405.1. Taxonomy (NCBI): domain Eukaryota; kingdom Viridiplantae; phylum Streptophyta; class Magnoliopsida; order Poales; family Poaceae; genus Avena; species Avena insularis. Next base: position 120,260,177 of record CM042688.1, on the reverse strand, counting down.
GGTAGGAAATCATGTTGTCGTTCAGTGCCTCGCACTCGTGCATTGTCTGGTTGACAACCAGCTTGGAGTCGCCATATATTATGAGCCTCTTGGCGCTGCAGGCTTTTGCCATCCTCATCCCATGCAGCAGGGCCTCGTATTCAACTTCATTGTTGGAGGCGGTGAACTGCATTCGCAGGATATATTTCAGCTTGTCTGCCTGGGGCGATGTCAGTATGACACCTGTGTCGGCCCCATCATTTCGCTTCGAACCGTCGAAGTGCATTGTCTAGAGGTAGGACATATCTGGTTTTTCAGGAAGTTGGTTCTCCATCTAGTGCACGCAGAAGTCGGGGAGAACTTGCGACTTGATTGCGTCGCATTTTTCATATGTAATATCTCGTGGAGACTGTTCGATTCCCCAAAGCGCGACTCGCCGGTGGCATCGGGATTGTTGAGGATATGCCCAAGTGGGGCATCGTTGACTACCACGATTGGGTGTTCCTGGAAGTAGTGGCGTAGTCGCCAGGCTATCATGAAGATGTCGTACGCCAGTTTCTGGTAGTGCGGGTACCACTGTTTTTTTGGCGTAAGTACCTCGCTGAGGTAGTAGACTGGGCGCTGCGCTCCGTGGACCTTGTTTTCCTCGGCTCATTCTACCACGAGCACCATGCTGACCACCTGGTTGGTGGCAGAGATGTATAGCAACAGTGGTTCCCTTTCGTGTGGGGTCATGATACATTGCAAATGTATCTATAATTTTTGATGTTCCATGCTTGTTTTTATCCACTTTCTTGTGTTTTGTTCCAACTTTGGAGTACTTTTCTTATGATTTCTTGGACTAACGTATTAACAAGAGCCACGATTGCCTGCTACTGTTTCTTGCTGTTTTTGGTTCCAGGAAAGTCATAAAATGAATATTCTCGGAATTGGACGGGACAAAAGCCAAAATGCCTATTTTTCTGGATGTCATCAAGTGCCAGAATACGAGACAGAGAGGGGCCAGGGGGCCACCACACCACCTGGACCGCGCGGCCAGGCCTGGCCCGCGCCAGGAGGTGGTGTGGCCGCTCCCGACACCCCCTCGGCCTCTCCTTCCGCCTATATATTGCCCTCAGGACGAAAACCTTAAGGGTCCGATAAAAAATCCACGAAAAAGTCTGTAGCCGTCGTCATCTCCATCCCTAGATCGGGAGGGATCTGAAGCTCTTCCCGGCACCACGGAGAGAATTCACCACAGGCCTTCTTCATCACCATGCAAGCCTCCGGTGTGATGCGTGAGTAGTTCATCCTTGGACTACGGATCCATGTAGTAGCTAGATGGCTGGTTCTCCTCCTTTGTGCTTTCATGTCTAGATCTTGTGAGCTCCATTCATGATCAAGCTCATCTATTTGTAATTCTGCATGTTGTGTTTGCGGGGATCCGATGGATATTGAGATGTTATTTCAGATTGATTATTGATTCTATCATGTCTTTGTTATTTGTGATCTTGCATGCTTTCCGTTGTTAGTAGCTATCTTGGCCAAGTAGATGCTAGCAACTCCAAGAGTTAGCATTTATGCTCGATAGTGGGTTCATGCCTCTGGTAATCTGGGAAGTGACAGAAATCTCTAAGGTACTAGATGTGCTGTTGCTACTAGGGAGAAAACAACAATCCTTTGTTCATAGAACAATCGTATTGTTTACTTTACACGCCGTTTGTAAAGCAATAATCTGTTGCTTGCAACTTAATACTGGAGGGGGTTCGGATGATAACCTGTAGGTGGATTATTAGTCATAGATGCAGTTGGATAGCAGTCTATGTATAATGTTGCAATGCCCAATCAAGTCTCAAAGGAGTCAAGATGATTAGTATATGCATGTATTGCTTTCTCGGTGTTTGTCAATTGCCCCGCTGTAATTTGTTCACCCAGCATGTTATCTATCTAAGGAGAGCCACCTCTAGTGAACTATGGATCCCGGTCCTTTTTCTTTACATACAATCTATAAACTGTTTACTGCTCTGTGTTTACTTTCTGCAAACTTTTACTTCTTTCCATTCGATACGTTTAATCCTTTGTTTTCCGAAAACACGGTGAGATTGACAACCTCATCGCAAGTTGGGGACAAAGTTCTGTGGTTGTGTTGTGTAGGTCTCCACAATGCTACTAGCACCGGTAGTGCGCCCTGTCAAAGCTCAGCTAGTAACACCTTTGGGGTGTTTCCTTGCTCCTACTGGTTCGATTAAACCTTGGTTTCATAACTGAGGGAAACTTGCTGCTATGCTCATCATACCTTCCTCTTGGGGTTCCCAACGAGCTCTACGTCAACACCGCACCAGCACTTTTCTGGGCGCCGTGCATTGAGCCATCAGGTCACTAGTACTAGCGAGGTGGACAATAGGCACTTGAGGTCTTCGAATGCTTCCTGTGCCTCGCTGGTCCACTCAAACTTGTCAGCTTTGTGGAGAAGTTGGTAGAAGGCTAGTGCCTTTTTGCCCATGCGACTGATGAATCGACTGAGCGCCGTGATTCGCCCAGCCAGCTGCTGGACACCTCTTATGTATTTTGGCTTCTCCATGGCCAGTATGGCTTTTATTTTCTTCGGGTTCGCCTCGATCCCTCTCGCGGAAATAAGATACCTGAGTAGTTGCCTAGACGGTACGCCGAAGGCGTATTTGTACGGATTGAGCTTGATCCGGTAGCGGCCGAGGTTGGCGAAGGTTCCACGCAAATCATCGATTAGTGAGGCTTCCTCTTTGATCTTGATTACTATGTCGTCAACATAGACTTGAATGTTGCGACCAAGTTGGTTCTTGAGGCAAGCCTGCATGCACCGCTAGTAGGTGGCTCCTGCGTTCTTTAGCCCGAAGGGCATTGTGTTGTAGGAGAACACACCAAAAGGCGTTGTAAACGCCATTTCTTCTTGATCTTCCTCCTTCATTTGAATCTGGTTATAGCCTGAGTAGGCGTCGAGGAAGTAGAGGCGCTCGCATCCCGCAGTGGAGTCGATGATCTGGTCGATTCTTGGTAGCGGGAAATGGTCCTTCGGACAGTGCTTATTCAAAGAGGTGAAGTCCACGCACATCCACAGGATATCCGTGTCCTTTTTTGGTACTAGCACCGTGTTGGCGAGCCAAGTGCTTTCCTTGATCTCGCGTATGAATTTGGCGTCGAGGAGTCTATTGATCTCCATTCCGACTGCATTTGCTCTTGGTTCAGACAGTCGCCAAATTGTTTGCTTGAGTGGCCTTGCGATTAGGTTGATGTTGAGTGCGTTCTCGGCGAATTCCCTAGGAACTCCTGCCATGTCCGCTGGACACCAGGCGAAGATTTCCCAGTGATCACGGAGGAATTCGATGAGCACGAGTTCCTATGCGGGACTCAAGTTGTTGGCGATGAGGGCCGTCTTGGCGGGATCCGATGGGTGGACCTGAACTTTCTTCGTGTGCACCGATGAGTCGAAGGATAGGTCGGGTGAACTTGGCCGGCTCAGGGGAGGCAGACTATTGTCTGTCGACTCCTTTAGTCTCGCCAGTTCCTCCTGCATGCTGAAGCACTGGGAAATTCTGTTGAATTCCCTGTCGCAACTGTTAGACCTCTCGAAGCTCCTGTTGACTGTGATAACGCCATTAGGGCCTGGCATTTTCATCTACAGGTAGGCGTAGTGCGGTACCGCCATGAACCTAGCGAACGCGACACGTCCGAGGATGCAGTAGTACTGTGAGGGCCAGTCGACGACTTCGAAGTCGATGCGCTCGCGCCAAAAGTTTTTCGGTGTACCGAAGATGACGTCGAGGTTGATTTTGCCAAGGGGGTATACACCCTTGCCTGGGACGATGCCGTGGAATGTTGTGTCTGAGGCCTCTAAGCAAGTCAGAGGGATCCTCATTGATCGCAAGGTACTCGCGAACATAAGGTTGATGCCGCTTCCGCCGTCCATGAAGACGCGGCTCATGTCGAAACCTCCAATTTGCGCCTCGAGTACGAGGGGACAGTGGCCTAGATGAGGTACTTGACGCGGGTGGTCGCGCTTGTCTAAGGTGATGCAGGAATCGCTTCCACTAAGGTACTCAGTGGTAGATGGTGGCGAGTTTGTCGCCAGATTCACTTGGTGAGTGATGGCCTTTTGCACCCGGTTGGAGGGGCGACCCTTTTGGATCATCATGGTGCCCATGGCCCGCTGGTATGGCTCGCCTCCGTGATGCTGGTCGGGTGGAGCTGCATTTGGCGGTGGTCCGGGTGGTGGTGGAGGAGCTCCATGTGCCACAGCGCCTGGGGCGGCTCCGTAGCCCCTTTCGACTATGTTGCGATTCATCTGAGCCAGTCCCTCATGTAGTTTGAGGAACTCGCGGCAGTCCTTGTGGAGGTGGATGGGCTTCTTTTTTCCGTCGTTCTTGTCAATGTAGAAGTGCACAATGCATGGCCTGGACAGCTTGACTTCGATGGATGTTGCGGGTGCCTCATCGCGATTGAGGTGCTGCCATACTTGCATGGTTTTCCCGGAGTCACGGTATCCATCGTTGTGGTAGCCGCTGTTGCGGTTGTCGTCGCGTCTGTCGGCGTAGCCGACTGCGACCATATTGACGTCGTCGCGGTCATCATAGATGCGCATGCGGCGTTTGCTTCATCGGTCGCATCTGCGTTCGAGTTCTGCTTCATCATCGGAGTGAACGCGATTTTTCACCGAATCTTCTCCATCTGCCCATCGATTCGCGATTTCCATCAGGTGGTCGATGGTCTTGGGCTTCGAGCGGCCCAGCTACTCCCTGAGGTCTATGCGGCGTACGCCGCCGTTGAATGCGTCAATCGCGCGATCCTCCGAGATATTCGCTGTGAAGTTCTTGATGATGGACCGCCTCTGGATGTATGAGCGTACCGACTCGCCCGACCTTTGCTGGCAGCATCTCAACTCTTCGATTAATGCAGGCCTTTTGTAGGTGCCCTTGAAGTTGCGCACAAAGTTGTAGACCAGCTCTTCCCAACTGCGAATGGATCCGTGTGGGAGGTTGTTGAGCCATGCTCGGGTGGCGCCCTGTAGCTATAGCTGCAGGCATTGCATGGCCATGATTCGACTCCCGCCATGGAGCCTGATGGAGGAGATATGGTCCTCTAACCAGATTTTCTGGTCCTGCAGACCATCGAACTTTGGGTTCTCTGATGGGAGCTTAAACCCCTTGGGCATTCGCTTTTGTCTGATGGCCCTGCTGAAGCATCTAGCGCCACAGAGCTCCACATCTTCGTCTTCTGAGTTAGTCGATCGGGTACGTTGCGCCCTTGATTTTTCGATTTTGCGCTGCATGAGGTCATCGCGCGCATCATAGTCGTGGTCGTGTCACCAGGAGCAGCAACGTCGAGACAGATCGTGACTGTCGTTGCTAGATGAAGGCGAGGAGTAGCGATTTGCCAGAGCCTTGCCTTTCTTCGGTTCTGATGCTGGCTCTTTGTCGAGGGCGGCCTCGATTAACCCCAAGCCTGCGATCATAGATCGGTGCATGGCAGCTCGAGGGTCTCCAGCTGGCGGCTGGTTGTTGAGGAGGTACATGGTGGCCGCCGTTACCGCAGCTTGCTGCATTTTTGGGAGTACGTTGCCCCGCGTATCCACCGTCATGGAGCTGAAGTCGAGGACTTTGGCTGCTTCTACACGTTCTTGTTCAGTGAGGTGAGTGAGTCGATATCGCCTCTTGTTGGCGATGTACTCGTTACACCTGGAGGAGGATCCTCCGTGGGAGGAGAGCCCAGCTCGTCGGAGGCTTGATTCATCAGCCGCCTTTTTACGCGCCTCGAGTTGCGCGATTGTTTGTAGTTGGCGCTTGTATTCCTCTTTCAGGAGCCAATGGTAACCCATAAGCAGTTCTTGCAGGGAGCCGAAGGGTAGAGGGTGGCCTCGTAGGGCTTCTCGGCAACGAGCCCACTCGAGGTCATTGAGCCTGATCACGACGCTTTTGCCGGTTTGCTCGTTTATCATAGTTGGAGGTTCGACTGCCCCTCCGTTATTGATGGGGGTGCCGTTAGTGGGGCCGCTGTTTGGCGGTGGTCCGCCATTGGGTATGCCGCCGTTTGGCGGGTCGGCTCCATGGCCACCGTTGCCCGTGTTGTCGCGATTGGCGGAGGAGTCGCCCGCGTTGATGACGGCGCACATGAAGTAGTTGGGGAAGCTTATGCTCCCACAACTTTGAGATCCGGAACCGTAGGCTCCATCTTTAGTTGCCAGATCGCCCAGATCGGATTCGCGACTACTGTCGTTGGCCGTATTCTCGACTGTTGCCGAGGCATTGAGCTTGCTGACGGTGCCAATCAGCAAAGGGAACCACGATGTTGGAGAAATTGATGGTGTCGTTGGCTGGTCAGGCATGCGAAGCATGCCCATCTGACCAACTTGGAAGCAGAAGCTTCCAATCGCCAAGATGATCCCATCACCCACGGACTCGAAAGCCGGGCGAGTGGACGGTGAAGTCAAATGCGCCGAAAAGCTGGCGAATCTCCACTATTGCGGAGTTGTAGATCGCAGTTGATGCGGCCGAAGAAGCCGCAACATCAGCACTCCCAATTCCCACAGACGGCGCCAATTGACGAGGGTTTAACTCATCAATGCCCATTGTTATGGACTTGGGCTTTGGAGAAGGAGGGAGCACTGGAGACATCTATCGGCTAGAAAACAAGCACACAGGGGACTCGAAGATTTACCCAGGTTCATGCCTCATAAAGGTCCGTACTCTTGCTTGTCTGCTCGTGGAATTATTGAATCGAGGATTACAATGGTGCGCAGATGCAATCTGGTGAGGGTTGTGGAAACTAGGGTTACGTGTGTCCACCTCGCCGCCCCCTCCTAGCCTTTATATAGATAGGCTAGGTCTCAGGTAACAGGTCGAGTCGGTTACAGGTTAGGGTTTCCCTTTAAACTTTCTATCTTTAACTTCTTATTGTTCCGCAAGCGATCGAGAGTCCGTAGGTTACTCGAATTCTCCATTTGGGCCTTGGCGGCACCGTGGGCCTCCGTTGTATTCAGGCTGTATATACCAAGCTCGAGTACCTATAAGGTATACCCATGTCAGCTATAAAATCAATATCATTAACATCGGTAGCGATAACATTAACTTGGGTATCTTCCTTACTCTTTACTATGTTGAGTAACTCATCTACCTTAGATGTAAGCTCTTCATTGTTTACCTCGGTGATTGAACTCACTCTTTTTGAGGTTCTCTCCACATGCCATTGGGCATGGTTATCTTGCATATCATCAAGTAATTTCTTTGCAATACTCACTTGCTTTCCCATGATTATTCCTCCTGCTACAGTATATAGCATATACTTAGACATTGGGTTAAGGCCATTATAAAATAAATGTAATATAAGCCATTTTTCATCCCATGACTAGGACAGTTCATTACGGCTTCTTTCATCCTTTCCAATGCAAGCGCTAGTGGCTCACAATCTTCTTGTGTAAAGCTTGTAATGTTGGATCTTAGTTGCATAGTTTTAGTTGGGGGAAAATTTTAGTCATAACATATTAGTGCATTATGATGGCCTGCAAGTGCACAGGTTCATTAGAGAATGTTTTCACAGAAGTATTAATTCTAGTTTTTATATCGATCCCAATGAGGAGCCTAGGAAAGTGTTTTTATGCGGTGTTTATGTCGCACCCACGGTGTCATAGGTCTTGAGTGAATTGACTGCAAAAGTTGAAGGTAAAAGTGGTGAGTAAAATAAACAGGAAGCTTGCTTAGGAAATAAGTAAATTGCATAAAAGTAAAGATGTGAAAGGTGTGTAAAGGTTTGTAGATGAGAAGTTAGGCGCGAAGAGAATAGTTCTTGATGATAGTGAAAATGCCAAATGGATAAAGTGTAATAAGTGATAGTGATATTTCTTATTCATAAGTGAGTAGGCAAGCAACCCGTATACCGACTAGGAGTCCTCATGGACAATTCTTCCCAGTCCCAATGATCCATTTGTCTATTACCACAGCCATGGCCATCACATTAATTAAGGTCTTGCGACGGGATCAAGGCTTTAATCTTGATGGTTCCTTGTTATCCTCGAGTAGTACTAGCTCTTCTTTGATATAGACCGTGTCACCCGGAGGTCACCAAATTACTAGCATACAAGTTCATACCTATGAGATCTTTGGATCATGTTACCTGGGCCCTTCAATTAGATAACAAGCATTAGGCAAACATAGATAATCATTCTCACTATTAAATAAACACTACAATGATCACAAATGGATGGATTTAAAAGAGGCACACGACATCTCACCAATCCCCTACATCTTCCACGCCTATGGGGATTTACTCAGACATGAGAGGAAGACAAATCAAAGGCATAATTGTATTGCAAGTAAAAATCATCTCAAAGTTATTGTAGGAAACCACAATAACGATTAAAGATCAAATCAAATACAAACCGAAGGTAGATTAAAGTATCGAACCCTAATCTTACAAGTGCCAATCTCTCTCTCTCTCTCTCTCCAATAAACAAGAGGAAAATCAATAGTTAAAAGTGATGAAATTTGGAGATATCAACATCCCCAAGCTTAGCGGTTACTCGCCCTTGAGTGACAAATCTATAATGAGTAATAGCGAAGAATTGAATCAAGTTGAAAACTTACAAGTTCGAGGTTGTATCATATTCCATTGTCTCAAATCCTGCAACCTTGAACACAAGCATAATATATCTTAACAGTTGCACTTAAACTTAAATCCTAAACGTAAGTAACTCGCTAGCTAATAGTTCTTATAACTCAAATGAGATTGTTAAAAATTTGGCAAGGTTTTGCAAATCAATTTCTTTCAGCGCCTCTCTTATTATGAGAGTGAAATGTTTTAAGTGAGGTCGCTTGAGTCAAAATTAGGGGTGCACATGTAGATGTCAAAAGAAGGATAAACTTAGAGCTTTTTCATTAACACCCACTTCTATAATCGCAACTATCAAATACCTCTTCTTTTCCTTTCCTATCAAGAACTCTAACTGTACATTTTAGGTGGTGAGGTGATGCCAAACATCAAAGTATCGAAAGTTTTAGCTCATATTTTGGTGATAATTTTTTTTATTTCCTTCTCAAGGATCAAGGAATATTTCTTTTGTAAATGCCTACACAACCTTTTGGGAATACCAATAATTTTGCCCATATAGCGACACGTATGCCACTCATGTCTGGGGTTATACCATAGATCATTCAGAAGCTAGCGGAGTTGTCGGCATACGAAAGGTGTGTATTTGAAACAAAGTACTTTTATTTCCTTCTTCTGTCCTTCCTCTTTTTTTTACAGCAGGTCGAATACAGGTTTTGGCCTCTCCCTCTCCCACTGTAAAAAGTTCATTCTATCAAGCAATTATTTTTCAGAAGGTATCATCAAGTCAATGATCAGTATGTAGGGTTGAGCACTACTAAGATTAAGCCCTTAAGACAAAAATATGGCACCAAAGTTATCAATATACACTTCCTCTTATTCTCAAAAGTTTGGAATTAAATCCAAGCAGTAGTTTTTCAAACTGATATTAATCTTTGAAAGTCTTAACCAAAGAGGTGACAAAAACCTTTGAGCTCAAGTCCTAAAAGATAATGAATTAAGCATGGAGTCAAACTCGAGTGCAACTGAACAAACATAAAACTGAAAGTAAACATGAATTGAAACAAAACAAATAAAAAGAAGAAAGAGAAAAAATGAATGCAAAAAGGTGGGAGGAGTTTAACCTCCCCAAGCTTAGGCTTTTTGCCTAGCTAGAATCAAGCATCGCCTACATCAGGCATCGACTGCTAGTATGGGAAGTTCGGGTAGTGGTTTAGAAGGTTGGTCATGAAAGATGTGAAGTCTTAGGTGAGGTTGAATATGTTGGTGTTCATATCATACAACGTGTTTTCTATGTTATCAATGCGATGCACCACCTGGTCAAACTCGCCCCTCGGGACATAGTTGAATTCCGACTATGGTGGAGGCATACCTTGTTGTTGGTGTTGGTGGAAAGGTTGTTGTTGGTGGTGTTTATGACTGTAATCGTCCCATCCTGCAACATGTCAATCTTCTTCGCCTTGATCTTGCTGCTGTTGGCTAGCTGCTGCGTTTTCCCAGTTGGGGTGGCCACCTTGCGGCATAGTCCTTCCTGAGAGGATCAGTGCCTGCCGGAACTCCTCCTCAGTGAGGACCCAACTCTATTTACCTGGCAAACCAAAAGCTTGGACAAAAGGAAGCAAAATTTGGTGGAGATCACCGTTAGGCTCAAAATAAAACTGGTAGCACGAAGGGAACGTTTGGGTCTATAGACCCCCATGAACTTGGTGCTAGCCATATGAATGTCATCCAATCTCTTACTACCAGCCACAACTCTTTCCTGTGGTAGGACATATTCGTTTGTGTAGGCGATCTATGTGATTAATCCACCACAATGACCCTCGCGGAAGCTGACCTTTGGCGGCAAAAGTGCTGGATGAGTAAAGCACCCAAGTTTACCTTGTCCTCCATCTCTAGATGCAAGTCCATATTAATTACACTTATTTCGGGTCCTGCCATTTCCCCGACATCACCTTTCCCAAAAATAGAGTTAACAAGGAAGGTATGAAAATAACGGATAGTAGGATTCTGGATGGTGGCACTCTTTTTGCGCAAATAATCAGTGTTCCTGTGGAGAGAAATTTGCTCCCAAGAATGCATTTCCTCCATGTGCACATTGTCATCAATACCGAGTTCCCCCTCATGGGAGAATCCAAAACTATCATAAAATTCATAGAAGGTCAGGTTGTGGAACTGCCCATTGAGTACAAAACTTACAATGCAATTACGCTCTTGGGCCTCGAGATCATCATGGAGCAATGAAAGGAACTCGAACATGGTGAGCTTGTAGGTGTCGACGGAGAGGTAGGAGAAGTTGACCATGCCAGCCTGCATAGTCATTTTCTCGAAATCCTCCAAAAGACCCTGGCCGGAAAGGAACTCACGGTCTACTCACTTGGTGGGCAAAACCTTGTTGTTGCTCACCCTCTCATAGTCTCGGCTCATGGCGGCCCTCGAGCTATCCACCTACGAGTGCCTCTTCTTCGAACCCGGTGGCTTGGTGGAGCCCGAGGATCCCGCTGTACCCGAGCCCTTGCCCGAGCAGAAAATCCTTCTAATGTTATGCATTGTGCTGTAGACTTTTTAAAGAAAAATATAGGCATCAAGTTTCTATCACATGAACAAACGATTACATGTAGAAGTTACAAATCCTAACATGAGAAATCAACAATAATCTCAAAATATGATAAACTCATCTAAATAGCAATGTGATGAATTCAACCATGGATTTCAAAAAATAGAGTATGGATCAGATGCCAAACTTACTGATGTAAAGTTTACCCAACTGAAAAACATGGAATCAATGAAGAATCAAAGGTTCTAGGAGGCTAGGGTTTGATGTGGAGAGAGAAAGAAAAAGGAAGAAAGAGGAGGAAGAAGAAGGAGGCTGGCTGGGAGCTAGCCGCCGTCATCCTTTACTGGCGGCCTTTTCGATGCAGGTGGGCAGTATGTAAGCCACCTGTGGTAAATCCTTGAGGCCGTCACCACTGCTTATTTTTCTACATCTCCTGGATCCATTTCCTCTGATCCGCCTTCCCATGCTCTCTTTCTATTGCGGGAACGCCGGAGACCATCGTCACACTTGCTAGTCGAATGGAGTTTCCCCGATGAAGCCCACTTTCCCGATCCCCCTCATCACTACATGCACCACTCCTACACTCCCCGGGACCGTTGCATCCTCCTTGGAACTCCCGAGTTGACATGTAGTGCAAGACAAGTACGCCCCGGCAAGCACCTGAACATGCCCCGCCACCATGACACTCGTTGCACAAGATCTACACCCAACTCCTCGCTGCCGACTATCCTTCTAATCCCTGGCGAGCTCCACATAATCTCCACCTCTCCCCACCACTGCGGACCCACGGTTGAGCATCCCCGCAAGCTGCCAAAGCCACTAGGGTTTCCCCTATGTTCTTCACGTCGGGATGAAGATGACAAAGGAGGGTCGTCGATCTCCTTTTCTCGCAGACGTCCATATCTGCCTGTACCGCTTCACCCTCCCTCAGCAGCTGAAAGGTGGGCCCCGCTTGGCTGATTCAAACGCCTGTTGCCCACGCATGCTTGGTTTTTAGCTGATCACTTTAATTCAATAGAAAATGAAACATTGATAGGATGGTCCAAAGATAAATTTCCACATGTCCATGTATGTTTTGTACAACATGCTAAGCCATTTACTTGCCCAAAACAATTCATATTATTTTCTGGAGATTTATCTAGCAAAACATGTCTTTTCCAATAAATAAATCTTATTTGGTGTTTCACAACTCCAAATGGAGTAAATCCAACACCTACAGAAAGGTAGTCTCATAACCCTTCGTTGGCCCTTGGAATCATGCAAATTTATTATATGGATATACAATAATAAAAATAACAAAATCAACTCATTTCTGTCTTTAAAAATTTCTCTAGGCCAAACTAAGAAATGATTTGACCTAATTCCAACTCTCAGGGTTAAGCCACATCAAGATCTATCATATACTAGGATCCCAAAATTGTTTGAGACTCTGATAAATTTTAGTGATTTAAACCTCTCTGCCTAGGATTTTTCACTAAATAAATCCTTACAATAAATCTACAACTCCAAAAATGTTGATTCCAATTTCTACTGCAAATAACTTGTAATACCTAACTATTATCCTTAGTCTCATACTGTTTGGATCTATAAAATAAATCTGGTTAAAAAGAAACCTGCCAATAGAAATGACTTTGGGATTTTCCCAAGGGCATTCTGCTAATTATTTTGATGTGTTTCCAACTCTCAAAAAATCACAAACTCAAAGATCTACAAAACCCTCTCGGGACAAATTTATTTGAGCTCCATATCTTTTATGGTTAATTATTCACCAAAACTAGGGTTCTTTCCACTAGAAAATTCATAAATAAATAAATAAAGAAAAGTGATAAAATCGTGAAACCACTTTTGGTGACCCTGTTATCTCCATACCTATATGATGATATCATTTTTGAACATTGGTATCATACATAACTAGGACTTAGTTCAAAACCCCTTAATTGAGTGATTTTTGGCAATTAAACCATAAAAGAAATGCCACAAATGCAACCAAAGTAATTCCAAATGCTATGATATCAATCTATCAAAACCTACTGAAGTGAGTAATGTAGTGTATGTTTTTTCTATATTGCATTGATGTTTGTATGCCTTGTGTTCATTGTGGCCTTGTTTGCTTGCATGTGTTATCCTTGACGATGATAGTTGCAATTATATCAGGGACTAGATGAAGATGGTTATTATTGGTTATCCTGGTATTCTAAGAAGAAGTCTAGGGACATATTGCCAGATTACTGATCAGGCAAGCCACCTACTTGCTCATAAGCCATGTCCTATTACTTTATGTATGCAAGTTTTATGTACCTTTTATTCAAATTGCATTGTTTTACTATACTGATAGTCTATGCATGGTAATGACTTGTCTCCTCCAACCCATTACCTCTTTGTATTGCTAAGTACAACCCCCGTGACAACATACTTATCCCTAGTATGATATATGGTGTATAACACTGATACATCGTAAACATATCTATAATTTTTGATACTCCATGATTGTTTTATATCATTTGTCCTATGCTTTCTCTACACTTTGAGGTATTTTTATATGTTTTCTCTGACTAACCTATTAACAAGATGCCACAGTGCCAGTTTCCCATTTTCTCCTGTTTTTTGGTTCCAGAAAAGCTAGAAAACGAATATTCTCAGAATTGGACGGAACAAAAGCCAAAGACAATATTTTATCGAGGGGAACACGAAGCCAGAAGACGATACGGAGAAGGGCCTCGAGGGGGCCACACCCCCTGGCCGCGCGGCCTGGCCTGACCCGCGCTTGGGGGGGTGCAGCCGCCTCGGGCACCCCCTCGGCCTCCCCTTTTGCCTATAAGAAGCCTCCGATGCAGAAACACTAAACAATCCGGGAGAAAGCCACCAAAACCTCCACAGCGCCGCCATGACCGAAGGGAGATTCGGGGGACAGAGAGTCTCTGTTCCGGCACCCTGCCAGGATGGGGAATTTCCCCCCGAGCCATCTCTATCGATCTCCACCACCATCTCCATCACCGTTGCTGATTCCCATGATGATGAGGGAGTAGTTCTTCCTCGAGGCTAAGGGCTCTACCGGTAGCTATGTGTTCGTCTCTCTCTCTATGCATGATCTTATTGAGATCATGAGATTTGTAATCTATAGATCTATTCTTGTACTCAAGTTCTTTAATGAATCTCTGCTTATCCCCACGTGTGTGAAGTTGACAGTGTGCACACCGTGTGGCACTATGGCTAAGGTTACATAAATACTTGTTATCAGTTATATTTGGAGTTGGATGTCTCTATGAAATTGTGGTGTTTGTTGGAACCATCTAGCACTCAAGGCGACAGTGTGGGGTTATCTAGATGGGGAAGACGGACTTTGAGGAGTGTTGTTATAGCCCTACCATGGATTAGAGTGTCCAACCGAAGAGTAGTTTAGAGTAGTATCATGAAGAGAAGATATTTATATGAGAGTGTTCACTAGTGAAAGTGTGATCCCTAGGCCTTGTTTCTGAACATTGAAACACCGTTTGCAACTAGATCTATGACATGTTTGCTTGCTTCCATTTTTTGCCTTTAGTCTTGTCCTCTCGTCAAGCTATTTTCTGGCACGGTTGTCTTATATCCAAACCACATGTATTTCACTATTTCTTCGCCGAATTAGTGCACCTATACACCTGACAAGTGTGTTGGGTGTGTTGGGGACACAAGAGACTTCTTGTATCTTGATTGCAGGCTTGCTTGAGAGGGACACCTTTGACCACTTCCTCCCTGAGTTCGATAAACCTTGGGTGATTCACTTAAGGGAAACTTGCTGCTATTCTACAAACCTTTGTACTTGGAGGCCCAACAACTATCTACAAGAATAGAAGTGCGTAGACATCAAGCTATTTGCTGGCGCTGTTGTCGGGGAGGTAAGGTAAATGGTACTCACATCCTCCGGTGTGAGTGCTCAAAGTTATTTCCTTTAGATTTTGCAATTTTGTCTTTTTGTTTCTTGTTTTCACTAATTAGGCTTAATGGAAAACAACAACAAAAATTAGAGAGCTTTATAGTATTTATCTTGAGTTAGGACATGAAGTGTTTGAAGAGAAAATTAAAAAGCCTATGGAACTTTATTTGCATGCTAATAGCAATGTTGTTAGTATGAATTCTCTGGATAACATTATTGCTAATGCTATGGAAAAGTCTAAGCTTGGGGAAGCTAGTTTTTATGAAAATGATCTTTTTCGTTCCCTAGCTTTGGAAGATAGCTATTCTATTGCTTATGATGATACGAAACCTCCAATATATGATGATTACAATGATGAATATGATATTTTCAGTCCACCTACTATTGAGGAGAAAATTAATGATTACAATATGCCTCCTATATTTGATGATTATGGTGATGAGAATAATAATGATAGCTATTTTGTTGAATTTGCTCCCACTACAATTAATAAGAATGACTATGTTTATGTGGAGAGTATTAATTCTTTTATGCATGTGGCTCATGATAAGAATGTTTTATGTGATAGTTATATTGTTAATTTTATTCATGATGCTACTGAAAGTTATTATGAGAGAGGGAAACATGGTTTTATGTATCTCAACAATATTAAGTTTCCCCTCTTTATGTTGAAAGTCTTGAAATTGCACTTGTTTTTCTTTACTATGCTTGTTGCTTTGTGTTTTCATGACTTGTTTCTCTACAATATTCCTATGCATAGGAAGTGGGTTAGACTTGTTTCTCTACAATATTTCTATGCTTTGAATTTGCTTCTTGATGCTCTCTTTTATTTCAATTCATATTTCTTATGTGAGCATCTTCTCAAACTATCATGCCTAACTTAAAGGCGTTAAAGAAAAGTACTTCTTGGGAGATAACCTATCAACACCCGGATTTTTAATCCCAGATGCCTGTTATTTCATACATCACAATCCCAGGATTACCATATTTGCGAGACATAACAGATTGGATATCACAGTACATCATCCATTACAAACCATAATAAGGTCTTACACGAATAAATGATCTCATGATCCAATCTTAATACAACAAGCAGCGGAATAATTAATAAGCGTAGCGGTGGGGTCTATCTTCAGTGGCACAGGTAATGCTGACAATGGAAGATAGGCCTAGTTATCATAGCCGTCCTACTATCCTTCATCTTGGTAATCTCCTACATAGTCTGGCCATGAGAATAGCCAGGGACAAAAGCCATGAGTACTCTTTAAGTAATCGCAAACTATCACTAATAAGTAAGGTAGTTCTAGCAGGATTGCTAACTCTAAGTTTACTTGTAAAGTTAAGTTTGAAACCTAAGTTGAGTTCAGAAACAAAGAAAGATAAAATAAAGTTCTAGAATCACTTAAGTTGGGAAGCTAGTGTCATAGTCACAACCCTATTGTGGTCAAGTCAAGATTCATTAGTCATCTCATAAGTCATTTTGAAAACATCTGACAACGAAATAGTATGGCCACTCCAACTGTCCATAACCGCGGACGCGGCTATTCAAATAGTTTGACACTCTGCAGAGGTGGTACACTTTCACCACAAGATTCGACACATCTGTCAGGGATAACCCTGAATCATCATACTAAGTATGCAGATAATCAAACATAACCTTTCCTTTACACACCCTAGTATAAGCACCTCTCCTATGAGCATGGCCTCCCAACCATGACCATATGTCATCTTGGGCACTACATAGGTGTACAACATCGAGAGGTAGCCTCAGCTCAAACTTCCCCCATGAGGTAACTAATACTAATGCATATAAACTTCCGGCTAAGCCTTACCCAATTCAGGTATTGTGGTTATACGGTAAAATTGGAATGGTATCGCATCCGAATCCAACCATCAGTTTTTGTAAAAGGGATAAGGCTCATGCCTCAACATTTTCATCATCATAAACCATTTGTGTTTCTCAACACATGTCAAAACATCTCAATAGAATGACTTATCATTCTAAGGTTTTCACAATTCATTTTCACCAAGTGTTCCCATCTAAAGTGACTCAAGTTTTGATTTAGCTCTAAGCTACTAAGTTAAGAGTGTTCACTAAGGTGGGATGCTAATCTCAATCTCATGACATAGAATGACATCTAAGGTTATCTAGATAGGTCAAGTTTTATACTGTTTATGCTACCTTCAAACAAGTAAGGTACTTTAATAAAGTAAAGAAGTAAAAGCTTGGAAATAAAACTTGGGGTACGTAATAGTCAACGTGGTATAACCAAAGCATGCCTAATGCATCTTGCTTAGGTCATCTAGCTTAATTCTAGCTTGCTAACAATAGCTTGCAAATGTTAGCTTGCATTGTTAATGATGGCTTGCTAGTATAATACTTGTAAGTGTTAGCTTGCCTTGGGTAGTGCAATGGTTGAAGTTTTCTTCCTCCTCCTCTTGTTAGAACTCCTCCTCCTCGTAAGCTTGGTCGATACTATCGTCTATTAATACATACGGAGTACACAATCACCAAACAATACTTAACTAGTCTATTTAGCACACTTAGGCACACATTTGATGATCTAATATCATCACAAGCATCACAAGATTTTATTAACTAGTTTCATTCTTTTTATTTAAGAAAAGTAATTTCTACTCATTGAAAACAACTAAGATTTAATATTCTCCAATTAAAATATGGGATCATGTGGACACATGTCATCACCACTTATTCTAACATATGGTAATGTCATTTAAAGGTTGGATCACATTTAATTATGTTTATGTTTAAAATTTAATGATTTAAAGTGACTAGAAATGCCTATATAGCATTATTTTAGTACTAGTCCAAAGTCAAGGCATGCAAACCTTAATATTATTACATATTCAGATAGGTATGGTTAAATGTGATTTTTGAGAGTTGGAATCAACTCAAAAGCTATTATGGTTGATTTTATAAAAATGTTTGAATGTGCAAATGCTTCTGTCTTGTTATTTTTACTAGGAGAGATCTCTAACTCTAAATGAATTAAATCCAACCATCTTGGATAGAACTTTTTAGAGTCTTTCCAACAAAATTGAATCACTCAATTTGGTTTAGTAAATCTTCTTGAATTGATTTTTGAACTGATAGACATAATTGGATTTTAACTGAAATAGAAAAACGCTTATTTGAATTCGTGGGCTAGTGCGGGAAAGGAAATGGGCCGGCCCAGTGACGCTCAGCGGTGCAGAGGGCATCTGATAGGTTGGTCCCGCTTGTCAGCGAGACTTAAAACCCGAAATGGTATCAAGCGATCTGGGCCACACGATTAGAACGTGGATCAACGGCTCTCAGTCGTCGTCGACGACGGACTCGTCGTCGGCGAGAACGAACTCTAAACGGACGGTGGGGGTTTACTGGGGACGTACTAGGGCTCCAGCTAGTGCGGCGAGGCGGGCGATCGAACTGGACGGTGACGGCGGGCTCAGGCGAGGTCACGGCAGGGGCTGCGGTGGACGGAATCGACGGCAGCGTCTCCTCCTCTGCAGCAGGCTCCTCGGATGAAATTCCGGCGAACTACGGCTCGAGTGGCTCAGGCGAGAGGTGGGGAAGGATCAATGGTGAGAGGGGAGTGGAATGGTGTGAAGATTGAGGCTGGGGAAGGCCTCCTTATATAGGCTCGTGGAGGGGACCGAAAGGGTGACGGCGAGCTTGTCGGTGACGACGATACAGGGCCCTATCGGCATGGGAGGCGTAGGCGGATGGTGGCTTGCCTCCTGGCGGTGCTCTACGGCTTAACGACACAGCTAGGGCGGTGGCATATGGTCGGGAGCGTTGCGCGATCTGGGAGAGAGGCGATGCTCGACACGGCGCTCGACGACTGTGGGTCGCGCGGCGGTCCACGACCGTGTTTGGCGGGGTGCTGGGGTCGAGGCGGAGCGACGTGCGCGGTATGGTGTCAAGGCGCGGTCTGCTGTGTGCTGGCGGCGATCGCGCTCTGGCGCGCTCTGGCTGGCTCGAGAGAGAAAGGGTGGCGACGCTGGGGTGTGGTCCAGGAGCTGAGGTTGATCGAGGGGTGGACCATGGGTGGCGGTAGGGTTGGGCGGAGCTAGGGGACATGCTGGTTTGGCGCGGCGCTATCCTTGGCGCGTTGCCTGCTTCTGGCCGGCGGTGACCACAAAGTGGCGGCGCTCCACTGCTGCTCTAGGACGGTTAGTAGCTTAGTTATGTGCTGGTTAGATTTAGGGGAGACAAGGGGACCAAATGGAGGCCAAACACTCGACAAGACATTGATCAAGCAATAGTGTTTGTTAGGATGAAAAATGGTGCATGCCACCTGTTCGATCAAATGGCCGCAAGAACAAAAGTTTTGAATTTTGGGCTGATTTTTGGTGGAGTGTTGTATCTTATGCTTGAGCTTCTAGGTGTGCTTGTGTTTTTAAAGTGGAGTTCATTTGAGTGGTTTTTGAATAAGTGTGATCTATACATATGAACTACATTCAAATTTCAAATGTCATTCAAATTTAGTGTTTGAAAGTTTTTGGGATGAAACAAATTGGGCCTTGATACATCACTACTTGTACTAGAAAGGGGTGCAAAGAACCACAATTGTTTCTGTTAAGATTTGAGTTCTAGGAATAGCCAAAGTAGGCATGGTGATTAAAATGGCAAAGTGACCATTCGCTTATTTTATTCTTTTTGATTTGTTTTTCTTTGGGATTTCTTTGGGAATGATCTAGATGTTTAATTCACATTAGAATCATTTTACAACCAATGGATCACTCAAACATGGCAATTCAAATCAACTCCTAAATTAAATGCACACACATATGAATGCTTAATTATTTTTAAATGGAAAAGTTTTTGTTAACTCTAAATTTGATGATTTGGATCTTAATAACCTTGGATTAGAGTTTTGGGATGTTACACACCTTCCCCCTTAAACAAAATATCGTCCCAAGATTTACGAAAGAAAACTAGGAACTAAAGAGATCTGGGAACTCTGTCCTAATGTAATATTCTCACTCCCAAGTGGCTTCTTCTTCGGTATGGTTGCTCCATTGAATCTTGAGAAATTTCATACTCCGGGTCCTGGTGTTTCTTTAAGCTTCCTCCAAGATATGGATGGGAACTTCACGAGACGTTAGGTCCTTGTTCATATCAATAGCTCGGTGATCGATGTTCTTGAAAACTTCGGTCTTCTCCGGCACTTCTAGGCATTTGCGAAGTAACGAGATATGGAACACATTGTGGATGGCTGACATTCTTCAGGTAGTTCTAGTTGATACAATACTTCTCCTCAATGATTCAGAATCTTGAAGGTCCTGATATATCTAGGGGCTAACTTTCCTTTCAGACTAAAGCGTTGTGTTCCCTTCAATGGTGAAACCTTGAGATATACAAAATCTCCGACATTGAAAGTCAGGTCTCTCCTTCTCTTGGTAGCATAACTCTTCTGTCTGGATTGGACGGTCTTGAGGTGCTCATGGACTTTGTGAACCTTCTCTTCGGCTTCTCGGATAATGTCGGGTCCAAAGATCTGACTCTCTCCTACTTGCGACCAATTCAAAGGGGTGCGACACTTTC
Organism: Avena insularis; assembly: GCA_023614405.1. NCBI lineage: Eukaryota > Viridiplantae > Streptophyta > Magnoliopsida > Poales > Poaceae > Avena > Avena insularis. The sequence goes on along the minus strand of CM042688.1, from coordinate 120,239,630 downwards.
TTATGTATAGGAACTCAAATGGTGCCATTTGCAAACTAGCTTGATAACTGTTGTTATATGAGAATTCTGCGAAAGGCAAGCAGTCTTCCCATTTTGATCCATACTCTAACACATAAGCTGTCGTTGTATCGGGAACGACAGTACCTGAAGAGGTTAGATAGAGGTGTGGGGACTAGCAGGGACGCTATCGACGGCATCCGCATGCGGGATTGGGTACAAGCGAGCGTAGCTGGACGCAGGAAGTACCCAGGTTCGGGGACCTCGTGATGAGGTAAAACCCCTACTCCTGCCGGATCTGACTATGTGGGATATACGAACTACAAGCGCTCCTTGAGCTGTATTTGCTAGCTACTGCCTTAAATGTTGTGAGACCAACCCTTTCTACCGAGGCCTTGCCTCTCCTTATATAGGCAGAGAGGCAACGGTCTCACTGGCCAATCCGACTGGCGGGCCCCACATGCGGGTCCCAGCCAGCTGGTCATCTACAGTGTCCGGTATGGTGTGTCTTATTGGAGTATGAGCGGTATGGCTGTCGTAGGCAGATGGACACCGTCTGAGCACGTCGTCGCCAGATCGCCACTGTTCTCGTCACCCCATAAAGTCTTGGTATGGCTGGGTGGTTGCTAGTCTTGTCATCGTCTGGGCGTCGCAATCGATACGCCGCCGTCGTCCTATCTCACTGATTGGGTCCGGCTACGTCGCCGTAGCTGGCTACTTCTTGCTGACCCGGCTACCGAACGGTAGCCGGCCTGTCTTGCCCTGTCCGGCTGTGCTTGGTCAGCCGGACGCGATCCGACTGCCTGGTTCTTGTCCGGTTGGGGTACCTGGGGGTCATCCCCCTGACACTAGCCCCCGAGCGCGTGTGGATTCCGCCCTTAGGCGAAATGTGCACGCGTTCCCTCCAGTTTTTGAATTTGTGTCCGGCTGAGCTTGGCGGTTGCGCTACTCGTGACGTCAGTGCTGACGTCGGCCACGTGTGCACGCGCCATCATTGCTCTGCGGCGGGCAGCGTAACGTCCCGTCACACGTCGCCTTGGGAAACCGCTATCCGGCGCTTCGGTTCCTGATCCGGGATCTTCTGCGCATCCTGCTTCGGCACACTGGATCTGGGCGGCGGTTGGGGTGAGGGCCGTCCGGATGCGCGCCACGTGGCTCCGTTGACGATTGCCCTTTCGGCCCTTTAAAGGGACGCCACGGGGGAGGCAGTTCCTTTCCTTCGCTCCCCCGCTGCAGTCTCCTCCTCCTTCACGTGCTTCTGCTTCTGCGCCGTAGCCCATTGTGCCACCCGCTCGTTGTCATCGTCGCTACGGGCCACCGCCACTCTTCCGTCGCCGCTCCCCCTGTCAGCCAGAGATGGCCGCCGACCGCGGGGCTTGGTGCTGCGCCTCCATCACCGAGGACCCCATCGCGAAGTACTACGCCACCCGTGTTCTTCCGCCGCCGGAGGAGGTGGCAGTGCGGTTGGCGCCAGCGGGGGAGGTGTCGCCGCACCCGGCAGAGGGGGAGCGCGTCATCTTCCTCTCCCATCTGGCGCGCGGGTTTGCCCTTCTGGTGCACCCCTTTTTCTTGATGTTTCTCGCCTTCTTCGATCTTCGCCTCCACCACCTCGGCGCCAATGCCATCGGGACGTTGGCGCATTTCATGGCATTCTGCGAGAGCTACCTCGGGATCTAGCCGGATCTCGGGCTCTTCTGCCGGCTCTTCCGAGTCCGGCCGCAGGTGCAGTACATGAAGGGGCCGCTAGTCGTCTGCAGCGGCGCCTCCATCTACTCCCGCTCCCGATCCGGCTACCCCAAGTTCTTGCTTCAGGACATGGTACGGCTGTGGCAGCAGTCGTACTTCTACGTCAAGAACGTCACCAACATCGACCGGATCAATCTTCCGGCTTTCCAGGATGTCGAGTCCAGCCGGCAGAACTAGGAGCTGAAGATCCATGGTGAAAAGGCGGAGACGGACACGATGCTGCAGCGCATGCGCTCCCTCGTCACCTGTCGGCTAACCGGCCTGGACATCACCCTCAGCTGGATGTCCCGGCTTATGACGCTGATGCAGCAGCGGGCGCACAAGATGTGCTACTACTCCGGCCGGCTGGACCCGACCCAACTATCGCTCCGTGATCCCCGCTAACACAACTTGAAGGAGTGGGTGTGGACGATCACCAAGGAGCGGCAGCCGGAGAACTGGAAGTTCAGTCTGGCGCCCTACAGCCGGGAGAACCGCGTGCCCCGGGTAAGTTGTTGTAGCCGGAAATTTCATTTGTTCTTCCCGCATTTTTCTTGTTCTGTCCGACTGACTTCTTGTATTTAGCAGATCTTTGCTTGCATCCTTCGCGAGGAGGGTGAGGCTCCCCTTGAGGAGTTCACGCCTGACTTGCCCAAGTCGCGCACGCGATATTCCGGCGACGAGTCGGATAGGGACAGCGATGCCTTTCCCAGCCGGAATGACGAGCCGGCTGCCGACCCGCACGCGGAGGTTCACAAGGAGGAGGAGGCCGCACCGACCATGGATCCGGCGACGCACTCCACGACGGACGGCGAGGCAGGAGAGAGCGGCTCCAGCTGTTCCAGCTCCCGTCGGCCCGTGACGGAGGAGCCGGCTCCAAAGAGGAGCCTGTCTAGCGCCCTGCTGCCGAGCCGGCTTGGCCGGAAGAAGGGGCCGCCCCTAGTTGTGCCGAGGTACGCTCCTTCTCCCCCTTTTTCCTTCTGGCGTTTTCTATCTGCTTCCCTTTTTCCTTCTTTTTCTGACTTTGGTTTATTTGCCTTTGCCTTCTCCTTCTTCTTCTTCTTAGCACGCTGGTCTCTTTCGGAGGCGCGAGCCCGGCACGAGCGCCGATTGGGTCGCCGCCCCATACCCCGACTGTGCCAACCGGCACCTCTCCTTCTTCTGAGGCGCAGCCTCCACCTCCCCCTCGAGCTGAGTTGGCTGCCTCCGCCGAGCCGGAAGGTCCCCAGCCGGAAGCGGAGTTCTCCCAGCCAGATGGCCACTCCACGGGCGCGCGGGGGGCAGCTGGCAAGGAGCTCTTCGTTGTTGGTGATGACAACTCCGACGAGGAGCCCGGGGAGGAATGGCGAACGATAGTGGCTGCAGCGAAGGAGTCCTTGGCCGTCAACACCGTGGACAACGATGCTTCCTCCGCCGCCTCGCTAACGGACCTAGCCGCCATGCTCGAGCTGGCGGGGAAGGAGATCCGACTGCTGGAGGCCACAGCCGGCATGAACCGGTCCCTGGAGCAGAAGCTTGCTGCTGCCAATGGGACTTCCCAGAGTAAGTTAGCTTCATCCGTCTCTCTTTTTTTTACTGATAGTCGGTTGTACTGCAACCATCCTCGTGTGCGCTCAGCGCGAGATCGATCGCCTGAAGAAGGCGAACGACCGGCTGAGCAAGTCCAACACCACTCTGCGGTTGCAGAATAAGGATTGGCACGCGAGGGTGGACGGTCTGGAAGCTACCATCAAGGAGCGCGACGCCTCACTCGCCAGCCGGACTGACGCCTTCAACCTTCTCGAGGCCCAGAACAAGGACCAAGAGAAGGAGATAAAACGGCTGGAACAAAGGAGACAGCTCTGGTGGAGGAGCTGATGCAGGTCGGCCACACGGCTAAGGGTGAGTTCCTTTTTCCATCTTCTTTTCTTTCCGGATCCGGTAGCCAGATCTGACTCTTTTTTCTGACAGCCTTTTACCCCGGCATAGACCTGCTGGCCTACAACCTTCTGTAGGAGAACTTGCTGGGAGCACAGCCGACGGCCCAGGAGCTCGTCGTCCTTCTTGGCGAAGAAGCTGCCAAGCTTCGTCAAGCGGCGCGGGATGTCTTCTCCTGCATGTGGCCGGAGGCTCTGGTTCCGGAGTTGATGGCGCAGCTGGCTGCAAAGGTGGGAGAGGCGCCGGCTGCGCTCGACCGACTGCGGGACTTGGGGGCGTGAGCCGGAGCGGAGATGGCTCTAGCCCTCATGCTCTCCTGGTACAAGGACGCCCGCGTCAAGAAGATCGATGGAGGCTTCCGTGCCGGCGCCGACCTCGCCGCCGTCCGCCAAGCCCATCCGGAGCTCCGCGGGTCTGCCATCAAGATTGCCGACTACGTGGATCCCGACGAGGTGCTCACCGACTCGGAGTCCGTCGGTACTCCTGACGTGGAAGGCTCGATGCCGCCACCCGAGGGCGCCGGAACCGGAACGAGTGATGCGCCTGCTCCCCCGCCTGAAGCTTCTCCTGGTCAAGGTGCTCCTCACGGCAAGGTCCTGTCACTTAGTCACTACCCCGGGATGCCGGGTGTATTTGCTTTGCTTCGGATATATGTGAAACTTGTTTATCTGTACCGACTGTCTCTGATGCTGGGTAATTTGTAGGAGCTTCGTCTCCCTTTTGCTTGTTAATGTTGAACTCTTGAGTTTACTTTAATTTTGCCTTGAATTTTCTTTTGATATTTTGCTGGCTAACTTCATCCGGCTAACTTTGTCTGGCTACACACTTTTAGCCGGAGGAACTACACCTCCAGTGGGGGCGCACTAGCGCACCCACTGGGTGTAGCCCCCGAGATTCGGAGTAGCTGGCGTAGCCAGGTGCTTCGCATCTTCCTTATTTTTCCCAAGTCTTCTAACTTTATCCGATTGGCCTCGTCCTAGTCGGCTGCTTTCGCCGGCTGAACGCCTTCAGCCAGAGGAGCTAACATTCCAGTGGGGGCGCACGAGCGCACCCACTGGGTGTAGCCCCCGAGATTCGGAGTATCTGGCGTAGCCAGGTGCTTCGAATCTTCCTTGTCTTCTCTTGCTCCTGCCCTTGTCCTCACCTGGGCTCCAAACGGCCGACCAAACGCCCTTGGCCAGTTAGGAACTACAGGATTCCACTGGGGGCGCGCGAGCGCACCCAGTGGGTGTAGCCCCCGAGATTCGGAGCGCTTGATGAAGGCAAGGACTTCGAATCTTCTTCCTCTTTCCTGAATTCCGACTCGAAGTAGTCGGGCAAGGATATACATATGCATACACATACATCCTCACAGGTTAATAGGTTAGTTTGTCAAATCGTAGCCGGAAAACGGCTTGTTTTTTCGAAAACTGGCTCGTGCCTCTCTAGACACTTAGTCGCTTTCCCGTGTGCTCTACTATTTTCGCTGCGTCCTTGCCGGGCAGCCGGGTTGCGGTCTGCAGCCGGAATCAAAGGGAGCTGACAGTATATTGTGCATGATACTAACGGCTTAGTAGCCGAATTGGTTTGAGCCAGTTGCAAGGCCGGAACGCCCGGTTTGTCGCGTCTCCTCCCTGTTTTTCGTGTGGGATGCCTCGAGCTTTTTCTCTTGCTAGCCAGACAGCCGGGTTGCGGTTTGTAGATGAGACAAAGAGTGGGCCTCTGACATCATCGCACACTACTCAGCCGGTTTGTTGACTTAGCAGGCCGGGCCAGCCGACGAGCCCCCGGGTAGGGGTTACCGGAGCCGGAAAATTTGAATCGGAGAACAGATGTACACACATTTCTAGCAAGGAGCCCCCGAGATTCTCGTAGGGGTCCGCATTTTCATTCATGGGGTTTTCAGGATACATACGCTGCCTGCCAACTAGGTGTAAAACGGGCGCAGTAGGGCCGCGTCCTAGGGACGCTTGGTCTCCTCATCTAATTTGTCCATCTTGTTCTTGGGGAGGTCCACTCCGTCCTCCCGCGCCTCCTGTTTGGCTTTTTCGTCGTACATGAGCTTGCATGGGGAGTCGAACTCGATGTCGGCGGAGTGGACGGCCTCCGATTCGTAGACCAGGAACAACGGCGTGTAGCCGGTTGACCTATTCGGCGTGGTGCGGAGGCTCCAAAGCACAGCCGGAAGTTCTTCGATCTAGCATCCTAGTGACCGCTCTAAGAGATCGATGAGGCGTGGCTTGATGCCGGGTAGCACCAAGCCATTTGCTCTCTCGACTTGCCTATTGGATTGCAGGTGCGCGACGAAGGTAATGTCCAGCCGGATGCCCTTGTTGCTGCAGAACCGGGCGAAGGCCCCCTTGGTGAAGTTCGTGCCGTTGTCGGTGATGATGCTGTTGGGGTAGCCGAAGCGGTTGATGATGTCGGTGAAGAAGGTAACGACTATCGCCCCATCCAGCTGTCGGATAGGCTTGGCCTCGATCCACTTTGTGAACTTGTCCACCACTACCAGCAGGTGGGTCATGCCCGCCCGTGCTCGCTTGAAGGGACCGACCATGTCGAGGCCCCAAACCGCGAAGGCCCAGGTGATCGGTATGGTCTTGAGCACCAAAGTTGGCATGTGCCTGAGCTGCCTGAAGCGCTGGCATCCATTGCACGCACGGACTAGCTGCTCAGCGTCCTCGAGGGCGATGGGCCAATAGAAACCATGGCGAAATGCCTTGGCGACTATCGCCCTTGACGAAGCGTGATGCCCGCACTCGCCCTGGTGGATGTCCTTGAGTAGCCGGTAGCCCGTGTCCATATCAACACATCTTTGGAAGATACCGAATATGCTGCACTTGTACAGCTCGCCGTTTATGATGGTGTACGTGTGCGCGCGGCGCCGGATTTGCCTGGCTTCCACCTCGTCATCCGGAAGTTCTCCATTGGCGATGTAGTTCATGAAGGGCTATGCCCAGGATGGCACTTCCCGAATGACGAGGACACTCCTGTCCTCCGGTTGACGGATGTCGGGGGGGCATCCGAGTGGCGTACCCGGGACGGCAGCCCCCGAGCTGTTTGATACACCGGCAGCCCCCGGGTATTGCGAGCCGGAGGGCACTACCTTGCCGAAATTGGTGCGGGTCTTCTTCTTCGGTGGTTCTGCCGGCTCCGCTGCTCGCCGGAACGCCCGAACGCTCCGCCTGACGATGGAGTCCGATTCTGGTGACAGGTTGATGGACGGCTTGCGTAGGTGCTCCAAGGAGACCCCTGGTGGGATCGCATGCCTGGTAGATCAGATCTTGGAGAGCGAATCGGCTGCCTCGTTGTTGACGCGGGGGACGTGGTGAAATTCGCACCCGTCGAAGGTGGCGCTGATCTTCTGGATGTGGAATCGGTAGAGGGCCATGTTTGTGTCCCTGGCGTCCCATTCTCCAGATAATTGCTGCACCACCAGATCCGAATCACCGAAGCATAGGATCCGGTTGACACCGATCTCCTTGGCCAGCCGGAGCCCGTGCGCCAGTGCCTCGTATTCGGCTACGTTGTTGGAGGCCTTGAAGTGGATCTGCAACACGTACTCCATCCGGTCCCCCTTGGGCGAGGTGAGCACGATGCCGGCTCCCAAGCCCCCGAGCATCTTCGACCCGTCGAAGTTCATCTTCCAGTGGTCCTAATCCGGAACCGGTGGGAGATACTGGGTCTCGTACTGGATGGAGTAGACGAGGAAGTCCGCCAATGCCTGCGACTTGATCATGAGCCGGGGCTCGTACTGGATGGAGTAGACGGCGAACTCGGTGGCCCATTTGGCGACTCGACCGGTGGCGTCTTTGTTGCCGATGATTTCCGAAAGGGGTGTAGTGCACACGACCTTAATCGGATGCTCCTGGAAGTAGAGCTTGAGCTTCTTGCATGCTAGGTACACGCCGTAGCACATCTTCTGGTAGTGGGGGTAGTTCTGCTTGGAGAGGGAGAGAACCTCGCTGAGGTAGTAGACGAGCCTCTGAACCGGCTGAGCCTTGCTTTCCTCGGGGCGCTCCACCACCAGGACGACGCTGACAACCCGGCTGATGGCTGCTATATAGAGCAACATCGGCTCCTTGCTAGCCGGTGTGGCTAGAATCGGTGCTGTGGATAGCATGCGCTTGAGGTCATGAAATGCGGTGTCGGCTTGCGCAGTCCAGGAGAACTTGTCCGTCTTCTTCATCAGCTGGTACAGTGGGAGTGCCTTCTCCCCCAGCCATCTGACGAAGCGACTGAGGGAGGCCAGACATCCGATGAACTTCTGGACCCCAAGCAGGTTCCTGGGCGGCTGCATCCTCTTGATGGTCGCGATCTTCTCCGGATTCGCCTTGATACCTCGTTGTGATACGAGGAAACCGAGTAGCTGACCCGATGGTACCCCGAAGACGCACTTCTCTAGGTTCAGCTTCATCCGGTACTGACGGAGGTTGTCGAATGTTTCTCCCAGATCCTTGAGGAGGGTGCGCTTCTCCTTGGTCTTGATGACCACATCGTCCACATAAGAATGCACGTTTGGGCCTATCTGTGAGTGCAAGCACTTCTGCATGCAGCGCTGGTAGGTAGCGCCTGTGTTCTTTAGACTGAAAGGCATGGTTACGTAGTAGAAAGCCCTGTAGGGGGTGATAAATGATGTCTTAATCTGATCAGCCAGGTTTAGCCGGATCTGATTGTACCCGGAATAGGAATCTAGGAAAGACAACTAATCACAGCCGGCCGTGGAATCGATGACTTTATCGATACGGGGCAAGGCGAAGGGGTCTTTCGGGCACGCCTTGTTCAGGCTGGTGTAGTCGATACACATGCGCCAGGTCTTGTTCTTCTTCAGCACCAGGACTGGGTTTGCCAACCTGTCCGGGTGGTACACTTCCATGATGAACCCGGCTGCAAGGAGCCGGGTGATCTCGTCACCGATTATCTTCCTCTTCTCCTCTGCGAACCGGCACAGAGGTTGCTTGACCGTCTTGGCATCTGGACGCACATGAAGTGAGTGCTCGGCGAACTCCCTCGGCACACCCGGCATGTCCTTGGGGGACCATGCAAAGATGTCCCGATTCTCACGGAGGAAGTCGACGAGCGCGCCTTCCTATTTGCTGTCCAAGCCGGCACCAATGGTGACGAACTTAGTCGGGTCGGAGGGGTCAAGCAGAATCCTCTTTGTCTCCTTTGCCGGCTGGAAAGCTCCTTCTCCAGCCGGTTTGCTGCTAGCCGGTATGTCCTGCTAGGCCATGGCAACATTGCGCATGATCACGCGCTTTTCTTCGGCTATGATGAGGGCCTCTGCCAGTTTGGAACTGGCTGAGGCGCACCCCATCGACTGTCTGAAGCAGCCGACAACGGTGATCACGCCATGGGGTCCCGACATCTTCGTCTTGAGGTACGCATAGTGGGGGACGGCCATGAACTTGGGGAGGGCGGGGCGCCCGAGGAGAGCATGATAGGAGCTCGTCAGGTTCACCACCTCGAACCAGATTGGTTCGCGGTAGAAGTTCTCCTCGGTCTCGAAGATGACGTCCAGCTGGATTTTCCCTAGAGGGGCGCATGCTGGCCCTGACAGAACGCCGTGGAATGTTGTGGTAGTCGGGCGCAGGTCGCTTTCGCGAATGCCCAGCTTCTCCAGCGAGGACTGGTAGAGGAGGTTGAGGCTGCTGCCTCCGTCGATGAGGAGACGCGAGAATCGGCAGGTGCGCGCGTTGCAGACGATGAGGGGGTCGAGCACCATGGCGTAGCCCCCGCGAGTCGGTAGCTGCTCCGGCTGATCTACGCGGCTCCAGGTGATGGGGGTTTCTGACCAGTTCAGGTACTGGGGGACCGGAGAGACGATGGCATTGACCTCCTTGGAGCGTCGCCTGCGGCTATGCTTGTCGTCCTGCTCCGTCTCGAAGATGTGGTAGGCCGCGTGCGTCTGTGGGTAGCGGTTGTTGTTGTTGTCGCCGTTACCATTATCGCCGCCCCCCTAGCCTGTGGTAGAGGTCCACCTAGAGGGGGATGGGGAAGACGAGGCTGGTTGCCCTGGTCCTTTAGCTGGCGGGTCCAGCTGCAATTCCGGGTGATGTGCATAGCCGGTTTGAAGGGACCGCTATGCCACTTGCACGGGCCGTCAAACATCTGGTCGAAGGTGAGTCGTGGCTTCTGCCTCCTTGCGTCGTTAGCTGGTGCGTCGGGTGCACCTTCCACAGTATTGACCTACCGCGCGTGGTAGCGAGGCTTCTGTTCTCCGGCCTGGCGGTCCCCGTGGAACCGGTTGTCGCTGCCGTGCCGCCTGGAGGATCCGCCGCCCGGATTGCTTGAGCCGCGCCGCTCAGAGGGAGTCGGACGCCCGTCGACATTTACTCGGAGGGGCTTCTTCATGGCGGCATCCGCCGTGGCGTACTGGTCTGCAACCGTCATGAGCTCCGCCATGGTTTTCGGCTCGTCACACAGTAGCCGGTGGCGAAGCATGGTGCCTTCTCGGCAACCCTCGATGAAGAAACTGATGGCCTGGCTCTCTAGGATGCCCTCACAGGTGTTGCGCAGCTCCGTCCACTTGGCGAGGTACTCGCGGTCGGTCTCGCGGTCACCCTGGACGTTTGTACGTGCCGTTGAAGTTACGGACGAACACCTTCTCGAAGTCAGGCCAGGCGTTGATGCTGTTGGGCGCAAGGCTGTTGAGCCATGTTTTTGCCGATCTGGTTAGCATGAGGGGGACGTAGCGCACGGCTGTGCACTTGTTCCCGTGGGCGATGCCGACTGCCGTAGCGTAGTCGGTCAACTAGTCTTCCGACTTCATGCTGCTGTCGTACTTGGGGGTGTCCCTGGCTAGGGAGAATTTATCCGGAAACGGCTCGTTCCGGATGCGGGGTCCAAAACAAACCGGACCGGTAGAATCTTCCTCCTCCATGACGCGCGCTTGAGCGAGGAGCTCGATGCTGTCACGGGCATTCGGACAATCCGGGTTGGGCGCTCCCACCCGGCCCGAGAGACGGGATCCAGCTGGTCTAGGCGCTCCGGTTGGTGTATGGGGAGGCGGCGGGTTGCTGTTCACCGTCTGCTCCTGGCGCGGTTGGCCCCTGTTGCCAGAGCTGCGACGCCTGCTGCGGGCCTTAGTCGGCTGAGGGGAGGACGCCTACTGGGTGTCGCGCGGTGCGCCCCTGCTGTTGGCAGGCAGCTTGCTCCCTCTGGAGTAGCTGGGGTCCTCCTGCATCTGCCGGTTGGCGTCGGCCTGCTCGTCCGCGATGCGGAGGATCTCCTGTACGCGAGTGTGCTGGTGGGCTCGCTCCTCGCCCTCCAGACTGGGCAATTTCTCTACCGCGGCCCGTGCCGTGTGCAGGTTCTTGATGGGCGTGCTATAGGTGGGCCGGATGAGGGTGGGTGCGGTATCCGGCTCCCCGTCCTTTTCCATTCTACCGCCTAGCTTGCCATCCCGGCGCCGCACCTGGCCGTGCCGGCTTGGCTCTGTAGTAGCCGGAGTGAAGCCGTGCACACGATCGTACTCGCGCCGGGTGATCTCGAGTTGCTTGCGGGCTGCTGCTAGCTCCATGGCCTCCTGGAGGAGGATCTGTCTCTCCATGGCGAAGTTAGCCTCCTTTTCCTCCGAGTTGTCCCCGAGGTTTACCGGCATCTGGAGCCGATCGATGGCATCCTCGACCGGGTTCTGAGGCTGCGGAGGGGCAGAGGTCCCAACCTCGTCCGCGCCTCACTCCCGTGGCTGGCGGGGGTGAGAGCTGGAGCCGGCCATCATGACCTCCGCGGGGTGCGACGGAGGTGCCACCGCCTGGATGCGGCAGCCCCACGACAGAGACGATTTCCCTGGGGAAACGCTCCGGAACGGTGGCGACATAGACAGGGAGGTCGCCGAATAGCAGGACAGTGCCGTTCACCGGGAAGGAGGTTCCAGCGAAGCAGGAAGCGTTGTTGATGATGCAGTCGAACTTGCCGAGCGTGAGCACTAGGCCGGAGGCCACGCGCTCACCGGCTGAAGTGCGGGGTCCCGTGCGGAATGTGACTCCGGTCGAAGCCATCTACCCCCATGGTGGGCGCCAACTATCGTTGTATTGGGAACGACAGTACCTGAAGAGGTTAGATAGAGGTGTGGGGACTAGCAGGGAAGCTATCGACGGTGTCCGCAGGCGGGATTGGGTACAAGCGAGCGTAGCTGGACGTAGGAAGTATCCAGGTTCGGGGCCCTCGTGATGAGGTAAAACCCCTACTCCTGCCGGATCTGACGATGTGGGATATACGAACTACAAGCCCTCCTTGAGTTGTATTTGCTAGCTACTGCCTTAAATGCTGTGAGACCAACCCTTTCTACTGAGGCCTTGTCTCTTCTTATATAGGCAGAGAGGCAATGGTCTCACTGGCCAATCCGACTGGCGGGCCCCACATGCGGGTCCTAGCCGGCTGGTCATCTACAGTGTCCGGTATGGTGTGTCTTATCGGAGTATGAGCCGTATGGCTATCGTAGGCACAGTGGACGCCGTGCGAGCCTGTCGTCAGCATCGGGCCACTGTTCCTGCGTCACCCCCGCAAAGTCTTCGGTATGGCCAGGTGGTTGCCAGCCTTGTCATCGTACAGGGCGTACCGTGCACTGATACACACGTCGTCATGTCTCACTGATTGGGTCCGGCTACGCCATCGTAGCTGGCTTACTTCTTGACCGGCTCTACGAGCGGTAGCCATCTTGCCCTGTCCGGCTGTGCTTGGTCAGCCGGACGCGATCCGACTGCCTGGTTCTTGTCCGGTTGGGGTACCTGGGGGTCATCCCCCTGACACAAGCTCTCAACATATCTTCTAAGATTTGGTTGACTCTTTCAGTCTGTCCATCAGTTTGCAGGTGATAAGCGGTGCTGAAGTTCAACTTGGTTCCTAATCCTTCCTAGACTTTCGGCCAAAATCTCGAGGTAAACTGGGTTCCTTGATCTGATACTGTGGCCTTGGGGGTTCCATGCAGACTAACAATCCTAGAAATATACAACTCTGCTAGCTTCGAACTCTGGTAGGTTGTCTTGATAGGTATAAAGTGAGCTACCTTGGACAGTCTATGAACGGTGACCCAGATTGAGTCATTTCCCCTACTAGAAGTAGGCAAACCGGTGATAAAGTCCATTCCGACGGAATCCCATTTCCATTCCGGAATCTGCAACGGTTGCAATAGTCCTGCGGGCCTCTGATGCTCTGCTTTGACTCTTTTTTTGAGGTGAAACAGTAGGGAAAATCCCCACTGCAATTTTCTTTATTAAATGTGTGTATGTTCCAATGAGAAAATGATCTAAGGTAGATCATAAATAGTTACATCTAAATTGAAACAATCTATTCTATCCCTGATCTAATTGCTGACTGAGACAGGCTTTGAATTTCTCCTTGTATTTTCCTTTGATTCTGAATTGTATCCATCTCATATCCTGGTAGAAAATTGCTTTCCATCTATCAAAAGTGGGTCTTTTGTCATTAAAAATCTTCTCATTTCTGCAAATCCAGATACCCTAGGATGTCATGATAATGATTTCCATTGCAAATGGTAGATGTAACTTTTCTTTGATGTTTGAAATACCTTCTAATCTTGTTAGATTTGTAGTTCTGTTTCTGGAAATATGGCCCCAACATTTTTTTGCAAATGGACAATCCCAGAAAAGATGATTTGCTGATTCTTCTGTGATGCAGTTTGATGTAACACAATTGTAATCAGGAAGGTTGAAATTCTTTCTCATCAGTAGGTTTCTTGTATTCAATCTGTCTAGTAACAAAAGCCAGAAAAAGAACTTGTGTTTATTTTGACAAGAGGTTGCCCAAACCCAGGAAAACTGAGGTGGTGATGGTGAGTGTCCAATCATGGCTGAGTATGCCTTTTTAACTTCAAATTTATCTGATCCCCAAATATAGTTCCAATTATCATGGGTGTCCTCCTGAGTGTCGTGCCTAAATTCCTGGCATCTTTCTTCCAGGACTAAAAACTCAGAGAAAGCCTGATGAGAGAGAGGTAGGTGGAAGTTATCTTCGAGGAATTCAGCATGAAGGAAATCATGAACATTGATGATTGTAGACTTAGCATAGGACAGAAGGTGAGGGAATTTATTCATCAAGCACTCCTCTTGCCAAAGGTCAGTCTAGAAGTAAGCAGATTTGCCTGATTTCAGATTGCATTTAGCCATGCCTTTATAGTTATCAATTAATTTGATATGTGACTTCCACCAGAAAAATCCCTCCATGCTTCTTCCAGGTAATTTTCCATTTTTGTAATAAGTCTCCCATATGAGATGAACCCAAGGTATGTCTTGGTGGTTGTAGAATTTGTCCAAATTTTTTAGAAGGAGGGCATTATTTTGAAGCTGTAGGTTCAGTACCCCTAAACCCCCTTGGTTTTTAGGACGGCAGATTTTGTCCCATGAGACAAGAGCTTGTCCTTTTGCTTGTACATCATTAGTCTTCTTTCTCCATAGACAATATCTCATATATTTAATAATTTGATCCTTGATGGATATTGGCACCTCCAAACAGCTCATATAAAATAGAGGAAGTGAGGAGAGAACAGATTTGAGCAGCTGTAGTTTGCCTCCATAATTCAAGAAGTCAGCAATTCCACATAATCTTCTTTCCACTCTCTAAACAATGGGAAGAAAATGCTCCATAGATGGCTTTGTAATGCTTAATGGAAGCCCAAGGTAGGTAAAAGGGAGGCATCCAGTTTGACAGTTGATTGTCATAGCAAAATGCATAAGTCTATCATTACAAATGTTTATTAGCATCATGCTAGATTTCAGGTAATTGACTTTAAGTCCAATGGAAATTGCAAATGTTTGAAGAAGTGCTTTCAAGCATAATAATTGAGATGCATCAGCTTTAAGAATCACCAAAGTGTCATCAGCATATTGAATAACTGGGAAGTCACTGTTTGGTGGTCCCACAATAGGTGGAGTTAGAAGATTTCTATGCATGCCCTTGTTTAGGACAGATTGTAGGAGGTCAGCAGTAAGGACAAAAAGTAATGGTGAAAGTGGGTCTCCTTGTCTAACACCTCTTCTGCAGTAGAACTTTTTACCAGGTACACCATTGAGAAGAATTTCAGAAGTTCCAGATTCAAAGATCATTTCAATCCACCTAATCCATTTTCTCCTAAATCCTCTAGATTTAAGGATATTAATGATGGCAGAGTGATCAACTATATCAAATGCCTTCTCAAAATCAAGTTTGAGAATTAAAATTTCCTCCTTTGACTTGTGGCATTGGAATAAGTATTCAAATGCCCAACCAATGCAATCTTGAATAGATCTGTTGTTGAGAAAACCATATTGGTTTTTATGTACCAATTTCAGAATGATAGATTGCAGTCTATTTGCAAGAAGTTTGGTAATAATTTTGAATATACAGTTCAATAGAGAGATTGGTCTGAAATCAGCTGATGTAGTTGGGCAAGTGACTTTGGTTATGAGTGTAATGTAAGAAGAGTTGATGCTTTCAAGGGACACTTTCTCATTGAAGAAATCATGAATCAGTAATTTGATATCATATCCAATGATAGACCAGCAACTTTTGATAAATTCATTATTAAAACCATTAGGTCCAGGTGACTTGTCATTTGGTAGTTCAGTGATAACCTCATCAATTTCCTTGTCAAGGAAAGGTTTTTCAAGTGAATCCTTCATCTCATCAGTCATTCCATTTCCATAGAAGTCTGCAAGATTATAGTGCATCTCAGTTTTGACTGATGTGCCCATTCTTGCCCTGAAGTCAGTCCAAATGATATCAGCCTTGTCATAGTGATTTGTAAATTCCTGTCCAGATTCATTCTTGATCATTGATATATAGTTATGTCTATAACTGATGGTAGCTTTGGAATGGAAAAACTTAGTGTTTTCATCTCCAAGTTTTACCCATTCAATTTTCCCTCTTTGTTTCCAATAGGTGTTTTGGTGCTGAAGAAGAGAGATAATATGGGACTTCAGGATATCTCTGAGGTGCCACTCATTGATGGTTAATGTTCTAGATTCTTCAAGTAGGTCCAGGAGATCAATGGTGTCATTCACCTTAGCAATTTGATCCTTTAAGCAAGGTAACTGTTTTGCCCAAATCTTGATACCTCTCCTCACATTTTTTAACTTGGCACAAATACTTTTTTCCATGTCCTGATAATTCACAGGAATATTCCATGCATTTTGTACAATCATCTTAAAATCAGAATGATGAAGCCAATAGTTTTCAAATCTAAAGATTTGAGCCTTGGGGATGTTAGTTCCAATGGATATGACACAGGGGAGATGATCAGAAGTAGGTTTGGATAGTGGGGTAACCATAGTGTATGGGTATTTGGTTGTCCAAGAACTAGATGTAAAGAACCAGTCCAGTCTTTCCAGGAGAGGATCTTTTTCCATGTTACTCCAGGTGTATTTTCTACCCTTTAGTGGCAACTCAATAAGGCCCAGGTTGCAGATAGCATCATTGAAGAGCATAGTTTCATTAATATCTCCCCCACTTTTATTTCTATCAGTGAGACTTCTGATAAGGTTAAAATCTCCTAACACTAGCCAATCCATACTATCAGGCATAGTGATGTTTGAAAACCAGTCTAAGAAATCCATCTTTCTATCATTTTGACAAGGACCATAGATATTAGTGAGAGTCCAGGTATCATTTGATAATTGTGAAGTGAAGGTAACAGAAGTTGAGAAATCATTTTGGAAAGCCCTGGTACCATTGAATAAAGTACTATTCCAGATGGTAATAATTCCTCCAGAAGCACCAATTGATGGTAAGAAATCAAAACTGTCAAACTTGTTTGGATAGAATTTTTTTAAATAATTGATATCAAAGTTTTCTCTCTTGGTTTCTTGGAGACAGATAATGTCACATTCAGATTCCATGATCTTGCTTTTTAGTGCTAACCATTTTTTCTCAGAGTTAATTCCACTGAGGTTCCAGTTTAGAATCTTCCAGTTTCTGTTGTTACTCATTTATAAACCAATTGGGTGATCCTTGGGGTGACTCTAATTTTGTAGTCACACAAATAAGATTGAACATATCATAGGTTACTGAATTCATAAACATGTCCAACATCAAATAGGTCTGCAACAACTCATGACAGATATGAAAGGTAACTAGTCCAATCACAAAAGGAAAAGTTTTTGTAAACATTAACCACATTATTTAGGTGCTTTCTTCTTAGACTGCTGTCCACAAGATTCAGCAGCACCTCCCTTCTTCTTGCTTGTAAGGTATGGTTCAGGACCATTCTTCTTAGGTCCAGTCTTTCCAGGTGGCTTGATGATCAAATCATTGATCCTGCCCTTCTTTAGCAATCTTTTCTCCAGTTCCCCCTCTTTAACCTTGCAAAATGATTCAGCAAGATTCTTAACAACCTTATTACTGAGACAGGGGGGAGCAGCATTGCAAGATAGGCAATTATGATCAGAGCAATTTAAATGGCTTTTAAAACCCCCATTAAGTTCCACAATTCTAGGGCTCCTTCTCACCTCAGATTCCACCAGTGGTTCTTTGCCCCTCCTCCTCTTAGTAGGAGCATTTGGTACCATCATGTTTGATGGGGAATCATTTAGGCAATGGGGTGGAATCTGTCCAACACATTCATCAGGTATAATGAAGGTGAAAGTAGTTTCCTCAGTAATTGGCTCTTTAATTATCTCCCACAGGGGTGATGTGAGAAAATGTCTAGTCCAACTGAATTTCTCAGGTGTGATGAGCATTAGAGTGATAAAATTAAACCAACTTACAGGAATGTCACATTGCAGTTTGCCTTTGTCAGGTGAGGGGTTCATGTGTGGAGCAAAGAATCTGTCCCATAGCTCCAGACCTTGCATTGAGAAAGAATTCCTAGCAGAGAGCATCTCAGATGAGTTGACAAAAGGAATAATGGCCATTCCAACTTGGAGGTGTGCCTCATTTGGAGAGAGGAGATTAGTGTCCTCCATCATCCAGTCATCTTGCATGTTATCCTCATCAGCATGGTTGGTGTCCTCCTCCTCATCTTGGTAATTCTGCAGAATGTTAAGCAGTCCTTCTCCCATTCCCATCTCCTGATCAGCATTAGCAATATTTTGCTCCACCTCAATATCCTCTGCACCATGGACAGATGCCTGTGGCAAATCCTGGTTATCAATGGGCATGTCAACACCTTCAGCAAATACAGGTCCTTGGACAGCATTCCAGTTGCCCCAGCCAACATTATTCTGAGGGGCAGGGTCAATCCATTAGTCCCATCCACCAATGTCCCCCTCAGGTTGTGGTGGAGGAGGTGGAGAAGGGGTCCCAAATATGGGTCCCACCACAGGTAGAGGGTGTGGGTCAGCACCATCATCAGGTAGTGGGTCCTCATCAGGTGGGCCCCCCTAGGAGATTGCTGTTTAATATTTCCACAGAAAAGGTCCATGATTCAGTTTCCACCAGGTCCCTAATGGTAAATCTAACACTTTTAGGAACATCTAGGAGGTCAGTGACTCTGAGCTTTGTAATGATCCTGCCCTTGTGCTCAGGGTCCCTCTCCCAGAGCAGAACTTTACCAATATCAGAGAATACAGCATTCAGGTCATCATGATTCCAGTGGTCAAGTGGAGGACTCAGAAGCATAACCCAACATTCATTGTTAAACTGAGTCCTACGCCAGTTAATTCCTTCATTATGCCTACCAAAAGAAATAGCAACATCTTGGAAGGGAATATGACCTACAGCAATTAACCGGTCACGGTCACTGACATTTGCAAATTGAACATATGCAGAACCAAATGGGCAATCTTGAATATTACGAAATTCGACATGTGCATCATTGATAAATAAATCTTGCAACACATCCCTGATATTACCAAAAGGGACAGGACTAGGGGGAAGGGGATGGATGTGCGCAATGGCATACTGTTCATGAGTTCTTGGTCGGCGAGGAACCACCACCCTTTTGACATGATTCCTGCCAGCCACCTGCATAATCTCGAAACCATGTGGAAGAAATGGCTGAGGGTCAAGTGGAATATTGGCCATTGCGTTGGTGGTTGTCGCCGGCGACGAGCAGAGCAAGGCAGTTGGGGTTTCTCTAGGCGAGGGAGTTGAGGAGACAGGGGTTTCAGCCGAATTAATTTTTTGAGCAAGAACAAAATCCTTAAGACAGTCATACACCCTGGGCCGCGACACTTGCGGCGTGACATGGGCCTTGAACCAATGCAGGTAAGATTTGTCGGGCCAGGGACAAGAAGGGAAAGTGGGAAATTTCAAATATGGTAAAAGACCAGGCAAATTAATTGTAGGAGATTTGTTGACTACAGTTTTCTCCGCTTTAATACCTTTGCCATTAATCACAATTTCCGGAAATGATGCACCCGTTACTACATGAGTAATGTCATCATCATTTTGACCGTTATTGCATGGTACCTGTGACGTCGAAGAACCAATACGATCAAAAACAGAGGATTTTTTTTTCTTTTTGTATAAAATAGTTGTCCAATCCTTGTCCAATTCTTTGTAATATTCCTTCTCTTTGAATTTCCAATTTGGGCCTCCACCGCCCCAAAGTTTTATCTTCAGTATGAATGATTCATCAGAGAAAGAACCAGAATTATATATTTCAAAACCCACAGCTCTTGATGCCACCGAGAATCTAAAGGTTCTGTCTTGGAGGATTTTGACTTGATATTTTGATACATGACCCCCAAAACAACTTTGAAGAACAATGCCAATTGTATGAATATCAATCTTAAAATTTGCACGTCCAAATGAACCAACAAGGAAGAAAGGTCTTCTGCGAAATCCACCTGAGAAGTTAATGTGGTGACCAAATTTTTTGAACATATTATCCTCAAACATCCTCCCTTTAGAGAAATACACAGAAATGTATTTGTGTTTGGTTGATGAATTGGGCCCATCAAAGATTTGATCACCCACCACCACCCTTTTGACAACAAGATCCAAGATAACACCAGGTGAAACTTTCTCATCTTGAAGAAGGAATCTAGCATCAATAACCACCTTGTCACGATTTAGTAACACAATCCGCTTAGCAAGAGTATATAGGACCAGAAAACAAGGAGCATTGTCCAAAACATCAGAAGGCAAGGTAGAGCTAGTAACATGCCACATAAGTTTCAAATCATCACCCTTGCACTCATGAACATGAGAAGTCCCAAGAAAATCAGAAGATGGTGGCCAAATATCATTAATCCTAGCAAGATGAGAGGGGAACCTCACCACAGAACCAATCAAGAGAACCTCCCCATTTTCCAAACTTCTACCTTCCAGTGGTGAACCATTGGCATTGAGAATGACCAGCCAACGATTATCCGAGAGAATAAGAGATCCAACAAGGAACTTACCATCGGTGGAGCTTCCAGAATAGGTGATTTTCCAGCCACCACCATATGAATCCAGTGAATGAGAGCCCATGGATATGTGTGCGACGGCGCCGGAGTGGCGCCGGCGAGTGCCGGTGGGGTGGGCTCAGAGAGGCATGCCTCGGAAATCATGCCGGTGGGATGATGTTGTAATGTTCACCTACCTCCTTCTTTGACTCTTTGACAGATGTCACACTTGGCGATGTAGCTTCCGATTTCTCTCTTCATATTGTGCCACCAAAATTACTCTTTCAAATCTTGATACATCTTCGTTCCTCCGGGGTGGATAGAATAAAGAGTATCAGGCGCTTCCTGCATGATAACTTGCTTCAGCTCCGAATCTGCCGGCACACAGATACGGCCTTTGTACCACAAAACTCCTTCTTCGTCTTCGGTAAATCCAGGTACCTTTCCTGTACCAATACGATGTTTGATTCCGTCGATACTTTCATTTCCCTTCTGGGCTAACTTGATTTGGCTAATCAAAGTGGGTTGAAGTTCAATGCTAGCTAAAAATCCTTTGCTAACTATCTCAGTTCTAAACTGCTCCAACTCTTCATAAAAACTTGGTTGCTTCTCCTTGATCATGGTGTTTAGCCTACAAGGCAATCTGCTAAGAGCATCCGCTACCACATTAGCTTTGCCGAGGTGATAGTGAATGTCAAGGTCATAACCCTTGATTAACTCTATCCATCTTCTCTGCCTCATATTCAGCTCCTTCTGAGTGAAAATATACTTCAAGCTCTTGTGATCTGAGTAAATCTCACAGCTATTACCCATAAGATAATGACGCCATGTCTTCAATGCCAAAACTACGGCTGCTAACTCAAGATCATGGGTCGGATAGTTCTGCTCATGCTACTTTAGTTGTCGAGACAGATAAGCGATGACTTTGCCTTCTTGCATCAATACACATCCGAGACCAATCTTGGATGCATCACAATACACATCAAATGGCTTCTTGATATCTGGCATGATCAATATTGGGGCAGAAATCAATCTCTTCTTCAGCTCTTGGAAACTGGCTTCACATTTGTCAGTCCATTCAAACTTCTTGTCCTTCTTCAACAATTGGGTCATGGGTCTGGCGATGCTCGAGAATCCTTCTACGAACTTGCGGTAGTATCCCGCTAATCCAAGAAATGCACGGACTTGGCTTTGAGTGGTGGGGGCTTCCCATTCTTCGACATCTTTAATCTTGGCGGGATCAACATAGACTCCTCCGGCAGACACAATATGTCCTAGGATCCTACTTCTTTCAGCCAAAACTCACACTTGCTGAACTTGGCATATAACCAATGCTCTCTCAGGGTTTCTAGGATGATTCTCAGATGTTGCTCATGCCCTTCTTCTGACTTGGAGTAGATAAGGATATCGTTGATGAACACAACGACAAACTTATTAAGGAAATTCATAAAGATCTTATTCATGAGATTCATGAAATAAGCATGGGCATTGGTTAATCCAAAAGACATGACCGTATACTCGTATAAACCAGAGCGAGTAGTAAAGGCGGTCTTCGAAATATCCATTGCACGAATCTTAAGTTGGTGATAACCAGTCCTAAGATCAATCTTTGAGAATACCTGGGCACCAGTCAACTGATAGAATAGATCTTCTATCTTGGGCAAAGGGTACTTGTTTTTGATGGTGACGTCATTCAGCTTTCTGTAATCGATGCACAAATGGTTGCCTCCATCTTTCTTGTCGATGAATAACACTGCCGATCTCCATGGCGATGCGCTTGGTTGAATCAAGCATGTTGCTAACATAGCATCCAACTGCTTCTTCAATTCCACTAACTCTGAGGGGTTCATGCTATAGGGTCTCTGGGCTATGGGTTCGATTCCGGGGATTAGTTCGATAATGAACTCAATAGCCCTATCCGGGGGCATACCTGGCAATTCATCTAGGCATACATCGGGGTATTCACAGACTAATCGGACTTGGTCAATGGTGGGTAGAGCTAGACTCTTGTTGCACTTGAATTGACGAGGTAAGGTTTCAGATATATATGCTCTACTATTACTCCAGAGCTACTGGTCATGGTGATGGCTTTCTTAGCATAGTCTATCAGTCCTTTATGCTTTGACATCCAGTCCATACCTAGTACTACTTCCAATCCTTTGGTTCCAAGTACTATTAGGTTGGCATACAAATCTAGCCCATGTCTTCTGATAGGCACAGCTTTGCAAATTTTTCTAGCTTTTGTAGTTGAACCGGGGATTTGAACTATCATGACATGCTTCAAGTTGGTTGGGTGAATCTTACTAGTGCATGCAAATTCTTCGGTGACAAATGAATTCGATGCTCCAGAATCAAACAATACCCTTGCTAAAACTGAGTTGACAGAAAACATACCCAGCACTACGTCTGGCGCTTCTTGGGCTTCTTCGGCATTCATGTGGAAGAGACAGCCGTTGTGGTTGTAAGGGTTCCCTGGGGCAAATCTTCTCCCTGGTTGAACACGACGCTGCTATTGAGCTGGGGCATTCACATTGGTAGTGGCGACAGTCTTCTTGGGACACTCATTGGAATAGTGACCCTTCACTCCACACTCGAAACAAGTCATCTGGGACTTGTCTTTAGTTGCGATAGGCACAACATTGCTTCCAGTTCTGGGTGCAGTGTTGTTGTTGTTGTTGTTGCTCTTGGGAGGTGCACGGTTGAAGTTGCTGGTGTTGCCGGGGTTGTTGTTGTTTCCTCCGGACTTCACATTGCCTCCGCTACGGTTGGTGTAGCTTGGGCGAGACATTGGGGGTCAGTTGTTTCTCGGTGCAAATCTAGCAGACGAGTTGGTACGGTACTTCTGGTGACTGTTGGATCCAGCTTGGTGTATCATACGACGTTTGCGGTTGTCATTTGCCTGGTTAATCTTCCGTTCCATCTGAATGGCAGAGTCGACTAGCTCTTCGAATCCTCGAAGCGGATCTTGACGAGTACAGTCTGCATCTCATCATGCAGTCCATTCAGGAATCTCTCCTTCTTCTTGGCCTTTGTGTTGATCTCATTAGGTGCATATCTTGCAAGGGACAGGAATCTGTCATGGTACTCCACTACAGTCATTCTTTCTTGCTTCAAATCTTTGAATTCATCCCTCATTCGGGTGACTAGACCCTGTGGCACGTGGGTGCGGCTGAACTTGATTTTGAAGGCTTCCCATGTCATCACTTGACCATGGTTCATCAGGCGGATGTTGTTCCACCAGGCTCTGGCATCTCCTGCCAAGTAGTGGGTGGCAAAGAGAACTTTCTCGTTGTCATCAACTCTGGCTACTTCCAAATTGTTCTCCATTGTCTGCAACCAGTCATCAGCATCTAATGGGTTCTCCAAAGTTCTAAAGATTGGGGGATTGGTATTCTGGAAGTTTTTCAGCTTGGATCCTTAATGATCCTAATTGCCATGTCCTTGGTTGTTTTGGGCCATCTGAGCGATCTGATACAGTGTTGCTAAGTTGGCATGGTGCTCTGCCCTGCTTGCTTCACGGTCTGCAACTAACATCTGCATAATCTGCAGCATTAGGTCTTGCGATGAGCTGCTCCCTCCGGGGTTTCCACGAGTCATCTGAAGATTGAGGTAGATGAAGGGGTAAGAGGGAAAGTTCTAAGGTTCATGGTTTTGGTTTCAAAGCTAAAACTTTGAGTTTGACTCAGGTTTTGTGACTAACTTCATTTAATTCATTCAGACAGGCACACAATACAAACACACACACACCACAACAAGAAGGGAAAACAGATGGTTTTAAGAACCATTCTATAATCTATGATACAATGGGACCGATACATCTCTTGCTACGACAGTGCTCTAGTGCATCTACTCATCGTCTATGAAGTTGGAGTCGTCATCATCGGTGTGGAAGTCCATGGCATCCTCCTCCAGAAAGTCATCATCATTGCTGAGGTAAGAATCCATATCTCCCTCGATGTCTTCACCCTCCCCTTCTTCCTCCTTTGCTGCAAGCTGAGCTTCTTGCTCCTTGATGGTCTTCTCGAGGTCGGCCACCTTCTTGCAAAGACAGGCGATGGTGCGATCCTTCTTTTCTCACTGGCGGCGAAGAGACTGACGGTCCTTGACAAGCAGTGAGAAAATTTGGGCCTTCTGGGCGGCCATGGCATGGTTGTGGTTGGCAAACTCCCTAGACTTGTCCAATTCCTTCTGGCGATCGTACAGCAGGAAGTCAAGGTTCTCCCCTTGACGCTTCAACTCCGGGTGACCTGGCATCTCCATTGGCATTCCCATGAAGTCACACCTTTCATAGTGCGCAAAGCGGGTTCCTTGGATTTGGTTGAAACTGAGGGCACATAGACATGCGAGAGCTTCATGCATTGCCCTGGCTAATCCATCTAGCCAGTTATTCTCTCTTACGGAGAACTGGATTCTCCCGGACGTTGGTGCTTCTATGCTTCCTCGGAGATCATCGGTGACTAGCCATTGTAAATCTCCTCCTTGGGGTCTAGGAAGTTGAGCTCCAAGAAACTCCGGATGTGGGCGTCCCAATAACTCGGATAGTGAATCTAGATCCCTCTCAAAGATCAGTTGACCTCCGTTGCCAAACTGGTAGAACTTGCTGAATTGAGTCTCCATCTACAAGAATTAAGGACGAGGAAGTTAGTGAAGTGATCAAGTGTGTCAAATTTTATGTAGTAATGGTAAGAATTGGAGGAACATTAATTTTTGAGAAAGAATGAATTCCCAAGGGTAAGAGAGGAAATAGTTTTTCATAAATACTCGCTTTGGTTTTTGAAATTAAGTTTTTGTTCGGACGTCCATTCTAACTAGGGTATCCTATGGTCAGGATGGCTCTGATACCAACTTGTCAACACCCGGATTCTTAATCCCAGATGCATGTTATGTCATACATCGCAATCCCAGGAGTACCATTTTTGCGAGAGATAACAGATTGGATATCACAGTACATCATCCATTACAAACCATAATAAGGTCTTACACGAATAAAGGATCTCATGATCCAGTCTTAATACAACAAGCAGTGGAATAATTAATAAGCATAGCGGTGGGGTCCATCTTCAGTGGCACAGGCAATGCTGACAATGGAAGATAGTCCTAGTTATCATAGTCGTCCTGCTATCCTTCATCTTGGTAATCTCCTTCATAGTACAGTCATGAGAATAGCCAGGGACAAAAGCCATGAGTACTCTTTAAGTACTCGTAAACTATCACTAATAAGTAAGGTAGTTCTAGCGGGATTGCTAACTCTAAGTTTACTTGTAAAGTTAAGTTTGAAACCTAAGCTGAGTTCAGAAACAAAGAAAGATAAAATAAAGTTCTAGAATCACTTAAGTTGGGAAGCTAGTTTCATAGTCACAACCCTGTTGTGGTCAAGTCAAGATTCATTAGTCATCTCATAAGTCATTTTGAAAACATCTGACAACGAAACAGTATGGCCACTCCAACTGTCCATAACCATGGACACGGTTATTCGAATAGTTTGACACTCTGCAGAGGTGGTACACTTTCACCACAAGATTCGATACATCTGTTAGGGATAACCCTGAATCATCATACTCAGTATGCAGATAATCAAACATAACCTTTCCTTTACACACCCTAGTATAAGCACCTCTCCTATGAGCATGGCCTCCCAACCATGACCATCTGTCATCTTGGGCACTGCTTAGGTGGACAACATCGAGAGGTAGCCTCAGCTCAAACCTCCCCCGCGAGGGAACTAATACTAATTCATATAAACTTCCGGCTAAGCCTTACCCAATTCAGGTATTGTGGATGTACGGTAAAATTGGAATGGTATCGCATCCGAATCCAACCATCAGTTTTTGTAAAAGGGCTAAGGCTTATGCCTCAACATTTTCATCATCATAAACCATTTGTTTTTCTCAACACATGTCAAAACATCTCAATAGAATGACTCATCATTCCAAGGTTTTCACAATTCATTTTCACCAAGTGTTCCCATCTAAAGTGACTCAAGTTTTGATTTAGCTCTAAGCTACTAAGTTAAGAGTGTTCACTAAGGTGGGATGCTAATCTCAATCTCATGCCATAGAATGACATCTAAGGTTATCTAGATAGGTCAAGTTTTATACTTTTTATGCTACCTTCAAACAAGTAAGGTACTTTAATAAAGTAAAGAAGTAAAAGCTTGGAAATAAAACTTGGGGTAGGTAATAGTCAAGTGGTATAACCAAAGCATGCCTAATGCATCTTGCTTAGGTCATCTAGCTTAATTCTAGCTTGCTAACAATAGCTTGCAAGTGTTAGCTTGCATTGTTAATGATGGCTTGCTAGTATAATACTTGCAAGTGTTAGCTTGCCTTGGGTACTGCAGTGGTTGAAGTTTTCTTCCTCCTCCTCTTGGTAGAACTCCTCCTCCTCGTAAGCTTGGTTGGTACTATCGTCTATAAATACATACAGAGTACACAATCACCAAACAATACTTAAATAGTCTATTTAGCACACTAAGGCACACATTTGATGATCTAATATCATCACAAGCATCACAAGATTTTATTAACTAGCTTCATTCTTTTTATTTAAGAAAAGTAATTTCTACTCATTAGAAATAACTAAGATTTAATATTCTCCAATTAAAATATGGGATCATGTGGACACATGTCATCACCACATATTCTAACATATGGGAATGTGATTTAAAGGTTGGATCACATTTAATTATGTTTAAGTTTAAAATTTAATGATTTAAAGTGACTAGAAATGCCTATATAGCATTATTTTGGTACTAGTCCAAAGTCACTGCATGCAAACCTTAATATTATTACATATTCAGATAGGTATGGTTAAATGTGATTTTTGAGAGTTGGAATCAACTCAAAAGCTATTATGGTTGATTTTATATAAATGTTTGAATGTGCAAATGCTTTTGTCTTGTTATTTTTACTAGGAGAGATCTCTAACTCTAAATGAATTAAATCCAACGGGCTTGGATAGATCTTTTCAGAGGCTTTCCAAAAAAATTGGAATCACTCAATTTGGTTCAGTAAATCTTCCTGAATTGATTTTGGAACTAAGGGATAGAATTGGATTTTAATTTAAATAAAAAACACTTATTTGAATTCGTGGGCTAGCACAGGAAAGGAAATGGGCCGGCCCAGTTACGCTCAGCGGCGCAGAGGGTGGCTGACAGGTTGGTCCCGCTTGTCAGCGAGACTTAAAACCCGAAACGGTATCAAGCGATCTGGGCCACACGATTAGAACGTGGATCAACGGCTCTCAGTTGTCGTCGATGACGGACTCGTCACCGGCGAGACCGAACCCTAAATGGACGGTGGGGGTCTACTGGGGACGTACCAGGGCTCTAGCTAGTGCGGCGAGGTGGGCGATCGAACTGGACGGTGACGGCGGGATCAAGCGAGGTCATGGCAGGGGCTACGGTGGACGGAATCGACGGCAGCGTCTCCTCCTCTACAGCGGGCTCCTCCGGTGAAATTCCGGCGAACTGCGGCTCGAGCGGCTCCGGCGAGAGGTGGGGAAGGATCAGTGGTGAGAGGGGAGTGGAATGGTGTGAAGATTGAGGCTGGGGAAGGCCTCCTTATATAGGCTCGAAGAGGGGACTGAAAGGGTGACAGCGAGCTCATCGGTGACGACGATACAGGGCGCTATCGGCATGGGCGGCGTAGGCGGACGGTGGCTTGCCTCCTGGCGGTGCTCTACGGCTTAATGGTGCAGCTAGGGGCGGTGGCATATGGTTGGGAGCGTTGCGCACTCTGGGAGACAGAGGCGATGCTCGACGTAGCACTCGGTGACTCTGGGTCGCGCGGCGGTGCACGGCCATGTCTGGCGGGGAGCCGAGGTCGAGGCGGAGCGGCGTGCGCGGTATGGCGTCAAGGCGCGGTCTGCTGTGTGCTGGCAGCGATCGTGCTCTGGCACGCTCTAGCTGGCTCGCAGAGAGAAAGGGCGGCGACGCTGCGGTGTGGTCCAGGGGCAGAGGTTGATCGAGGGGTGGACCATGGGTGGCGGTAGGGTTGGGAAAAGCTAGGTGACGTGCTGGTTTGGCGCGGCGCTGTCCCTGGCGCATTGCCCGCTTCTGGCCGGCGGTGACCACAAAGTGGCGGCGCTCCACTGCTGCTCTAGGCCGGTTAGTAGCTTAGTTATGTGCTGGTTAGAGTTAGGGGAGACAAGGGGACCAAATGGAGGCCAAACACTCGACAAGGCATTGATCAAGCAATAGTGTTTGTTAGACAGAAAAATAGTGCATGCCACCTGTTCGATCAAATGGCCGCAAGAACAAAAGTTTTGAATTTTGGGATGATTTTTGGTGGAGTGTTGTATCTTATGCTTGAGCTTCTAGGTGTTCTTGGGTTTTAAAAGTGGAGTTCATTTGAGTAATTTTTGAATAAGTGTGGTCTATACATATGAACTACATTCAAATTTCAAATGTCATTTAAATTTAGTGTTTGAAAGTTTTTGGGATGAAACAAAGTGGGCCTTGATACATCACTACTTGTACTAGCAAGGGGTGCAAAGAACCACAATTGTTTCTATTAAGATTTGAGTTCTAGGAATAGCCAAAGTAGGCATGGTGATTAAAATGGCAAAAGTGACCATTTGCTTATTTTATTCTTTTTGATTTGTTTTTCTTTGGGATTTGTTTGGGAATGATCTAGATGATGTTTAATTCACCTTAGAATCATTTTACAACCAATGGATCACTCAAACATGGCAATTCAAATCAACTCCTAAATTAAATGCACACACATATGAATGCTTAATTATTTTTAAATGGAAAAGTTTTTGTTTACTCTAAATTTGATGATTTGGATCTTAATAACCTTGGATTAGAGTTTTGGGATTTTACAAACCTTCCCCCCTTAAACAAAATCTCGTCCCAAGATTTACAAAAGAAAACTAGGAATTAAAGAGATCTGGGAACTCTGTCCTAATGTAATCTTCTTGCTCCCAAGTGGCTTCATCTTCGGTATGGTTGCTCCATTGAATCTTGAGAGTTTGATACTCCGGGTCCTGGTGGTTCTGTAAGCTTCCTCCAAGATACGGATGGGCACTTCATGATACGTCAGGTCCTTGTTGATATCAATAGCTCGGTGATCGATGTTCTTGAAAACTTCGGTCTTCTCTAGAACTTCTAGGCATTTGCGAAGTAACGAGATATGGAACACATTGTGGATGGCTGACATCTCTTCAGGTAGTTCCAGTTGATACGATACTTCTCCTCGATGATTGATAATCTTGAAGGGCCCGATATATTACTGGGGGCTAACTTTCCTTTCAGACTAAAGCGTTGTGTTCCCTTCAATGGTGAAACCTTGAGATATACAAAATCTCTGACATTGAAAGTCAGGTATCTCCTTCTCTTGGTAGCATAACTCTTTTGTCTAGATTGGGCGGTCTTGAGGTGCTCACAGACTTTGTGAACCTTCTCTTCAGCTTCTCGGAGAATGTTGGGTCCAAAGATCTGACTCTCTCCTACTTGCGACCAATTCAAAGGGGTGCGACACTTTCTTCTGTATAGGAACTCAAATGGTGCCATTTGCAAACTAGCTTGATAACTATTGTTATATGAGAATTCTGCGAAAGGCAGGCAGTCTTCCCATTTTGATCCATACTCTAACACACAAGCTCTCAACATATCTTCTAAGATTTGGTTGACTCTTTCAGTCTGTCCATCAGTTTGCGGGTGATAAGCGGTGCTAAAGTTCAACTTGGTTCCTAATCCTTCCTGGACTTTCTGCCAAAATCTCGAGGTAAATTGGGTTCCTCGATCTGATACTATTGTCTTGGGGGGTCCATGCAGACTAACAATCCTAGCAATATACAACTCTGCTAGCTTCGAACTCTTTTGAATGCACTAATATTGCTAATGAAGATTGTGTGAAGTTTTGTATGAAGGAAATTTTCAGGTGTTGGGAAAGAATGATGTAATGAGATGAAGAATGGACAAAAGCTCAAGCTTGGGGATGCCACCCTGTGTCACCCCAAGAAATATTCAAGACGTACAAGCGTCAAAGCTTGGGGATGCCCAAAGCATCCCCTTCTTCATCAATAAAAATCTCAGGTCTTTCTAGACACTTCGTTTTTATTGTTTCATGCACTATTGTGTTGTTCTTGGAGCATCTTTTATTTTGTTTTTAGTTTATTTTGCTTGGTTTGCTTAAATAAATTGGTTGTATCCCAACACACTTCTTTTGGAGAGAGACACACACCATTATTCATTGCCTAGAACACTCTAGTTTTCACCCTTATTGTTCTGCGTGTGTTCTCCTTTGCTAGCACTGCGTTTAGCTTTAGTTTTTGATTGGTCTTGGAAAAGACTAGGAAGTTTCATGCTTATAAGTGGTACAAAAGGAGCTTGTTTTGACTGTGGCCTAGACTTTATCATGTCATGCTTGATATTGTTTTGGCTTTATGCTTAGTGATTTTTGCTGTAGCATGACATGTTATAAACAATTGAGATTGCTTAATGTGCCTTGAAAGAATCATGCGTTTTTTAGCATATTAAAGCATAATATTGTGGTATTCTCCTTTAATGCTTTATTTGGGTTGACTTGGCGCATGCTCACACCATGTTAAGACTATACCAAGTCACCATAGCCTCTATGATCATTTAGTTTTCGTCTTGTAATATCACTTTATGCTTTAATTAATGATGTTTTGTCTCTTTGCATGATTATGGCCATTATTGCTTTCTTAGTTGGTCGCTCCCAGTCTTTTGCTATCCTCCATACCAAGTATGAGTCCCACTCATGCACCCAACTCCAAATAAAACCAGGTTATTCCAAAGAGTCCACCATACCTACCTATTAGCATTTGCTATTCCAAGTATATTCATGTTTTTATCTACCTTCCGAATTAAACTTGTTATGTGAAAATTAGTGATTAAAGCCCTCACGAACTTGATGGCACACTTTACTTTTCTTGCCCCTAATAAACTTGAACCATTGTGTCATCTATGTTGTATATGCTTGCACTTATACGTTGGGATTAGCAGAACCATGCTGTCATGGGGAACACTTTCAACATTGCACTTGTACATTGTACCCAGTTGATATCATGATCTTTTGTTTATGGATGTCGTCGGTGTGAAATAAAAGGGGAGCTTGTAAGTCCATGGAGTTATGTATGTGTGTTAGAGAAACGTCTGGGCCGCTAGCCTAAGCCATGCCTAATCATGGTGAAAATTTGCAGCATCACCATAGTGAGCAATCTATGAAGCATTCTTCTTATAAAAAAAGAGATATAAAAAAGAGATTGAGAAAAATAAAAAAAGAGATGAGAAAAGAGGAAAGAGAGAAAAAAACACCATTTTCCCATGGTAAATAAGAAGATTGCTGAGATGCTCATTGTCTGTTTGCCTTGTCATTTTGATATGGGATAGCTCCTGTATCATGGGGTAAGGGGTACCCCGTTGGCGGTTCTCTATGATACACATGTACTTACTATGACAAGAACTTACCGGTAACTAAAGTTGAGTAGCATGAGGAGCGACCCTCGTACTCAAGGGACATGAGATTGCCAACTTATACTTTGTCAAGCATATACTCCATATTTTGTTCACTTAACCTTAATCACTTCAAGATGCTTATGATAGGGGCAATGAGAGCTGAAAGCTAACAAGTACCATAATTTTTGGAAGCTCTTTATGAGACTTGAAATCCCTGCTTCCCTTTGAAGGGCCTTTCTTCCACTTTTATATTGAGTCTCCACCTTCTATCTTTATGCACCAATTAAGAGATCATAGTTGTCATTCTTAGTTCTATGTGCATTCTACCAAAACTTATTGATTGATTCATAATGTTGATATTGCTTGTTCTTGAACTATTTGTATCTAGTCACCCTTATGAACTTTGAAGGTGTCCTATGCATTTATGTTTTGCTACTCCATGAGGGACAAGCTGAATGCCACTATGCTATGTTTTCTATATGTGAAACAAACAAACGTCTTTCAATGCATTGTTATTCAAGAACCTTTGTTTGTATCCTTTCATGTTGCCGCATAGTTACTTTGTCTGATTGTTAGAACTTCAACTTTCATGTTCATGTTTAGAGTTCTTTGATCCCAGCTTTCAATGCTTGCAAATGGTTTGATCAAGATTGTGATGGTGCATGTCACCTCAAAAATTCTTCTTTTTATCACTTACCTACTCAAGGACGAGCAAGAGTTAAGCTTTGGGATGCTTGATACGTCATAAATGTATCTATAATTTTTGATGCTCCATGCTTGTTTTATATCATTTGTCCTATGCTTTGTCTACACTTTGAGGTATTTTTATATGTTTTTTGTGACTAACCTATTAACAAGATGCCACAGTGCCAGTTGTCTGTTTTCTTCTGTTTTTCGTTCCAGAAAAGCCAGAAAATGAATATTCTCGGAATTGGACGGGACAAAAGGCAAAGACAATATTTCACTGAGGGGAACACGGAGCTAGAAGACGAGACAGAGAAGGGCCTCGAGGGGGCCACACCCAACTGCGTGGCCTAGCACCCTCGGCCTCCTCTTTCGCCTATAAGAAGCCTCCGATGTAGAAACCCTAAACAATCCAGGAGAAAGCAATGAAAACCTCCACAGCGCCGCCACCACTGAATGGGAGATTCAGGGGATAGAAAGTGTCTGTTCCGGCACCCTGCCAGGACGGGGAATTACCCCCGGAGCCATCTCTATCAATCTTCACCACCATCTCCATCGCTGTTGTTGATTACCATGATGATGAGGGAGTAGTTCTTCCTTGAGGCTAAGGGCTCTAGCGGTAGCTATGTGTTCATCTCTCTCTATGCATGATCTTATTGAGATCATGAGCTTTGTAATCTATAGATCTATTCTTGTACTCAAGTTCTTTAATGAATCTTTGCTTATTCCCACGTGTGTGAAGTTGACAGTGTGCACACCGTGTGGCACTTTGGCTAAGGTTACATAAATACTTGTTATGAGTTATATTTGGAGTTGGATGTCTCTATGAAATTGTGGTGTTTGTTGGAACCATCTAGCGCTCAAGGTGACAGTGTGGGGTTATCTACATGGGGAAGGCGGACTTTGAGGAGTGTTGTTATAGCCCTACCATGGATTAGAGTGTCCAACCGGAGAGTAGTTCAGAGTAGTATCATGAAGAGAAGATATTTATATGAGATTGTTCACTAGCGAAAGTATGATCCCTAGGCCTTGTTTCTAAACATTGAAACACTATTTGCAACTAGATCTGTTACATGTTTGCTTGCTTCCATCTTTTTTACTTTAGTCTTTTCCTCCTGTCAAGCTATTTTCTGGCACCGTTGTCTTATATCCATACCACTTGTATTTCACTATCTCTTTGCCGAACTAGTGCACCTATACACCTGACAAGTGTATTGGGTGTGTTGGGGACACAAGAGACTTCTTGTATCTTGATTGCAGGGTTGCTTGAGAGGGATACCTTTGACCACTTCCTCCCTGAGTTCAATAAACCTTGGGTGATCCACTTAAGGGAAACTTGTTGTTGTTCTACAAACCTCTGCACTTGGAGGACCAACAACTGTCTACAAGAATATAAGTGCGTAGATATCAAACACCATACCCCTTTGGAGACCGCGTTTTAGCTGAAACAAAACTATACAATGGGAAGACCCTCGAAAAGTTTTACAAAATGTTTTATTGTAAAACCTTGGTGAGGTTTAACCTACCAAGAGAAGTTTGAGAAAATAAAAAGGTTTTTGTTTTACAAAGGATGCTAAAGGAAAGAGGAGGAAAAATGTTTTCACAAACGCACCTAGTTCTTTGCACCTTTAGCTATAACAACTTAACCCGTGCAACCACATTACTCCTATATGGGAAGGGGTTGGGCTTGAAGTCTGTTTAATCTAGTGTAGGTTGCCTCACAACTACTACAGGGGATTACGATCCCTGGAGGGTGGGCCTTCTCTGGTAAAGGTCCATCTGAATCATCGACCATGAGAAGGAACGACATGTCTGCGGGTAAGCGCTTATACTGGAGTGGGCATCCTAATGGTCTTGATCGGTTACTCGACCCACGATCCATAGGTGATCAGGGTAGGGTACCCAGATGGTGTGGGTAAAGTGTAAATCTATTCGAATAGCCATGTCCGCGGTTATGGACGGTTGGACAAACTACTGTAGAGCGGTGCTGGTTTTGACCTTCAAAAAGGATTTCAAAAAAATAAAGAGTTTTCTGAAAGCAGGGTGGTCTAGAGTGACCACGAAGGAAGTGAGATGATCTCGAAATGATCACGGAAGAAGGAAAGAATAGCCAGTAATGACTGTGAGATGAGAAATGGGTTACCCAATCCTAGTGTTTTCCAAACTTTTCAAATGTTTTATAAAATGTTTTACAAATTTTTAAACAATGGTATGTAGATACTACATCCACAAGAGAAACTATTTTAGAAAAGAACCTCCCATGGAGCCCTCCTACTACCACAACCATATTTCATATCCTCTTATTATTGTTTCTCTTAAGGTGGTTTGCGAGTACATTCAAAGTACTCACTGGCATTGTCCCTGGCTATTAACTTGGTCAGATTCGAGAAGTAAGTAAAAAATAAGGTAACATCGATGACTATGCAAGAAACGATGTTCTCCCGGTTAGTTGCATGTAGATTAAGGCATGGCCCAAGCTCTACGCTTGATGAAATTTCGCTGATGAAGTTCTATTTAGCCATAATGGAAAATAAGGTATGACATGTATCCGCTTAAGTAATGGATGTTTACTTTGGTACTTGTTGGTTATGTGCCACGACAGACTGATCATGAGATCGTGGTGATATGCATATCAGGGATTCTCAGAGGATTAATCCGGGGGGCCACACTCGACCTCTCCGGCCAACTCCGGTCACCCACTTGTCATCCTCATGAGATCCTAGTCTGACTGGACTAGCATCGTAATGGTGCAGAGAGCCGCCATCCGCCATGGAACTGTTTGGCAGTGGTCACTTCGGTGACCAAAGGGCTTCTAGCCATGACTCCAGGTGCATTGCGAGCCCAGTCTTCGATCGCAGCCTCTCCCCAGTTCCCCTGCATCCCCTGCGAGCTCGTCCGATATCGTCCTTGTTGTCGGAACCATCGAGTTTGTTGTCTGAACAATCGAGGCCGCGCGCCTTCATCAGGAGTATCCGGCGGCTCAGGAGAGAGGGATCGTTTCGACCAAATAGCACCCGATCACTTTTTAGCACTTGGGACTTTCAAATATGATTCCTTATTTGACACTCAAAATAATTCTCTTCCCTATATGGCACAAAGTGTAATCTTTTTGCCATATATGACACTCTAGTGCATTTTGAGAACTAACAGTGTTAGTTGGGATCTACAAAGGCACTTTTTTTGCTCCTAGTGCATTTTGAGAACTCTAGGCTTTGTTGTTTGCCATTATATGAGACAAGTGCAAGGAGCTGGAGCATAATTTTATTTCGGTAGACTTTGTTTTAATCCCAGAAGTTGTAACGAATTAGCTCATGCCCATGTGGCCAGCGAGTCCATTGTTTCAAAACGCTAATGCTAGCCTTAGTGGCAGTATCATGAGTAGTATCATGCACGCCAAGTTAGTAAAAAGTTGATGTGACATATTAATTAATGAAGAGAGAAGTGATTCTAGTATCATACTCCCTCTGTTCCAAATTACTCTGCATTCCCGGTTTGGTCAAAGTTAAACTTTTTAAAATTTGACCAAATACATTTAACAAAATAGTAACATTTATAATATCAATTGCATATAATATAAAACTATGTTTTGTGATGAGAACAGTTATGCTTATTACATATTTTGGATGTTGATATTTTTTCTTATACATGTAATCAAAGTTTATAAAGTTTAACTTTGACTAAACCCAGAATCCAGAGTAATTTGGGACGGAGGAAGTCTTATGATACCATATCATAACACGTAAAACTAGATTATATAAATATAAGTAGATCTTGTACACTAATTTGTATTGAGATTCTATATGATACTATGCATTAAATAGGTAGTATCGTACACCAGTATCATATGCATAATACTAGGTGACGAGGGTTTAACTCGTCAATTCCCATTGTTATGGACTTGGTTTTGAAGAAGGAGGGAGAGCTGGAAGCATCAATCGGTTAGCAAACAAGCACACAGGGACGCATGGTTTACCCAGGTTTAGGCCTCATAGAGGTCCCTACTCCTGGTTGTCTGCTCTTGGAATTATCGAGGGAGTCGAAAGTTACAGGGGGCGCAGATGCAATCTAGCGAGGTTGTGGAAACTAGGGTTGTGTATTTCTCCTTGCCGCCCCCTCCTAGCCTTTATATAGATAGGCTAGGTCCTAGGTAGCAGGTCAAGTCGGTTACAGATTAGGGTACGTCCCTTTAAACTTCGTCTTGTGCTGCAAGCAATCGGAGACTCCGTGAGTCACTCGAATTCTGTATTGGGCCATGGCAACGCCGTGGGCTTCTGCCGTATCTAGACCGTATATGACAAACTCGAGTACCTGTAAGGTATGCCCACGTCAGTAGCCCCCGAGTGTCCAGTGGAATCGTAGATTCGAGTGGAGACTTTATGAAGTCTTTCGAGTGCATAGCTGAACCTATTTTCGAGTGCTTTGTTTTTGTGTCATAGGGATTGTTGATATATTTGCCTGATTCATCCGATGCATCGGTATCAGTTAACTGCCTTAGGGCAAAACAACACAATCTACTCAAACTAGAGTTCCCGGACTCGAATTCGGAAAAGTGCGGGTGTAATTCGACTCAGGCCGCAGAGGTCTTACAGGATTCGAATCCCAGTGTGTAAATGTGAGCACTCGATGCATCCGTCAAGGCATATTCATCACACCTGTAGGTACGGATATATTTCTGGTAGTGCGCAACAGATGCGTTGCCAGGCCTTATTCAGGTCTTATCTTCACGTTGTAAGTGCGGCATCCGAATTTTTGCCATCGCGAAGATGATTCGGGTGACCCAGGAGATGCAATCTCTTTGTAGGGAAAAATGTGAGGCGGAGTAGCCATAGTATTCGAGTGTGGATGTTATCGACACACAGTGCAAGGCATAAGAAAAAATAATCATAGGGTGCGTGGCCAGTGCTCCCTATCAGAGTAGCCCCCGAGTGCCTATTCGAGTCGTAGAGGTTGATGTCGTCCTTTGTTGCTTGTTTCAGTTGAATGTGCTTTCAGCGCTACCTACGGGGGTTACCCGTAGTCCACAATCGAATCATTGATTCGAGTGAAGGGTTTTGATGATGCTTGGATATCTGTGAAAAAATTCTTTAGGTGCGCGGCCAGCGCTCCTGTTAGGAGTAGCCCCCGAGTTCTTGGTTGAGTCGAAGACTCGAGTAAGGACTAACGTAGTCAAAATGTTCTTCTGCTGGAGCTTGATGACGGCAGTGCGGACGATGAGGTGACCTCAGTTACCCGCGTGAGCGGCTTTGACGGGACGTGACGAGTAGTAGGCCTCACTTTCTGACTTTGATTTGACTGGGCGTGCGTAATCTTCAGTTTTAACCGCGTCTCCTCGATTTCCATGCGTAATGGGAGTAGTGGGGGACGGTTCGTAGTTTACCCTTGCCACGCATCGATGTCGATGTGCTCCACGTGTCCAGTAGTTTTTCTGCTGGCCGTCGGATGACATCCGCCAGGAGGTTAAGTAGGAGCGCAGATGTGGTAATTTTCCACATCTCTCTTCTTTCTTGCGCTTCCTATGCCATTGTTGTTCTTGCTGCTTTCTTGCACACATCCTCTCCGTGGCACTGGACTAGCTTCGTGTATTCCCCAACTATTTCCTGCGATCTCATCGCCATCGTAATATGGGCAAGATGAAAGGAGGTGCCACCGCTGGATCTGCGGCAACCATTTTCGCTGCCAAGAAGAAAGGAGGCGTCACCACTGATGACCCACAAGTATAGGGGGTGTATCGCAGTATTTTCGATAAGTAAGAGTGTCGAACCCAACGAGGAGCAGAAGGTGTTGGCTAGTGGTATGGATCAGGAATTCTCTACAAATACTTAGCAAATAGATTTTTAGAGGTTTTCGATAAAGCAAGTAAACAAAGTACGAGTAAACAAAAGATAGTAAGAATAAATGCAGCAAGTGGCCCAATCCTTTATGCAGCAAAGTACAAGCCGGTTGTATTTCTATAGATGACCAAACGTTCTCGAGGACACATGGGAAGACTGTCAAGTGCTTTCGCTTCATATAGTCGATTAATCTTCTCTAGCTTTCTAAGTGTTGTGTGGGTGAACTTGTGCTAATGTACCATCCCATCCAAGACTTAATGCATACTTGTGATTAATCCCCCTTGCAAACATCCGTAAGTACAAGAAAGTAATTAAGGTAGAAACCTAACCACAGCTTTAAACTCTAAGAGCCTTACGTCCCTTGTGCAATGGTTTCCTAATGGGGGTTCAGGTTTCTGTCACTCCGGCAACCCCTACGATTAGTAGCAAAATACACAATGCATTCCCCTAGGCCCATATAGGTGAAGTGTCATGTAGTCGACGTTCACATGACACCACTAGAAGAAGTACACCACAACTTAAATAACAATCTATTGAATCTTTCTCAACACAACTCCACTACTAACGACAAGACTTCTCCAATGTCCTCAAGAACAAAACGAACTACTCACAAGACATCATATGGATCATGATCAGAGATGGAATAATGATGTATAACAATCTGAACATAAACAATAATTCAATGGTTCACTCAATAGCATCAACTACAAAGAGTAATCAACACCGAGAAAGTTTCCCCTATGAACTATGCAAGATTCAACCAAATTGTTACAGCAATATGGAGATGGTGATGAGGGTGCTGCTGATGATGATGGTGGTGATGATGATGATGATCCCGATGAAATCCAGCTTGATGGTGTTGTTGATGGCGATGATCTGCCCTCTCTGAGAAGGAATTCCCCCGGCAGAAATCTGTCTGCCGGAGAGATCTTTCTCTCTTGGTGTTTTCCGCCCCGTAGTGTAGCGTCCCCAACCTTTAATAAGATTGAGTCCCCTGTGTTTACAATGCTAGTCCCTGGATCAATATCTAGCATCCACAGTTCAGATGTAATATCAAGAAACAAGGGTCATAATACAACTTTATAACCAGGAATAACATAATTTTATTACATCAAACATAGCTCATTAGGCCATTACATTACATTGCAGCGGAATAACTATAGTCATGGGTCCTTCATCTTCAAAGTGCCACAGGCAGATGTTGGTTGTAGACTTTGTAATCCTAATCAATCAATCTTCACTAAAATCAATCAAACCTGCAACATCATAAGTTACAGCCACAAGGGTCAATACATTTGAATTGTATTGGCAAGTGATACTTTGGTAGTATAGTGGAGTCTATCATCTATATGCATTTTGGCTAAGTGGAGTTGAGGCTTGCATTGCTCAAAATAGATTTTTCCTATCATTTTGAAAATACTAAGTTTTGTTTGGCAAAAACTTTCCAAGACATCTACTAATCAAAGACTGGAGATCCACTCAGGGCATCTACCAATCAAAGACTGAAGATTTGCTTGGCAAAAACAATTTTCCTCAATCAATGATTTCAAGATCCTTGTACCAAGCCATCTCTCCATCAAAGATTGAAGAATTTCACACAACCCTTGTTCACCCACAAGTTTTAATTTAGAAATTGGAGTGATGAGATTCTTGATTGCTTCCATGTCTTGATGCTCAAATTGTCCTTTACCAAGGACATGGCTAAGTACTTAGGTTTTACACTCTGCAGAGGTGGTGCACTTTACCCACAAGACTTGGTTTCCCAAGACAAAATCTTTCAGAAGCTTTTCCTTAGACCAACATGGACGCGTTCCAACCTATCAATCACTACCACCCACTGTCCATGTGGCTAAGTTCTTTCAACCTATATGATCATGGCAGAGCCCATATTGCCAAGTGGTTGCACTTGAAGCTTCTCAACATTTGACATCTCAAATCTCTTTGTTTCCTGGGTGGCCATCCACAAGTGAGATACACAAGCCAAGCCATGGCCTTGTGAACCACTCAACATAAACCATTCCTTCCATTCCACCCAGGTGATTCATTATCTTAGTTGTTTTGTTAAATAAAACATAAGTCCTCAGACTTAGAATATTTTTCCACAGTGAATATATTCCACCCAGGTTTTCTATTAGCTAGGCTAAGCTTGGTAGTAATAGGATTCTTAACTAAGGAAAATCCTTCTAAGGATTCATTCTACTAGTTTTCCTATAGCAAGATCTATACTTAGCAAAATAAAAAATCATGCAAGTTTTACTTAGCAAAAACACTAATGCATAGTGAAAATAATGGGATAGATAATATGAAGTATCACTTGCCTTTTTGGTAGAGGGTATAAGTTCACTCCTTGTCCTTGCAACAACAACACTCTTCAAGTCACTACAATTCAATCAAGCAAGGTACAACTCAATCTACCAATCAAGCAAAACAATCACACAAAATGACAAAGTCAAAGTATTGCATGCAAGCATGCAAAAGATGGTTCTAATTGTAAAGGTGGTCTCCACTAGGCTTCTAAACTTTGTAAGTTCCAAATTGGTCATTTACCAAAATGGCAAAGTCATTTGCAAAGAGGGTCTCTATTAGATTCCTAAACTTTGTAAGATCCAAATTGGTCATTTACCAAAATGGCAAAGTCATTTGCAAAGAAGGTCTCTATTAGATTCCTAAACCTTGTAAGATCCAAATTGGTCATTTACCAAAGTGGCAAAGTTAAAGAAATGCATGCAAGCATGCCAAGCTTTGTTTTGTTTTGAAAAAGGGGTTCCTAATGGGTCATAGACATTTGGGCACACCTATTGGTCATTTTGTGAAGTGGCTAAGTCATTTGCAAAAGGTTTCACTATAAAACCATTTGCAAAACAAAGTGTCATTCTAGGTGGTGTAGAAACATTTCTACTAGGGTATTAACCTATAGGTTTCACCAAATGAGTTGCTATTGCAAAACTTGGTGTTTTGGGTCAGTAGGTTTGGTTCAAAACATTTTCTCCAAAGTTTTCTTTATGAAAGCATTTTCATAAACAAAACAAATAGTTTTAGTTAGCTAGAAATGGACTAAACTAATTAATCCATCCTATTCATTTCCAAAATCACTTTCCAAACTATGGGTTGGTTCCTAGGGTCAGTAAGGTCACAATAAACTAAATTGCAAAGGTTTTAACCTAAATATCATTTTTAAATGATTTTTCTAATGTTAGCAAGCACTCAAAAGAATCTGCAAAATCAAACAAGCTAACAAATACTATTTGCTAAACTAAGGGCAGGGTTGGTTAGAGCTTGTGTTGCTGATTCCAACGACATCAAATTTGTAAAATTTGGACGTGTGGATCAAAAGATACATGGGTTTGAAATTGGCAAAAGTTTTTGTTTTCAAATTCTAATTCAGATCTAATACTGGCCACGCGGCGTGTTCTTACTGGTCGATACCGGTTCGGCCGGATCGAGTGCTGCGGTGCGTTAGATCTAAATTAGATCATGCGGCTTAGGTAGCGTACCTCTTCGGCATTAAGTGAACTAATCGTGTCCGATCGATCTGCATCTAACGGTCGCTGCTTGCTTGACCTAAAAGGAGCGACGATGCGGCGGCTGCTGGCGGCGGAGTGATCGGTCGATGACGGTGCCGGCGATGCAGAAAGCGAGAGAGAAAGAAGAGATGCTCACCGGGCTCAGGAGGTCATGGTGATGCTCGGGGAGGTGTTGGTCGGTCGAGGGGAGCTCGGGTGCGACTGCGATTGTTCGCCGGAGTTGCTGCGGGCGGCGGTTGGCTCCGGTTGCTGTCGAGGACGTTGTTGTGGTTCTCTCCGAAGCGAGAAGAAGGCTCGGTTAGATGCGCAAGATCGAGACGGAGTCGTGTGCGTGAACGAGAGGGGTCGGGGTGGTCTTGTGCTTACCAGAAGAGTCGCCGGAGTTTGCGAATGACGACGGTGGCGCTACCGCAGCAGTTCACCCCAAGACAAAACAAAGGCACGGTAAGATGCGGTTGATCATGGGGTTCACGTGAGCATGATCGAGAGGTGCTGGGACGGACGGAATTCACCTGGAAGGTTCGCCAGAGAAATGGCAGACGGCGGTATGGTGCTGTGGTCGTCGTTGTCGAGGCTCTGGTACCATGATGAATGGGTGGTATGGTAAGCGCCAGGAGTGGAGAAGCTGCTAGGGTGCTCGGGAGGCAAGGCGTGGCTGGGCTCGCGAATTGAGAGAGAGCTCGTCGGTGACGGTGGTGGTCTGAGAGGAATTGGCGGCAGCCTAGGGGCGAGGGGAGGCGATGTGTGGGAAATGATGAAAGCGTAGGGAGGCGGTTAAATAGGCGTCGCTGGACTGAATAAACGTGGCAGAATCGAATTGATGCGAAGCTTTCAACGGCGTAAACGGCCGGCTAAGTCTGGGGAGACGGGTCATGGGAAGACGATGAACAGCTGTCGGTGGGGTCCTCTGGTCAGTGGGAAAAGAAAGGAGGGAGGGGTCCACTTGTCATTGACTGCGTGGGTTAACTATTTGGTAAGAATTGTTTTCTCCGGGCAGTGAAAGGCTGGGCTGGACTGGGCCTTTGTGGGCTGCTGGGCTGGGTCAACCTTTTTCTTATTTTTTTCTGTCTAATTCTTTTTCCTTTTCTATTTCTTTTCTGTTTTGAATTTTATTCAATTGTTCAAGCATTCAAACAAATTCAAACAATTCAAACAAACACTCAACTTTGTACTTTGAATTTGGTTCCGTTTTTCAACATATTCCAAATCTCAAAATAAAATAATATTTTTATTTAATTTAGGATCCATTTAATAATTAAATAAAATGGATCTTTAGTTATTTAATAAAATAGGGTTTGATTTATTTAAATAAAATTTCCATTTGAAATCCAATTATTTTCAAAACCAAACCAGAAGGTTTTATTTGAAAAATAAAAGATTACTTGGAAACTTATTTAAATAAATAATTAAGTTTTGGTGTTTAATTAAAATGGGAAAGCCTTTACTTAAATAAAATTGGATATTTAAATCCTTATTATTTTATTTAAATAATTCTTTACTCATTTTAATCAAAGCAAAACCTTTTAATAAAAGATTTCAAAGTAGTAATAAAATACTTGGTGTTCATTTAAAATGGGAAAAGCCTTTAAATAAAATTTGGATATTTAAATCCTTATTATTTTATTTAAATAAACTTTTACTCATTTTATCAAAACAAAATATTTTATTACAAAAGTTTGGCCAAAATTAATTTGGCTTACCTTTTCATTTGAAAACAAAGTCTTTTATTAAAAGATCCAAATAGTATTTCCAAAACAATTTATTTTCCTTTGATAAATGTTTATCCAAATAAATCCCTTTAGGATTATTTGTTCACCAATTGGTAGGGGCTTTTGGTAAGGGCTTTATTGGCTTTGG
Source organism: Avena insularis (assembly GCA_023614405.1). Classification (NCBI taxonomy): domain Eukaryota; kingdom Viridiplantae; phylum Streptophyta; class Magnoliopsida; order Poales; family Poaceae; genus Avena; species Avena insularis. The sequence goes on along the minus strand of CM042688.1, from coordinate 120,196,417 downwards.
AAATTCAATTTCCTTATCTTTTTATATTCATAAGGTTTTTGTCTATGGTTCCAAACTAAGTGAAACCATCTCTAAGGTCTTACTTGATCCTTTGTGATTATTTATTGGTCAAATTTGGTATGGATCAAATCCATAGATTTGGGGTAACTTTGGAAAATGATTTCCTTCCATTAGGGTTTAGGGATTTGGATTTATTTTTCCAAGTGTTCAAATTTCTAGATACATTCATTGAGGAATGCATTTCCCTTGATTTGGACTTTTGTTGAATTCAAACTTTTACCAAAGTTTGTTCAAGATGGGATTTTAAGTCTCCTTTTAGAAACAAAAGTTTCTTTTCACCCTGATTTTCAAAAAAGATTATTTTGTTTATTTATTTTTCACATTACAAGATTTGGAAAATCTTGGGATGTGACATGTAGAGGCGGAGGAATCTTTATGTGGTCGCTCCCCGAGTCTTAGGGTTTCGGGAGGTTGATATATGCCAGAGGGGAGAGGCTGGAGTGGGCCAGGGCGGCCACACCACTCCCTGGCGTGGCCTAGGCCTTCCCGCGCCATGGGGTGGTGTGGGCCCCCTGTGGCCCACCTCCGATCCATCTTCTGGCATCTTGAGTCTTCTAGAAAAATAGAATTTTCCTTATATTTTCCCGGATTTTCTGATCTTCACGAATTTTGCCTCCAAACAGCACCTTTTCCATCAGAATCCTGACTGCAGCAGTCCATGCTCGAAAAGTCATCAATCATGCAAAAATAGATGAAATAACATAAGTATCACCTCTCAATACGAAATATATCAATGAATAATAGTGAATTAAGACATATAATAGTGATGGAAAATGGACGTATCAACTCCCCCCAAGCTTAGACTTCGCTTGTCCCCAAGCAAAACTGAGCTCAATAAACATGGCCTCAAGTTTATGGAGTGAAGAGTCGATAAAAGAATACGGACAAGAAGCATCACATTCATCAAATACATAGATCATAATAGAAGACAACTCACTATTATATAACTCAACTTGCAGTGAGTAAAGGAAACACAATAAAGATACATAAAGTGAATCATAATTGGTAATGGCAAACTTAGCTCTTGGTCGAAGAATAGTTGATAATTTGCTTGAGTTCACAAATAGCTGGTTTTCAAAGAAAGCTTTCAAAGTAGTAAACTTCAAGATAAGAGCAATGTGCAAAACAAGGAACATAAGAAACATGATTGCATAAATCATCATATGAATGAATGAAACACATCAACTCAAAATACTTGCTGAGATAGAAGGGAATAGGTTACTGACTCAACTACAAAGTAAAAGAAAGGCCCTTCGTAGAGGGAAGCAAGGATTGCAAGTCTCATAAAGAGCTCCCAAAAATTATGACACTTACTAGCTTTCAGCTCTCATTGCCCCTATCATAGGCATCTTTAGGTGATTAAGGTTAAAGTGACACAACTAAGAGGATATGCTTGACAAGTTATAAGTTGAAATCTCATGCCCCTTACTTATGAGTACCGATCCTCATGTTACTCAACTTCAGTCACGAGCAAGCTCTTGTCATTGTAAATACATGCGTATCATTGAGAACCACCAACGGGGTACCCCTTGCACATGACATAGGAGCTATCCCATAATCAAAATGACAAGGCAAGCAGATAGTGAGCATCTCAGCGATCTTTTGCTATTTGCATAGGTTTTTATTAAGGATGCTTCATAGAATTCTCACTACAGTTATGCTGCAAGTTTCCACCATGATTAGGCATGGCTTAGGCTAGCGGCCTAGGCGTTTCTCTAACACACATATAAACTCCATGATCTTACAAGTTCCACTTTTATTTCACACCGCCGGGATCCATAAGCAAAAGAACATGATATCAACTAGGTACAAGTACCAATGAAGTGTTGAAAGCGGTCCCCATGATACATGGTTCGGCTAACTCCAACTCATAAAGCACAAGCATATACGCAACAAAGAAGGACCCAATGGTTCAAGTTTATTAAATGCAAGAAACTAAGGTGTGCCATCAAGTTCGTGAGAGCTTTACTCACTAATTTTCACATAACAAGTTTAATTCGGGAGGTAGACAAAACAAGAATTTACTTGGAATAGCAATAATGCTACTAGGTAGGTATGGTGGACACAAATGGCAAAGATTTTGGTTTAAAGGAGTGGATGCACGAGAAGAATGCCCTCTCAGTACAGGTTTTTGGCTAGCAAGGCTAGGTAGCAAGTACAAGAGTTTAGGGAAACAAACAAACATACAAGTGATAAAGACAAACATGCAATCTTCCTTGGAAGCACAAAAGATCTTAACTAGAGAATACTAGACTTATGAGCAAATCAATAAAGAAAGATGATGAAATTATTTTTCTCTAGAGCACTTCTATCTTTTTCTTTTCAACTCTCAAAAAGGGTGTTGCTACTGACCGAGCCAGGTTTGCCAAAACCAACTGAATTAACTCAATGATCCTAGAGTGATACCAATACTAACAACAAGATCAATCATATAACCATGAATTGAAAACTAACATAAGCTATGCAAAAGAGTGAATGATAGAACTTCTCATTAATATTTCATATCGGCAACTCACACCAAGGGATACAAATCTAACAAGAGAGGGGACACTTCCATAATGCAAACCTTACTACATAATAACTCCTCTATTCATGATATGACTCTACTAATAAGGTAAAAAGATAGAAGATAGTGATATGATACCGCGGCATTCCCCCAAGCTTGGAACAAACCAAGGGGATGCCAAACCTGATGATGAATTACTCCTTCGGTAGTGGTGGTATCCTCTCGATGAGCTCTCTGATCAGTTTCTGAAAGTCCTCAATCTCAAAAGTGAGATTACGAATCAGCTGTGAATTTTGCTCAATGCGGCTCATGATCATGTCGTGTTGAGAATTCCAGCTCTTGCTATTCTTTCCCCAATCTTCCTCCTTGAAGTCTTCTTTTCCTGCATGGCTAGAATGAGGCAAATCCCAATTGGAGGGTAATTTCTCCTTGGGCATATTCTGGTATTGATGCTCATGGATAAGGGTATGGAAAGGATTCTTGGTGTGTGGAGGAAGTGACCATGGAGCCAAACTGTGACGAGGAGCTTTCCCCCCAGTCTGCATCCGTGCAGTCCTTCTAATCTTGGCAGGTTTCACCACTCTAATGCTTGCAATGGTGGTGCCGGTATGCGGACGTTGGCCTTGCTCCTCTTCACCTTCACTCTTGATCTCCTTCTCCTTCCCGGGATCTTGGAGGTCTTCCTCCATGGCTTCTAAACCTTTAAAGAGTATGTCCTGACAGAAACATATCGAAACAAAAACACGACGAAAACACGATATACGGACCTCGGGGGATTCGGGGGGTTATATATTATGAAGTTTCATACAAAAAGGAAGGTACTGGGAGAAAACGAGTCGGAGGTGGAGTCCGAGGTGGCCTCACCACCTGGTGGCGCGGCCAGGGGTGGGCCCGTGCCATGGGGTGGTGTGGGCCACCCTGGCTCCGGTTCCGTCCCTTTTTCGCTTTGTAGCTTTTCTTATTGACTGAAAAGTGCAAAAATATAGTTGGATTGTATTTTCTCGGAACTTTTCTTACCCGAACTATTACCTAGTTGGAAACGGACTCTACAGGTCTCTGAATTTGGTGTTGAGTGGATCTTTCCGGAGTCATCACTTGAATATCATTGATATCTTTATCTTAATATACTTATTGTTTGAGTCAATAAACCTTTCTCTTCCTTATTACACCAATACCTCCACTTCCTGGAAATTTCTTTCACACAAAACTTCACACAGTTCTTATTAGCAACATTAGTATAAGTGAAGTGGTAAAACCTTTTGAGTCCAACTTCGACTGAAAACCATCAAAACAAAAGCTATTGAAACAACTCCTTCTGAAAACCCAAAAATAATTCAAAAGGGAAATCGAATAAAGAAGCAAATGCAAGATTGGCAAAATCTGTCAAAACAGACCAGCAGGTAAAGATCAATTTTTTCGAAAATCTTCTGTTGCTCAAATCAAAAAGTGCAAAACTAACGAAAGTTAAATAACAACCTGGGGTAGAAGCACAAAAAGTTACAGCTCAATCCTACATACAGAGATCTCTCACGAATTTTTACGGTGAAGCACAAAAATCTGTTTCGGGACAGCAACTTCCCCAAATCTTACTTCTCTCTCATTAGAGGTTGATCTTGACACAAAAACCAAACAAAACGGATAAGGAGAGTTTATTACCGAAGTAATAACTTCCAAGACTCAAAGAACCAAAAACAAACTTAAAGCAAAAACAAATTGGGTTGTCTCCCATAAAGCTCTTTCTTTATAGCCATTAAGATGGGCATGATAATTTTGAAGAAGCTCTCATAGGGATATGAGTTGAGGTGAAAGAGAGCATTAAGAAGCAAAAACACACACACATTTAATTCTAACCCACTTCCTATGCAAGGGAATTTTGTAAACAAACAAGTTGTTGAAACCATAGGAAACTTGCATAAGAAGGCAAAGAAGTGCAACATAAAAACTTTCAGCATAAAACGGGGAAACTTGATATTATTGAGATGCACAAGAACACTTTTCCCTCTCTCATAATAGCTTTCAGTATCATGCATAAACTTAACAATATAGCTATCACAAGGACTATCATAGCAATGATCACTTATTCTAACAGAAAACACAGGAATACTAGCTCTCATAACACTACTATGCGAAACAATATTAGAGGTATCCGTACAAAGGATAGTGTGTCCCTCTTTTTCATATTTAGTGATAAAGTCTTTCACACATGCTATTATAGGTTCATCAACCATTTGTTTATCAGGTTCAGCAGCCTTACTCATATTTTCATTAACCATACTAGCTATCATAGAATGTTCCTTTACCTTAACTAGAAAAGGCATTTTCTCAATATAAGGTTCAGGTAAAACATGATTAGCAGTATAAACTTCAGTATTTCTTGAAGGAACACTCTTAGCAATATCTTTAGAAGGTTCATGATACTTATTCCACTTCTTTTTAGGCACTTCAATATAGGAAGCAAAAGCCTTAAAATAAGAAGTAATAGCTTGAGAGTCTAGACCATAAGCTTTTTTAATCTTTTGAAAGTGATCAGTTCCCATAAAAGATTCAATGCATTCATAATCATAATTTCTACCTGACTTTCTACCTTTGTCATTCTCCCAAGCTTCAACATTGTCTTGAATACGATCCAGAAGGTCCCATTTAACTTCTTCTTCCATGCGAGTGAATGATCCAGCACAAGAAGCATCCAATAAATCCTTGTCATGTAGAGGGAGCCTTGCATAAAAGTTATTGATAATAATATTGTTGGGGAGCTCATGAATGGGACATTTGAGCATTAATAACTTCAATCTCCCCCAAGCTTGAGCTGCACTCTCTCCATCAAGAGGCCAAAAGTTGTATATTTGATTCCGATCTTTATGAATCTCACTAGGACGATAAAACTTTGAATAAAAGAGAGGCACTATTTCCTCCCATACCAGAGCTTGACCATTCTTCAGCAGCTTATACCATTCCTCAGCTCTTCCTTTCAGTGATAATGAGAATAGCTCTTCTTAACTTGATCTGTAGTAATACCTGCACACTTGAACAACCCACATAATTCGTGTATAAAGAGTAAATGATCACCGGGATGGACAGTTCCATCCCCAACATAATAGTTATCTATAACACGATCAATAATTCTTGTAGGTATTTTGAAAACATCTTTCTCAGCAGGTGGTGGCTTATATACTACGTTAGCAGTGGTAGTAGCATTTCCAAATAAGAAACTCAGCGAATTATCCATAACGAAAATAAAGCAACTAGCAGAAGTAAACAATACTCACAGTAGAAGTTTCCTTTACCAGTTCCACTCTCCAATAGCGCTTCACTCCCCGGCAACGGCGCCAGAAAATAGTCTTGATGACCCACAAGTATATGGGGTGTATCGCAGTATTTTCGATAAGTAAGAGTGTCGAACCCAACGAGGAGCAGAAGGTGCTGGCTAGTGGTATGGATCAGGAATTCTCTGCAAATACTTAGCAAATGGATTTTTAGGGGTTTTCGATAAAGCAAGTAAACAAAGTATGAGTAAACAAAAGACAGTAAGAATAAATGCAGCAAGTGGCCCAATCCTTTATGCAGCAAAGGACAAGCCGATTGTATTTCTATAGATGACCAAACGTTCTCGAGGACACATGGGAAGACTGTCAAGTGCTTTCGCTTCATATAGTCGATTAATCTTCTCTAGCTTGCTAAGTGTTGTGTGGGTGAACCTGTGCTAATGTACCGTTCCATCCAAGACTTAATACATACTTGTGATTAAACCCCCTTGCAAACATCTGTAAGTACAAGAAAGTAATTAAGGTAGAAACCTAACCACAGCTTTAAACTCTACGACCCTTACGTCCCTTGTGCAATGGTTTCCTAACGGGGGTTCAGGTTTTTGTCACTCCGGCAACCCCTACGATTAGTAGCCAAATACACAATGCATTCCCCTAGGCCCATATAGGTGAAGTGTCATGTAGTCGACGTTCACATGACACCACTAGAAGAAGTACACCACAACTTAAATAACAATCTATTGAATCTTTCTCAACACAACTCCACTACTAACAACAAGACTTCTCCCATGTCCTCAAGAACAAAACAAACTACTCACAAGACATCATATGGACCATGATCAGAGATGGAATAATGATGTATAACAATCTGAACATAAACAATAATTCAATGGTTCACTCAATAGCATCAACTACAAAGAGTAATCAACACCGAGAAAGTTTCCCCTATGAACTATGCAAGATTCAACCAAATTGTTACAACAATATGGATATGGTGATGAGGGTGCTAATGATGATGATGGTGGTGCTGCTGCTGATGATGATGATGATCACGATGAAGTCCAGCTTGATGGTGGTGTTGATGGCGACGATCTCCCCTCTCCGAGAAGGAATTCCCAGAAATGCATCACGGAGAGATCTTTCTCTCTCGGTGTTTTCCGCCCCGCAGAGGCGGAGGAATCTTTCTATGGTCACTCCCCGAGACTTAGGGTTTCGGGAGGTTGATATATGCCAGAGGGGAGAGGCTGGAGTGGGCCAGGGTGGCCACACCACTCCCTGGCGCGGCCTAGGCCTGCCCGCGCCATGGGGTGGTGTGGGCCCCCTGTGGCCCACCTCCACTCCATCTTCTGGCATCTTGAGTCTTCTGGAAAAATAGAATTTTCCGTATATTTGCCCGGATTTTCTGATCTTCACGAATTTTGCCTCCAAACAACACCTTTTCCATCAGAATCCTGACTGCAGCGGTCCATGCTCCAAAAGTCATCAATCATGCAAAAATAGATGAAATAACATAAGTATCACCTCTCAATACGAAATATATCAATGAATAATAGTGAATTAAGACATAGAATAGTGATGCAAAATGGACGTATCAACCCACAAGTATAGGGGGTTTATCGTAGTATTTTCGAGGGAAGTGAAACCCAATTTATTGATTCGACACAAGGGGAGCCATAGAATATTTATAAGCCTTAACAACTGAGTTGTCAATTCAGATGCACCTGGAAACAATCTTGCTCACAACAGTTTATCAGTAGCAATAGTTTTGTAGTAGGAATAACAAAGTAGCTGCAGCAGTAAAGTAAAGACAGTAGTAATAATAGCAGTAAACAGTGGGATTCGAGTGCAGTAGGCATATGGATGGATGGACAGGCGTTGCATGGACAAGACAATTCACATGGCAATCAGAACATAGGGCAATTGCAGATAAATAAGATAAAGCATCCAAATACTAGATAATCCTAGGCGAGTCCGAGGAGATGGAGATGCTGTATCAGCGTATCCGTGACCTCAAAAGTCGTATAGGCAAAGAGGAAGGTGGCTCTTCACTCATTCGCACCTGGTTGCACCACCACGTTCAGCCTGTACAGGCTAGAGCGCATCCAATGTACCGCTGGCTTGGTACTAGCGATGTCACTCTCATATCTGTGGAGGGCATTTCTTTGGGTGAGGTGGACAGGAGGTTGCAGGTGGTGACCAAGTACACCGCCAAGGAGGATCTCCCAGGCGAATTAGTCGTGCCTCCTTTCGATCCCAACAATCCTCCACCTGAGGTATAGTTTCCATATGAAGTGCTCTAGAATTTTGATTGCTTGTTAGGTTCTTGGTATATACAGATACGTCTTCTGTTTTGTAGGACTAGAAAGTGCCTGCCAGCTTGCCTCCTCTTCCTAAAGGAGTTATCCCGCGCGAAGCGGAGGAAGAGGACGAGTCGGGCTCCACCGTCCCCGAGGAGGAAGAAGAGGAAGCCCCCGAGTTCGGTGACCACGGGACTTGCAAACGCTCCCGTAGCAAGGATTCAGATGCTTCCTTGCTGTCAACACTAGAGGGTTCCCCTGAAAGGAATATGGCCGAGAGGCAATAATAAAGTGGTTATTATCTTATTCCATGTTTATGATAAATGTTTATTTTGCATGCTATAATTGTATTAATTGGAAACGTTAATACATGTGTGTTTAATAAACAAAATACAAAGTTCCTAGTAATGCCTCTCATATAAACTAGCTCGTTGATTAACAAGATGATCAAGGTTTCCTAATCATGGACATTGGATGTTGTTAATAACAAGGTCACAACATTGGTGGAATGATGTGATGAACATTCATCCGAAGTATAGAATTACGATCAAAGTCATTATGTTTATATTGCTATAACATCATACGAAGTAATCTTAGTCCTTAGACCATGAGATTGTGTTAATCACTAACACCGGAAGAGTATCTTGATAACATCAAACATCACACTGTAACAGGGTGACTATAAAGGCGGGTTCAGTGCTATGAAGGTGTTATGTTGAGGCTCATGGATCAAGAGTGGGATTTGTCCATCCCGATGACGGATAGATATACTCTGGGCCCTCTCGGTGATATCACATTGAAATAGCTTGCAAGCAAGTGATGTGATCACTAGAATGTTATATCACGGGAATGAGAAAAGAGTGCATGTCGGTAAAGAGATCAAACTAGGTATTTGGATGCCGATGATCGAATCTCGGGCATGTAATATATCATGAGGCAAAGGGATTTAGTTATGACGTTAAAGGTTCACACGATCACAAGTCATCGTTGAATATGTGGGAGTCAGTACGGATCTCCAGGTCCCGCTGCTGATTATTGATCGGAGAGCGGTCTCGATCTTGTCTGCATTATTCGTGAACCGTAGGGTGACACACTTAAGGGATACCAACACCATTTAGGAGCAAATATGTTTCAGATAAAGATTAAGAAAGCGCTGGAATCATTTTGATGGAAACCGGAATTGTTTCGGGTGAAATTGCTGAAACTGGTTCTGCATGTGATATTGAAATGTTGCAGGGAGTTTTATGTGAATGTTTGTTAATTAAAGTAATTACAAAATTCTGAATAAAATAAATAAAAGTGTTTTATTTAATGAGATCTTGCATTAAATTTGCTGGAAATTTAATGCATGTGAGTGGACATGAGTGGAGGTGTGTGTTTATGTGAGTGGGAGCTCCACCCACATGAATGAGGGAGAGGTGGGGGCACCCACCATGGCCGGCTCCATGCCCCCTTGGGCTGACCCCTCCCCTATATAAGGAGAACCTCCTCCTCTCCTCTTTCACCACCTCCTCATGAAGGTTCTCTTCTCACTCTAGTTATTCCCCATGGTCTCGGATTAGCGAGATACATGTTCCCGATGGCTTTATCTGGAAAGGAGTTGCTGCTTCCGCTGCATCGCTGGAGCGAGGAGGCGGAGGTTGTTCGGTGGACCGAACGTGTGTGAGATCACGGATGCACCGCTACTTTGCGGTGCTGGACTTGATGGTGCTGGACCTGATGGTGCTGGAACTGCTGGACCTGAAGGACTTCATCATGATCTTGAGATCGGCAAGTGTATGACTACATCATCCACGAGTTCCATCTCGTTAACAAAGCTTTGTTGTCTTCAAGGGTAAGTTATCTATGGATGTATATCCACCCGTTGCTTGTATCTAGTAGATAGATCTTGGCGTATAGTTCCCATCGTAGGAATTTTTTTGTTTTCTATGCTGCGAACCCAACAATGGTATCAGAGCTTGATCTATGCGTAGGTGCTTTGCACGGGTAGTACATATATGATTATATGTGGGAGATGATGATCATGTTATTTCTTCTTTCATTTATTTTGGATATTGGTGGCATAGTGGGATGAAGCGGCCCGGACCAACTTTACATGTCATCGCACATGAGACCGGTTCAACGACTGACATGCAACTAGTTTTGCATAAGTGGCTAGCGGGTGTCTGTCTCTCCTACTATAGTCAATATCTGATTTGCAACGAGTTGCTAATAACTTGGTTATCCTCGTTGTGGTTCCATGTTCGTAGGTAAGACCAGTTCTATCTTCAAAACCCCTAAGCCACGTAAAACTTGCAATGGATAAATTAGAGGCGTCTAGTTTAGATTGTTGTTGGGCTAGTGTCATGATATGGTAATGTTGTAAGTTGATGTATGGTAGATACCCTTACAACACACCTAACGTGTAAGTTCTATAGACCTTGGCCTTACACACAAAGGAATGATAGAGATCATACTACGATGCACATGATGGTGATCAAATGCATGGACCATATCACTCCACTTTACACATATGATGTTTGCATCTTATATTGCTAGTTTGGCGTTTTAGTAGCATTATAAGATGATCCCTCATTTAAATATCAAGATAAAATGTGTTCTTCCTTAAATATGCACCGTTCTATGGACCGTGTTTCGAGACATCACGTGATGATCGGGTGTACTCTACTCTACGCTTTCATACAACGGGTGTAAGACAGTTTTACACACGTGAATACTAAGGTTCTTACTTGGTGAGCCTAGCATGTACAAACATGGCCTCGGAACACGGACCGAAAGGTTAAGCATGAGTCATATAGTTGATGTGATGCCCATATTGATTCTCACCTTTGAAGCTACACAGATTCACATGATGATCGGACTTGGTGTAGTGGATTTGGTTCATGTAATCCCCAAAAAAGCACGAGGGATGTCGTTTTTGAGTGGGAGTTCATTTCTAATTTGGATTAGTCGAACTTAATTTGTCATAAACTGAATCAAAGTGAATTTGCATAATTTGTTGTAGTCATTGGCATCTGTTCAATACCTTATGCTTAGTTTTAATTGAGATAATAGAACTATAGAATTCTGGATATTTACTTTACGAACTGGTATCGTATTGTTTGAATGTCAATTTAAAATTTAGAGTCCTATTGCAAACTTTCAGCAAACTCTATGTACTCCATGAAGTTTAATAAGTAGTATTAAATCAAGAGTTAGAATTCCAATGTTAGTATCTAAAGTATCATGTTTGCCTCCATGATTATTGATATTCAAAAGTTGTTTTAATATCAAGATTATCTAGGAGCTGAAAAATTGTTTTAGAAACCATCATGTGTGGAAGATATTGTGATATCTAAAACAGTGGTTTTGGTTGCATTATGATAGAGTATAATTTAGCAAAATACATGTTCTCATATTGTATGAGAATTTGTGAAGGATGGAGATGCTAGGCATACGAATCTCCCAAAAAGGTTTTGGGAACTAACATTATACGGATTCTTCCTTATAGCTATTGTAGCTTGTTCATGATAGTTGTCATGATAAGGATGAATAGAAGATGTAAGTAAAATGTTTACTACACTACTAGATTACTAAAGAATGGATTTTTGAAAGAACACCAAACATTTGATGATGGTGATTGATGGCTCGGTGTTGATGTGAAGCTCGTTGGGGAACCCCAAGAGGAAGGTATGATGAGCACAGCAGTAATTTCCCTCGGTTATGAAACCATGGTTTAATCAAACCAGTAGGAGAAAGGAAACACCCCAAAGGTGTTGCTAGCTGAGCCTTGGCAGGGCGCACTACCTGCACAACACAACCACAGAACTTTGCCCCCAACTTGCGATGAGGTTGTCAATCTCACCGGTTTTGCTGAAAACAAAGGATTAAACGTATCGAATGGAAGGAAGTAATAGTTTGTAGAAAGTAAACACAAAGCAGTAAACAGTTTGTAGATCGTATGTAAAAGAAAGGACCAGGATCCATAGTTCACTAGAGGTGGCTCTCTTTAAGATAGATAACATGCTTGGTGAACAAATTACAGCGGGCAATTGACAAACATCGAGAAAGCAATGCATGCATATACTAATCATCTTGACTCCTTTGGAACTTGATTGGGCATTACAACATTATACATAGACCGCCATCCAACTGCATCTATGACTAATAATCCACCTTTAGGTTATCATCCGAACCCCCTTCAGTATTAAGTTGCAAGCAACAGATTATTTATTTACAAATTGCGTGTAAAGTAAACAATACGATTGTTCTATGAACAAAGGATTGTTGTTTTCTCCCTAGTAGCAACAGCACATCTAGTACCTTAGAGATTTCTGTCACTTCCCCAAATTACCAGAGGCATGAACCCACTATCAAGCATAAATACTAACTCTTGGAGTTGCTAGCATCTACTTGGCCAAGATAGCTACTAACAACGGAAAGCATGCAAGATCACAAATAACAAAGACATGATAGAATCAACAATCAATCTGAAATAGCATCTCAATATCCATCGGATCCCCGCAAACACAACATGCAGAATTACAAATAGATGATCTTGATCATGAACAGAGCTCATAAGATCTAGACATGAAAGCACAAAGGAGGAGAACCAGCCATCTAGCTACTACATGGACCCGTAGTCTAGAGATGAACAACTCACGCATCACACCGAAGGCTTGCATGATAATGAAGAAGGCCTCCAGGGTGAATTCCCCTCTCCGGCATGGTGCCGAGAAGAGCTTCAGATCCCTCCCGGTCTAGGGATGGAGATGACGGTGGCTACAGACTCTTTCGTGGATTTTTGATCGGGTACTTAGGGTTTTCGTCCTAAGGGCAATATATAGGACCACCCCTGGAGAGGCCTGGGCCTTGCCTGGCCAGGTGGTGTGGCCGGCCCCCAGCTCTTCTCCGTCTTGTATTCTGACTTTAGATGTCTTCCGGAAAAATAGGCACTTTGGCTTTTGTCCCATCCAATTCCGAGAATATTCATTTTCTAACTTTCTTGGAACCAAAAATAGCAGAAAACAGGCAGGTGGCACTGTGGCTCTTGTTAATAGGTTAGTCCAAGAAATCATATGAAAAGTACTCCAAAGTGTGGACAAAACACAAGAAAGTAGATAACACCAAGCATGGAACATCAAAAATTATAGATACATTTGCAATGTATCAACATCCCCAAGCTTAACTCCTACTCGTCCTCGAGTAGGTAAGTGATAAAAAGAAAGAATAATTTTTGAGATGACATGCACCATCATAAACTTGATCAAATTATTTGTAAGACATTCAAAGCTGGGATTATAGTACTTCAATCATAACATGAAAGACAACGTTCTAGCAATAAGACAAAGAAACTATGATGCAACATGAAAAGGCACAAACAAAAGATTCATGAATAACAATGCTTTGTAAGACGTTTGTTTGTTTCACATAAAGAAAACATAGCATAATAACATTCAGCTTGTGCCTCATAGAGTAGCAAATATAATTGCATAGGACACCTTCAAAGTTCATAAGAGTGACTAGATACAAATAGTTTAGAACAAGAAATATCAAGTTATGCATCAATCAACTAGTCTTGGGACAATGCACATAGAACTAAGAATGGCCACTATGCTCTCAAAGTAAGTGCATAAAGGTAGAAGGTGGAGACTCAATATAATGGTGGAAGAAAGGCCTTCATAGAAGGAAGTAGGGATTCAAGTCTCATAACGAGCTTCCAAAAATTATGGTACTTAATAGCTTTCCGCTCTCATTTCCCCTATCATAAGCATCTTGAAGTGATTAAGGTTAAAGTGAACAAACTATGGTGTACATGCTTGACGAAGTATAAGTTAGAAATCTCATGTCCCTTGAATACGAGGGCCGCTCCTCATGATACTCAAGTTTAGTCACCGGTAAGTTCTTGTCATTGTAAGTACATGTGTATCATAGAGAACCGCTAACGGGGTACCCCTTGCCCGATAATACGGAAGAATCCCCATATCAAAATGACAAGGCAAGGAGACAACGAGCATCTCAGCAATCTTCTTATTTACCATGGGAATATGGTGCTTTTTTCTCTCTTTCCTCTTTTCGTAATCTATTTTTTTTCTCTTTTTCTCAAGATAGGACTCTTTTTTTATAAGAAGAATGCTTCATAGACAGCTCAATATGGTTACGCTGCAGGTTTCCACCATGTCAGCATGGATTAGACTAGCAGCCCAGGCGTTTCTTTAACACATATACATAACTCCATGGACTTACAAGCTCCCCTTTCATTTCACACCGACGACATCCATATACAAAAGAGCATGATATCAACTAGGTACAAAGTACCAAGTGCAATGTTGAAAGCGTTCCCCATGACATCATGGTTCTGCTAATTCCCAACAAATAAGTGCAAGCATATACAACATAGACGGCACAATGGTTCAAGTTTATTAAGGGCAAGAAAAGTAAAGTGTGCCATCAAGTTCGTGAGAGCTTTAATCACTAGTTTTCTCATAACAAGTTTCATTTGGAAGGTAAACAAAAGCATGAATATACTTGGAATAGAATATGCTAATAGGTAGGTATGGTGGACTCTTTGGAATAACTTGGTTTAGGGAGTTGGATGCATGAGTGGAACTCATACTTGGTTACGGAGGCTAGCAAAAGAGTGGGAGCGACAAACTAAGAGAGAAATAATGGCCATAATCATGCAGAGCGACAAAACATCATTGATCAAAGCATAAAGTGATACTACAAGTTGAAAACTAAAGGATCATAAAGGCTTAGGTGACTGGAGATAGTCATAACATGGTGTGAGCATGCACCAAGTCAACCCAAATAAAGCACCAAAGGAGAATTCCACAATACTATGCTTTAATATGCTAAAACAACGCATGATTCTTCAAAGGCACATTAAGAAATCTCAATTGTTTATAACAAGTCATGCTACATCAAAGAATACTAAGCATAAAGCCAAAATAATATCTAGCATGGCATGACAAAGCATAGTCCACAGTCAAAAACAAACTCTCTTTAACACTTAAGCATGAACTTTCCTACTCGTTTCCAAACCAAACCAAACTATTTGAAAACCAATGTATGAAAGAGGGGGTCCAACCAATTTATTCAGAAAACTAAGCAAACCAAGAAAACAAAAAACCAAAACGAAAACAAAAAAGAAGATGCTCCAAGAACAACACAACTTTGCATGAAATGATAAAAATGAAGCGTTTGGAAGAAATCTGGGATTTTTATTGATGAAGAGGGGGATGCCTTGGGCATCCCCAAGCTTTGACGCTTGTACTTCTTGGATATTTCTTGGGGTGACATGCGTGGCATCCTCAAGCTTAAGCTTTAGTCCATCCTTCATGTCATTACTCATTCCTTCCATACACCTAAAATTTTTCCTTCATACAAAACTTCACACAATCTTTATTAGCAACATTAGTGCACTCAAGATAATAAGTCTTTAGGTTCAGTTGTAACACCAATAAAACTTTCATTAAAACACTAGCTACTGTAGCACTTCCCTAAAAAAGCTCAATTCCCCAAAAGAACTCAAAAAGGAACCAACAAGAAGCAAATGCAGAAAATGGCGGAAATCTGTCAAAATAGACCAGCAGGTAAAGACGAATTTTTTTGAAGACCTTCTTTTGCTCAAATCAAAAAGTGATGAACTAACGAAAGTTAGATAACAAACTGGGTCAGAAGCACAAAAATTCACGCCTCAAAAGGACGTACAGAGATTTTACACGAATTTTTACGGTTAAGCACAGAAATCTGTTTCGGGACAGCAACTTTCCCAATCATTACTTCTCTCTCATTAGAGGTTACTCTTGGCACAAAAATCAAATAAAAAGGATAAGGAGCAGCTTCCAAGACTCATCTAAAACTTTTGGGTATCTCCCAATAAGTACTTTTCTTTAACGCTTTTAAGTTAGGCATAAGAAGCAAGAAAAAGAATCAAGTCTTCTCAAATGAAGAAGCATTAAGAGCAAATTTTGTTTTTATAGGAGAGACAAAAGAAATATTCTCTCTCTTCTTAGGGAAGTGTTCTATAACTTTCTTGAGTGGGAGTTGATATTTAATGGTGCCTTCTTTCATATCAATAATGGCACCAACAGTTCTAAGACAAGGTCTTCCCAAAGTAATAGGACAAGAAGCATTGTATTCAACATCCAAAACATAGAAATCAACAGGGACATAGGCATTGTTAACCATAATAAGAACATCATTAATACTCCCCATGAGTTTCTTTTTGGCATTATCATCAAGTGGGACATTCAAATAACAATCTTCAAGTGGAGGCAAATCAAGCATATCATAAATCCTTCTAGGCATAATAGAAACACTACTATCAAGATCACATAAAGCTTTGAAATCAAAATCATTCACTTTCATATTAATGATGGGTTCCCAACCATCTTCTTGTTTTATAGGAATATAAGCTTTATGTTTCATCTTTTCTTCTTTAATCTTTATGAGAGCATTAGTAATGTGTTTTGTAAAGGACATGTTCATAGCCCAGGCCACACCACCTGGCTGCGCGGGCTAGCCCAGGTCGCGCCAGGGGTGGTCTGGCTGCCCTAGACTCCCCCTCGGTCTCCCTCTTTGCCTATAAGTTGCCTTCTGACGTAAAAACTCAGGGGGTTCGATGTTTTCTAGAAGGAGTTCCGCTCCGCCGCCACCACCAGATTCCACGAAACAACACCAGAAACTTCGTTCTGGCACCCTGCCGGGACGGGGAATTGGAGGAGATCATCGCTATCATCATCACCATCGCTTCTCCATCGACCATCCATGTTTCCACCATCTATGAGTGAGTAATCCCCCGCTGTAGGCTATGGGGATGGTAGGTATTGGATGAGATTGTTCATGTAATGGCATCAGATTGTTAGGGCATGGTGCCTAGTATCTTTTATTAGTGCTTTATGACTTTGTTGCGACTTGTTATGCTTAATGCTTGTCACTAGGGCCCCAGTGCCATGATTTCAGATCTGAACATGTTATTGATTCATTATGATAGTATTGATTTTTGTCTTACCTGCAAGTTGTATACACACGTTGTTGTCCGGAACCAATGGCCCCGAAGTGACAGAAATCGGGATAACCGGAGGGAATGGCTTTGATGTGAGGATCACATGTGTTCACGGAGTGTTAATGCTTTGCACCGGTGCTCTATTAAAAGGAGCACCTTAATTGCCAGTAGTTCCCTTGAGGCCCCGCTGCAAATGGGCTGGCAGGACAAAATATGTTGTGCAAGTTCTCATTGCGAGCACGTATGACTATATATGGAACACATGCCTAGGATTATCTAGTATTTGGATGCTTTATCTTATTTATCTGCAATTGCCCTATGTTCTGATTGCCATGTGAATTGCCTTGTCCATGCAACGCCCGTCCATCCATCCCTATGCCTACTACACTCGAATCCCACTGTTTACTGCTATTGTTACTATTGTCTTTACTTTACTGCTGCAACTACTTTGCTATTCCTACTACAAAACTATTGCTACTGATAAACTGCTGTGAGCAAGATTGTTTCCAGGTGCAACTGAATTGAGAACTTAGTTGTTAAGGCTTATAAATATTCTTTGGCTCCCCTTGTGTCGAATCAATAAATTGGGTTTCACTTCCCTCGAAAATACTGCGATACACCCCCTATACTTGTGGGTTGATACGTCCATTTTGCATCACTATTCTATGTCTTAATTCACTATTATTCATTGATATATTTCATATTGAGAGGTGATACTTATGTTATTTCTTTTGTTTTTGCATGGTTGATGACTTTTGGAGCATGGACCGCTGCAGTCAGGATTCTGATGGAAAAGGTGCTGTTTGGAGGCAAAATTCGCGAAGATCAGAAAATCCGGGAAAATATACGGAAAATTCTATTTTTCCAGAAGACTCAAGATGCCATAAGATGGAGTGGAGGTGGGCCACAGGGGGTCCACACCACCCCATGGCGTGGGCAAGCCCAGGCCGCGCCAGGGAGTGGTGTGGCCACCCTGGCCCACTCTAGCCTCTCCCCTCTGGCGTATATCTTCCTCCCAAAACCCTAAGACTCGGGGAGCGACCACAGAAAAATTCTGCCGCCTCTGCGGGGCAGAAAACACCGAGAGAGAAAGATCTCTCTGGCAGACAGATTTCTGCCGGGGGAATTCCTTCCCGGAGAGGGGAGATCATCGCCATCAACACCACCATCAAGCTGGACTTCATCGGGATCATCATCATCATCATCATCACCATCAGCACCCTCATCACCATCTCCATATTGCTGTAATAATTGGTTGAATCTTGCTATAGTTCATAGGGGAAACTTTCTCGGTGTTGATTACTCTTTATAGTTGATGCTATTGAGTGAACCATTGAATTATTGTTTATGTTCAGATTGTTATACATCATTATTCCATCTCTAATCATGATCCATATGATGTCTTGTGAGTAGTTCGTTTTGTTATTGAGGACATGGGAGAAGTCTTGTTGTTAGTAGTGGAGTTGTGTTGAGAAAGATTCAATAGATTGTTATTTAAGTTGTGGTGTACTTCTTCTAGTGGTGTCATGTGAACGTCGACTACATGACACTTCACCTATATGGGCCTAGGGGAATGCATTGTGTATTTGGCTACTAATCATAGGGGTTGCCGGAGTGATAGAAACCTGAACCCCCATTAGGAAACCATTGCACAAGGGACGTAAGGGTCTTAGAGTTTAAAGCTGTGGTTAGGTTTTACCTTAATTACTTTCTTGTACTTACGGATGTTTGCAAGGGGGTTTAATCACAAGTATGTATTAAGTCTTGGATGGGATGGTACATTAGCACAGGTTCACCCACACAACACTTAGCAAGCTAGAGAAGATTAATTGACTATATGAAGCGAAAGCACTTGACAGTCTTCCCATGTGTCCTCGAGAACGTTTGGTCATCTATAGAAATACAACCGGCTTGTCCTTTGCTGCATAAAGGATTGGGCCACTTGCTGCATTTATTCCTACTGTCTTTTGTTTACTTGTACTTTGTTTACTTGCTTTATCGAAAACCCCAAAAAATCCATTTGCTAAGTATTTGCAGAGAATTCCTGATCCATACCACTAGCCAGCACCTTCTGCTCCTCGTTGAGTTCGACACTCTTACTTATCGAAAATACTGTGATACACCCCCTATACTTGTGGGTCATCAAGACTATTTTCTGGCACCGTTGCCGGGGAGTGAGGCGCTATTGGAGAGTGGAACTGGTAAAGGAAACTTCTACTGTGAGTATTGTTTAGTTCTGCTAGTTGCTTTATTTTTGTTATGGATAATTCACTGAGTTTCTTATTTGGTAATGCTACTACCACTGCTAAGGTAGTAGATAAGCCACCACCTGCTGAGAAAGATGTTTTCAAAATACCTACAAGAATTATTGATCGTGTTATGGATAACTACTATGTTGGGGATGGAGCTGTCCATCCCGGTGATCATTTACTCTTTATACACGAATTATGCGGGTTGTTCAAGTGTGCAGGTATTACTACAGATCATGTTAAGAAGAAGTTATTCTCATTATCACTGAAAGGAAGAGCTGTGGAATGGTATAAGCTGCTGAAGAATGGTCAAGCTCTGGAATGGGAGGAAATAGTGCCTCTCTTTTACTCAAAGTTTTATCCTCCTAGTGAGATTCATAAAGATCGGAATCAAATATACTACTTTTGGCCTCTTGATGGAGAGAGTACAGCTCAAGCTTGGGGAGATTGAAGTTACTAATGCTCAAATGTCCCATTCATGAGCTCCCCAATAATATCATTATCAATAACTTTTATGCAAGGCTCCCTCTACATGATAAGGATTTATTAGATGCTTCTTGTGCCGGATCATTCACTCGTATGGAAGAAGTTAAATGGGACCTTCTAGATCGTATTCAAGACAATGCTGAAGCTTGGGAGAATGACAAAGGTAGAAAGTCAGGTATAAATTATGATTATGAATGCATTGAATCTTTTATGGGAACTGATGACTTTCAAAATATTAGTAATATTTATGGTCTTGATTTGCAAGTTATTACGAATTGCTTTAGAGCTTTTGCTTCCTATATCGAAATTCCAAAAAGGGGATGGAACAAGTACCATGCACCTTACAAAGATATTGTTGACTATGCCCCTATTGGAAGTGCTGAGTATTGCATCATCGACCCTATCTTACCTGAACCTTATATCGAGAAGATTCCCTCCCCCGAAAAGGTAAAGGATCATCCAATGATAACTAATGTAATCACCAAAAGTGAAAAAAGAACTGTAAAACCTGATGAACAAATAAACATTGAACCTGTGGTAGCAATTGTGAAAGACCTTGTCACTAAAAGCGTAGAAGATGGGCACATAGTCTTTTGTGAGGATGCTTCTAATATTGTTTCACATCCTAATAGAACTAAAAATGCTAGTGTTCATGTGCTTTCTGTTAGAATTGGTGATCATTGCTATTATGGTTTATGTGATATTGGTGCAAGTTATAGTGTTATTCCTTATGAGCTTTATAGAGAAATTATGCATGAGATCAGTCCTTGTGAGTTGGAAGAGATTGATGTGGTTATTCACCTTGCTAATAGAGAGACCATCTCTCCAATTGGTATTGTGCGAGACGTGGAAGTTCTTTGCCGTAAGATTAAGTACCCTGGTGATTTTCTAGTACTTGGTTCAGCTGCTAGTAAAACTTATCCTATCATTTTTGGTAGACCTTTCTTGAGTACTTGTGGAGCTATTATTGATTGCAAGAGGGAGAAAATCTTTACTAAGTTTGATGGGGAATCTTATGAGTTTAATTTTTCGAAATTTGCTAAAGAACCTTGCGAAGAGGAAACCCATAATGAGGATTTTAGGGTTGAACAACTTGCTTCTATTTCTCTTGCTCCTAATAATGCTTTGCAGCAATTTATGGAATAACATGAAAGTGAAATCTTCATGGAAGAAAGGAACGAGATTGACATGATTCTCTGAGATCAACCTATGATGCTTAAGCATGACTTGCCTGTAGAAGAGTTGGGTACCACGATGCCACCTAAAAAGGATCCGGTTTTCGATCTAAAACCTCTCCCTAATGATCTTAAATATGCTTTTATTGATGATAAAAAGATATATCCTGTTATTATTAGCGCTAAACTTTCAGGGGAGGAAGAAGAAAGATTATTGGAGGTTTTGAGGAAACACCGAGGAGCTATGGGCTATACTCTAGATGATTTGAAAGGAATTTCGCCTACTATATGTCAAAGATTCTATCAACATAGAACCAGATCTGAAGCCGATGAGTGGAGCACCAACGATGTTTAAATCCTAAGATGAAGGAAGTGGTGAGGAATGAGGTATTGAAACTCCTTGATGCTGGTATTATTTACCCTATTGCTAATAGTGAATGGGTTAGTCCTGTTCATTGTGTTCCTAAAAAGGGAGGTATTACCGTTGTCCCTAATGATAATGATGAGCTTATTCCTCAAAGAATAGTGGTAGGCTATAGGATGTGCATCGATTTTAGGAAAGTCAATAAAGTTACTAAGAAAGATCACTACCCGCTTCCTTTTATTGATCAAATGTTGGAAAGGTTGTCTAAAAAGACCCATTTTTGTTTTCTTGATGGTTATTCTGGGTTCTCTCAAATTCATTAAACAACAAGATCAAGAAAAAACTACTTTTACTTGCCCTTATGGAACTTATGCTTATAGACGTATGCCTTTCGGTTTATGTAATGCTCCTGCTACTTTCCAAAGATGCATGTCTGCTATCTTTCATGGCTTTTGTGAGGAAATTGCAGAAGTGTTCATGGATGACTTTTCTGTCTATGGAACTTCTTTTGATAATTGTCTGCACAACCTTGATAAAGTTTTGCAGAGATGTGAAGAAACTAATCTTGTTCTTAATTGGGAGAAATGCCACTTCATGGTTAATGAAGGGATTGTTCTTGGTCATAAAGTTTCTGAAAGAGGCATAAAAGTTGATAGAACTAAGGTTGAGGCGATTGAGAAGATGCCATGCCCAAGAGACATCAAAGGTATTTGTAGTATCCTTGGTCATGCTGGTTTCTATAGAAGGTTTATTAAAGACTTTTCTAGGATATCAAAACCCCTTACTAATCTTCTTCAAAAAGATGTACCCTTCGTTTTTGATAATGATTGTAAGGAAGCTTTTGAAACTCTTAAGAAGGCTTTAACTATAGCCCCTATTGTTCAACCACCTGATTGGAGTTTACCCTTTGAAATAATGTGTGATGCTAGTGATTTTGCTATAGGGGCTGTCCTTGGGCAACGTATTGATAAAAAGTTAAACGATATCCATTCTGCTAGTAAGACTTTAGACGCTGCTCAAAGGAATTATGCTACTACTGAAAAGGAATTTCTAGCTGTTGTTTTTGCTTGTGATAAGTTTAGGCCCTATATTGTGGACTCAAAAGTAACCATTCATACTGATCATGCTGCTATTAAATATCTTATGACAAAGAAGGACGCTAAGCCTAGGCTTATTAGATGGGTACTGCTTTTACAAGAGTTTGATCTTCATATAGTAGATAGAAAGGGTGCCAAAAATCTTGTAGCTGATAATTTATCTCGTTTGGAAAAGATCTCTTTTGATCCTATGCCTATTAACGATAGTTTCCCGAATGAACAGTTAGCTGCAGTGGGGGTGAGCTCGCGAGGAAGCCCTTGGTATGCTGATTATGCTAACTTTATTGTCTCCAATTATTTGCCTCTAACTTTTACAGCTCAACAAAGAAGAAAGTTCTTTTATGATTTGAGGCATTATTTTTGGGATGACCCACACTTATACAAAGAAGGGGTTGATGGTATTATGCGAAGATGTGTTCCAGAGTATGAAAAAAAGAGATATTGCGTAAATGTCACGGGAGCGCCTATGGAGGACATCATGCAGGAGATAGAACTGCACAAAAGGTATTACAATCAGGTTTCTACTGGCCTACCCTTTTTAAGGATGCAAGAAAATTTGTTTTATCTTGTGATGAATGTCAACGTGTTGGTAATATTTCTAGATGCAATGAAATGCCTATGAACTACTCTCTAGTCATTGAACCTTTTGATTGTTGGGGATTCGAGTTTATGGGCCCTTTCCCTCCTTCGAAGGGTTACACTCATATTCTTGTTGCCATTGATTATGTTACTAAGTGGGTAGAAGCCATTCCTACGAAAAGTGCTGACGGGGAAACCTCTCTAAAAATTCTTAAGGACGTTATCTTTCCTAGGTTTGGAGTGCCTAGGTATCTCATGACTAATGGGGGTTCTCATTTCATTCATGGCGGTTTTAGAAAGACCCTCGCTAAGTATGATGTTAATCATAGAATTGCTTCAGCTTATCACCCCCAAACTAGCGGGCAAGTAGAGTTATCAAATAGAGAAATTAAATCTATCTTGCAAAAGGACATTAATAGGTCTAGAAAAAACTGGGCTAAGAAGTTGAATGATGCTTTATGGGCTTATAGAACTGCTTATAAAAATCCTATGGGAATGTCTCCTTATAAAATGGTTTATGGGAAAGCTTGCCACCTACCCTTAGAGTTAGAACACAAAGCTTACTGGGCAGTGAAAGAACTAAATAGGGATTGTAAGCTCGCTGGTGAGAAAAGATTATTTGACTTAAGTTCTTTAGATGAATGGATGAGTGAAGCCTATGAGAATTCTAGGCTCTTTAAGGAAAAAGTTAAAATATGGCATGACAAGCGAATACTTAAGAGAGAATTTCATGTTGGTGAGAAAGTTCTATTGTATAGGTCTCGTCTCAGAATTTTTGCAGGTAAGATACTATCAAAATGGGAGGGACCTTTCATCATTGAAGAAGTATACCATTCAGGAGCAATAAAAATTTCTTCTCTAAAAGATAATACTACACAAGTAGTGAATGGACAATGAATCAAACACTATATTGCTGAAGATTCTTACAATGAGGATGTTGATGCCTTTCAAGTTATAACTCTAGAGAAGTTCATTGAAGACCAAATTCAGAGACCTACAGAGTCCGTATTCAAATAGGTAACATTTCTGGTAAGAAAAGTTCCGCGAAAATACAATCCAACTATATTTTTGCAGTTTTCAGTCAATAAGGAAAGCTACGAAGCGAAAAAGGGACGGAAACGGAGCCAGGGTGGCCCACACCACCCCATGGCGCGGGTCCACCCCTGGCCGCGCCACCAGGGGTGAGGCCACTCCGGACTCCGCCTCCGACTCGTTTTTCTCCCAGTACCTTCCTTTTGATATGAAACTTCATAATATATAACCCCCCAGATCTTCCGAGGTTCGTATATCGTGTTTTCGTCGTGTTTTTGTTTTGATCTGTTTCTGTTAGGACATACTCTTTGAGAGATTAGAAGCACAATGGTGTCTACCAAGGATAAAGGGAAGGAGCCCATGGAGGAGGATCTTCAAGACCCCACGCAGAGGCTGGTACCTTTAGTCTCTTGCCCTGCATCAATGGAAGCCCTACGAGTCACTAAGAAGTTCTACGATAAGTACCGGGACTTGAAGAGGAAGGTGGACATGCTTCAATGGGAGAATAATAGGCTTCGCAAGATGCTGGAAGATTTCCTCACGTCAACTAAGAGCATAATACCAACACCACCTAAGGAGTAACTCGTCATCAGGTTTGGCATCCCCTTAGTTTGTTCCAAGCTTGGGGGAGTGCCGCGGTATCACATCACTATCTTCTATCCTTTTACTTTATTAGTAGAGTCATATCATGAATAGAGGAGTTATTATGTAGTATGGTTTGCATTATGGAAGTGTCCCCTCTCTCGTTAGATTTGTATCCCTTGGTGTGAGTTTCCGTTATGGAATATTAATGAGAAGTTCTATCATTCACTCTTTTGCATAGCTTATATTAGTTTTCAATTCGTGGTTATATGATTGATCTTGTTGTTAGTATTGGTAGCACTTTGGGATCTTTGAGTTAATTTAGTTGGTTTTGGCAAACCTGGCTCGGTCAGTAGCAACACCCTTTTTGAAGAAAAAGATAGAAGTACTCGAGAGAAAAATAATTTCATCATCTTTCTTTCTTGATTTTCTCATAAGTCTAGTATTCTCTAGTTAAGATATTTTGTGCTTCCAAGGAAGATTGCATGTTTGTCTTTATCACTTGTATGTTTTGTTGTTTCCTTCAACTCTTGTACTTGCTACCCAGCCTTGCTAGCCAAAAACCTGTACAGAGAGGGAATTCTTCTCGTGCATCCACCTCCTTTAAACCAAAACCTTTGCCATTTGTGTCCACCATACCTACCTAGTAGCATTATTGCTATTCCAAGTAAATTCCTATTTTGTCTACCTCCCAAATTAAACTTGTTATGAGAAAATTAGTGATTAAAGCTCTCACGAACTTGATGGCACACTTTATTTTCCGCACTTAATAAACCTGAAACCATTGTGAACTCTCCATGAAAGTTATATACTTGCAAATTATAGGCTGGGGATTAGCAGAACCGTGTTGTCATGGGGAACGCTTTCAACACTTGTAAATATATACCCAGTTGATACCTTGCTCTTTTGTTTGCGGATGTCGTCGGTGTGAAATAAAAGGGGAGCTTGTAAGTCCATGGAGTTATGTAGGTGTGTTAGAGAAACCCACGGGCATTGGTCTAATCCATGTTGACATGGTGGAAACTCAAGCAGTAACCATAATGATATCTATGAAGCATTATTCTTATAAAAAAGAGAGATAGCTATTGAGAAAATAAAAGAAAAAGAGATACTATGAAAAGAGGAAGAGAGAAAAAGCACCATTTCCATGGTAAATAAGAAGATTGCTGAGATACCCATTGTGCCTTGCCTTGTCATTTTGATATGGGGTTCTTCCAGTATCATCGGGCAAGGGTACCCGTTGGCGGTTCTCAATGATACGCACATACTTACGATGACAAGAACTTACTGGTAACTAAAGTTGAGTAGCATGAGGAGCGGCCCTCGTACTCAAGGGACTTGGGATTTTCAGTTTATAGTCTGTCAAGCATATAACTCAAATTGGACCTCACTTTAACCTTAATCACCTAAGGATGCCTATGATAGGGGCAATGAGAGCTGAAAGCTAGTAAGTATCATAATTTTTGGGAGATCTTTATGAGACTTGTAATCCCTGCTTCCCTCTTTAAAAAGCCTTTCTTTTACTTTGTAGTTGAGTCAGTAAACCTATTCCCTTCTATCTCAGCAAGTATTTTGAGTTGATGTGTTTCATTCATTCATATGATGATTTATTCAATCATGTTTCTTATGTTACTTGTTTTGCACATTGCTCTTATCTTGAAGTTTACTACTTTGAAAGCTTTCATTGAAAAACCAGCTATTTCTGAACTCCAGCAAATTATCAACTATTCTTCGACCAAGAGCTAAGTTTGCCATTACCAATGATGATTTACTCTATGTATCTTTATTGTGTTTACTTTACTCATTGCAAGTTGAGTTGTATAATAGTGAGTTGTCTTCTATTATGATCTATGTATTTGATGAATGTGATGCTTCTTGTCCGTATTCTTTTATCGATTCTTCACTCCATAAACCTGACGTCATGTTTATTGAGCTCAGTTTCGCTTGGGGACAAGCGAAGTCTAAGCTTGGGGGGAGTTGATACGTCCATTTTGCATCACTATTCTATGTATTAATTCACTATTATTCATTGATATATTTCGTATTGAGAGGTGATACTTATGTTATTTCTTCTATTTTTGCATGGTTGATGACTTTTGGAGCATGGACCGCTGCAGTCAGGATTCTGATGGAAAAGGTGCTGTTTGGAGGCAAAATTCGCGAAGATCAGAAAATCCCGGAAAATATACGGAAAATTCTATTTTTCCAGAAGACTCAAGATGCCAGAAGATGGAGTGGAGGTGGGCCACAGGGGGCCCACACCACCCCATGGCGCGGGCAAGCCCAGGCCACGCCAGGGAGTGGTGTGGCCACCCTGGCCCATTCCAGCCTCTCCCCTCTGGCGTATATCTTCCTCCTGAAACCCTAAGACTCGGAGAGCGACCACAGAAAGATTCCGCCGCCTCTGCGGGGCGGAAAACACCGAGAGAGAAAGATCTCTCCGGCAGACAGATTTCTACCGGGGGAATTCCTTCCCGGAGAGGGGAGATCGTCGCCATCAACACCACCATCAAGCTAGACTTCATCGGGATCATCATCATCATCATCACCACCATCATCACCATCAACACCCTCATCACCATCTCCATATTGCTGTAACAATTGGTTGAATCTTGCTATAGTTCATAGGGGAAACTTTCCCGGTGTTGATTACTCTTTGTAGTTGATGCTATTGAGTGAACCATTGAATTATTGTTTAGGTTCAGATTGTTATACATCATTATTCCATCTCTGATCATGATCCATATGATGTCTTGTGAGTAGTTCGTTTTGTTCTTGAGGACATGGGAGAAGTCTTGTTGTTAGTAGTGGAGTTGTGTTGAGAAAGATTCAATAGATTGTTATTTAAGTTGTGGTGTACTTCTT
The DNA here is from genome assembly GCA_023614405.1 of Avena insularis. Taxonomy (NCBI): domain Eukaryota; kingdom Viridiplantae; phylum Streptophyta; class Magnoliopsida; order Poales; family Poaceae; genus Avena; species Avena insularis. Next base: position 120,168,873 of record CM042688.1, on the reverse strand, counting down.
CTAGTGGTGTCATGTGAACGTCGACTACATGACACTTCACCTATATGGGCCTAGGGGAATGCATTGTGTATTTGGCTACTAATCATAGGGGTTGCGGAGGATGTGAAACCTGAACCCCCGTTAGGAAACCATTGCACAAGGGACGTAAGGGTCTTAGAGTTTAAAGCTGTGGTTAGGTTTTACCTTAATTACTTTTTGTACTTACGGATGTTTGCAAGGGGGTTTAATCACAAGTATGTATTAAGTCTTGGATGGGACGGTACATTAGCACAGGTTCACCCACACAACACTTAGCAAGCTAGAGAAGATTAATCGACTATATGAAGCGAAAGAATGTTTGGTCATCTACAGAAATACAACCGGCTTGTCCTTTGCTGCATAAAGGATTGGGCCACTTGCTGCATTTATTCTTACTGTCTTTTGTTTACTCGTACTTTGTTTACTTGCTTTATCGAAAACCCCTAAAAATCCGTTTGCTAAGCATTTGCAGAGAATTCCTGATCCATACCACTAGCCAGCACCTTCTGCTCCTCGTTGGGTTCGACACTCTTACTTATTGAAAATACTGCGATACACCCCCTATACTTGTGGTTAAAGATATTCTGATGAGCTTTGGAACAACTAAGAATATATCATGTATAAGTGACAAATAGTTAAAGGTAGTTCATTGTAAAGTGTTACATTGATACTAGTTTTGTCACAAGATACAAATTAAATTTATCTCAATTTAGACTATGGGTGGCACAATGTAATGGAAAAGATGTTCCATGATGGATTTGGATGAGTTCCAAAGTTGAGACATTGTGATGGATACTACAACAAAAGGCTAAGTATATGACTGATATAGTAGCAGCAAAGGAGGGCATTTGTGTTAAGTAGTTTGTTATCAGACTAGGTGTGGTTCAAAGTGGGCTAATACTATGAAGATATATTGTATGACAATAATATCAACATATTTTAACGCGAAGGAACTAAAGGTCTCACCATAGGACCAAATTTATACAATGCCATCTCATTTGAGAATGAGTGATGCGTAGAGACGCAAAGACATGCAAATACACACAGACTTGAAATTGTCAGATCCAGAGATTATGTTAACCACTAGGAATCGCGTATATGGAATACCAAAAAGCCATAGGTGTTCAATACGCAAAGTTTTTCAAACTAGATTATTGACTCTAGTGCAAGTGGGAGACTGAAGGGAATATGCCCGAGAGGCAATAATAAAGTGGTTATTATCTTATTCCATGTTTATGATAAATGTTTAATTTGCATGTTATAATTTTATTAATTGGAAACGTTAATACATGTGTGTTTAATAAACAAAATACAAAGTTCCTAGTAATGCCTCTCATATAAACTAGCTCGTTGATTAACAAGATGATCAAGGTTTCCTAATCATGGACATTGGATGTTGTTAATAACGAGGTCACAACATTGGTGGAATGATGTGATGAACATTCATCTAAAGTATAGCATTACGATCAAAGTCATTATGTTTATATTGCTATAACATCATACAAAGTAATCTTAGTCCTTAGACCATGAGATCATGTTAATCACTAACACCGGAAGACTATCTTGATAACATGAAACGTCACACCATAACAGGGTGACTATAAAGGTGGGTTCAGTGCTATGAAAGTGTTATTTTGAGGCTCATGGATCAAGAGTGGGATTTGTCCATCCCGATGACGGATAGATATACTCTGGGCCCTGTCGGTGATATCACATTGAAATAGCTTGCAACCAAGTGATGTGATCACTAGAATGTTATATCACAGGAACAAGAAAAGAGTGCATGTCGATAACGAGATCAAACTAGGTATTTCGATGCCGACGATCGAATCTCGGACATGTAATATATCACGAGACAAAGGGATTTAGTTATGGCGTTAAAGGTTCACACGATCACAAGAGTCATCGTTGAATATGTGGGAGTCAATACGGATCGCTAGGTCCCGCTGCTGATTATTGATCGGAGAGGGGTCTCGACCATATCTGCATTATTCGCGAACAGTAGGGTGACACACTTAAGGTATACTGACATCATTTAGGAGCAAATATGATTCCGATAAAGATTAAGAAAGCGCTGGAATCATTTCGATGGAAACCGGAATTGTTTCGGGTGAAATTGCTGAAACTGGTTCTGCATGTGATATTGAAATGTTGTAGGGAGTTTTATGTGAATGTTTGTTAATTAAAGTAATTAACAAAATTATGAATAAAATAAATAAAAGTGTTTTATTTAATGAGAGCTTGCATTAAATTTGGTGGCAATTTAATACATGTGAGTGGACATGAGTGGAGGTGTGTGTTTATGTGAGTGGGAGCTCCACCCACATGAATGAGGGAGAGGTGGGGGCACCGACCATGGCCGGCGCCATGCCCCCTTGGGCTGCCCCCCTCCCCTATATAAGGAGCACCTCCTCCTCCTCTCCTCTTGCACCACCTCCTCGTGAAGGTTTTCTTCTCCCTCTAGTTATTCCCCATGGTCTCGGATTAGCGAGATACAGGTTCCCAGTGGCTTTATCTAGAAAGGAGTTGCTGCTTCCGCTGCATCGCTAGAGCGAGGAGGCGGAGGTTGTTCGGTGGACTTATACATTGCAAATGTATCTATAATTTTTGATGCTCCATGCTTGGTTTTATCCAGTTTCTTGTGTTTTGTCCACACTTTGGAGTACTTTTCATATGATTTCTTAGACTAACCTATTAACAAGAGCCACAATGCCAGCTGCCTGTTTTCTGCTGTTTTTGGTTCCAGGAAAGTCAGAAAATGAATATTCTCAGAATTGGACAGGACAAAAACCAAAGTGCCTATTTTTTTAGAAGACTCCAGGAGCCAGAATACGAGACGGAGGAGGGCCAGGGGCTGGCCACACCCCCCCAGGTGTGGGCTGGGCCTGGCCGTGCCAGGGCATGGTGTGGTGGCCCCAGGCACCCCCTTGGTCTTCCTCTTCGCCTATAAGAAGCCTTCTGACCTAAAAACTCAGGGGGGTTCGACGTTTTTCCACAAAAAATTTCGCTGCGCTGCCGCCACCGAAGGGGAGATTCGGGGGACAGAAAGTCTCTGTTCCGGCACCCTGTCGGGACGGGGAAGTGCCCCCGGAGCCATCTCCATCGATCTCCACCATCATCTCCATCGACCATCCATGTTTCCCCCATCTATGAGTGAGTAATCCCCCGCTGTAGGCTATGGGGATGTTAGGCATTGGATGAGATTGTTCATGTAATGGCATCTGATTGTTAGGGCATGGTGCCTAGTATCTTTTATTAGTGCTTTATGACTTTGTTGCGACTTGTTGTGCTTAATGCTTGTCACTAGGGCCCGAGTGCCATGATTTCAGATCTGAACATGTTATTGATTCATTATGATAGTATTGTTTTTGGTCTTTCTACAAGTTGTATACACACGTTGTTGTCCGGAACCTATGGCCCCAAAGTGACAGAAATCGGGATAACCGGAAGGGAAAGGCTTTGATGTGAGGATCACGTGTGTTCATGGAGTGTTAATGCTTTGCTCCGGTGCTCTATTAAAAGGAGCACCTTAATTGCCAGTAGTTCCCTAGAGGCCCCGCTGCAAACGGGCTGGCAGGACAAAAGATGTTGTGCAAGTTCTCATTGCGAGCACGTATGGCTATATATGGAACACATGCCTAGGATTATCTAGTACTTGGATGCTTTATCTTATTTATCTACAATTGCCCTATGTTCTGATTGCCATGTGAATTGTCCTGTCCATGCAACGCCCGTCCATCCATCCCTATGCCTACCACACTCGAATCCCACTGTTTACTGCTTTTGTTACTACTGTCTTTGCTTTACTACTGCTGTTACTTTACTATTCCTACTACAAAACTGTTGCTACTGATGCTGTGAGCAAGATTGTTTCCAGGTGCAGCTGACACTTCCCTCGAAAATACTGCGATACACCCCCTATACTTGTGGGTCATCAAGACTATTTTCTGGCGCCATTGCCGGGGAGCATAGCTTTATTTATCAAGTCCACTTGGAATCACTATTGTTCAAACTAAGTTTATTTCTTCCTTGTTTGCTTCTTTATTTATTGAAAATACAAAAAAAGTAGTTCCTTCTCTAGTTGTTATTTTCGTTGGTCTGTTATTGTCTTGCTTTATCATGCTTGTTGTCAATGGTTGGTTTCTTTGAAACTGAAGCTTATTGGCAAGGTGGGTTCACGGAAGATCAAAAATATTATTATAAGGAACACCGCTTGTCACAAAAAGGGAAACACTTATGGGAACAAATTGATAGATTGTATACCATTGCTAGAAACGGGCGCTCTACTTATAATGTTACTTATTGCTGTGATGAGTCTTGTTGCAGAAAGAGGTATAAACACCTCCCTTTTCAATGTGAGTATAATGATAATGATAGCATATCTTCCTATGCTAAAGGAATTTATGACTTTTATGATGTGGAACAAATTGAAGAATTTATTGCTTGGAAGGGTGCTTTTGAGCTTGCTAGTTTGCTTGAAAATATTGATGATTCACCTTACAAATATGAGATTTATGGTATACTTAAATTCTGCTTTTATAATTACAATGATGAAAATGGCTATATCCTTGATTATTTTAATAGATGCTTTCCACAAATGGAAGAGAGTAATTCCTTGCAGGATCCTATGGAAGAAGAAATTGATGAACCTGAAATCTCATTAGATGAAAAAGAGGAGGAGAGTGATGAAAAAAAGGAGGAAGAATGGATTAGCTACCCATGCCTACCTTCTAATGAGAGTAACGCTTTATCCCTTACATTATTTGATTGTCCTCCATGCTTACTAAAGGAGGATGAATGTTATGTTCCTGAGGATTCTTTTGAAGATGTTTATGATAAAGCTCTAGTGCTTGTAGATCATGAAGAGCATGCTTTATGTGATAGTTATATTGTTGAGTTTATTCATGAGGCTACTAAAAATTATTATGAGAGAGGAAAATATGGTTGTAGAAGTTTTCATGGTATTGAAACACCTCTCTATGTGCAGAAAGTTTTGAAGTTACTCTTGTTTTATCTTCCTATGCCTGTCACTTTGTTCTTTGCGAATTTATTTGCATACATGATTCCTATGCATAGGAAGTGGGTTAGACTTAAATGTGTTTTGAATTTGCTTCTTGATGCTCTCTTCTACTTCAACTCTTATTTCTTATGAGAGCATCCTCTCAAACTATTATGCCTAAAGATGATAATATGTCTACTATTCTTGGGAGACCTTTTCTTAAATACTGCAGGAAGCTGTTATTAATTGTAATCAAGGGAAGGTGACCTTCAATGTCAATGACAAGGAACATACTATCTATTTCCCCAAGAATATTGATAGACTTATGGTTTTGAATTCAAATGAACATGTTGAGGGCATTCAAGTTGGAGAAATATATTGTCCCATCCCAAGAGAAAATTTTGAAACTATTATGATTGGGACCATTGCTATCAAGGTTGAGGTAACATAATCATTAGTGGAATACAAAGTTTTGTATCATATGAATTTTTTTTGGTAACAAGACCTGATCAACCTTGTTAACAAAAGGATTTCATTGAACAAAACAATGTTTTCACCATGATTATCTCCGCTTACTTCTATTCTATCTATTTTAGTTTTTCCTTATGCCTAACTTAAAGGCGTTAAAGAAAAGTACTTATTGGGAGATAACCCAAAAGTTTTAGATGAGTCTTGGAAGTTATTACCTCAGTAATAACCGCTCCTTATCCTTTTTATTTGCTTTTTGTGCCAAGAGTAACCTCTAATGAGAGAGAAGTAATGATTGGGAAAGTTGTTGTCTCGAAATAGATTTTTGTGCTTTACCGTAAAAATTCGTGAGAGAGCTCTGTATGTCGGATTGAGTTGTAATGTTTTGCGCTTCTGCCCCAGGTTGTTATCTAACTTTCGTTAGTTTAACACTTTTTTATTTGAGCAACAGAAGGTCTTCGAAAAAATTCGTCTTTACCTGCTGGTCTGTTTTGACAGATTTCTGCCATTCTCTGCATTTGCTTCTTGTTGGTTCCTTTTTGAGTTCTTTTGGAGAATTGAGCTTTTTGAGGGAAGTGATATAGTAGCTAGTGTTCTAATGGAAGTTGTTTTGGTTTTAGAACTGAACCTTAAGACTTATTTATCTTGAGTGCACTAATGTTGCTAATAAAGATTGTGTGAAGTTTTGTATGAAGGAAAAATTTTAGGTGTATAAGGAATGAGTAATGAGATGAAGGATGGACTAAAGCTCAAGCTTGGGGATGCCACTTGTGTCACCCCAAGAAATATCCAATAAGTACAAGCGTCAAAGCTTGGGGATGCCCAAGGCATCCCCTTCTTCATCAATAAAAATCCCAGGTTTCTTCCAAACACTTCATTTTTATTGTTTCATGCACAGTTGTGTTGTTCTTGGAGCGTCTTCTTTTTATTTTTCGTTTTGGTTTTTAGTTTGCGTGGTTTGCTTAGTTTGCTGAATAAATTGGTTGGACCTCCTCTTTCATATATTGGTGTTCAAATAGTTTGGTTCGGTTTGGTTTGGAAAAGAGTAGGAAACCTCATGCTTAAGTGGTAAAGAGAGCTTGTTTTTGACTGTGGCCTATGCTTTGTCATGCCATGCTTGATATTGTTTTGGCTTTATGCTTAGTATTCTTTGTTGTAGCATGACTTGTTATAAACAATTGAGATTGCTTAATGTGCCTTGGATGAATCATGCGTTGTTTTAGCATATTAAAGCACAGTATAGTGGTATTCTCCTTTGATGCTTTATTTGGGTTGACTTGGCACATGCTCACACCATGTTATGACTATCCCAAGTCACCATAAGCCTTTATGATCCTTTAGTTTTCAACTTGTAGTATCACTTTATGCTTTGATCAATGATGTTTTGTCGCTCTGCATGATTATGGCCATTTTTGCTCTATCGTTTGTCGCTCCCTTACTATTTCTAGCCTTCACTTACACTGAGTGTTTTACTCATGTTTCCAACTCGCTTAAACCAAATATTGCCAAAGTGTCCACCATACCTACCTATTAGCATCATTTGCTACTTCCGTGCATATTCAATGTAACATCCCAAAACTCAAATCCAAGGTTATTAAGATAAAATCATCCAAAAATAGGGTTAACAAAAACTTTTTCAAACTTAAAATGAAAGCATTCATATATGTGTGCATTTAAAATAGGAGTTGTTTGAATTGTCATGATTGAATGATCCAATGCTTGTAAAATGTTTCTTAGGTGATTTAAACATCATCTACATCATTCCCAAACTTTTCCTAAAGAAAATCAAATCAAAAAGAATTAAAAAGGAGGAATGGTCATTTTGGCAAATTTAACTCTCATGCCTACTTTGGCTATTCCTAGTACTCAAAACTTAACAGAAATAATTCTTGATCTTTGCACCCCTTGCTAGTACACATAATGAGGTACCAAGGCCCACCTTTTGATCTCCTAAAAACATTCTTTTACTTATTTTAATTGGCATTTGAAAATTGAATCTAATGCATATGCATAGATCACCCCTACTTCAAAACCCATCTATTTGAGCTCCACTTTCAAAACCCTTGCAACCAGAGACTACCTAGCACTAGTGGAGATCACTCAAAATTTTTGAAACCAAGATTCAAAACTTTTTCTCTTGCAGCCATTTCATCAAACACCTTGTTGGCAAGATCACATTGGACTAACTAATACTGTCTTGGGTTGATTTTGTCTAGCAATTGCAATGTGCTTTGATCATCTTTGTCCCCCTCAAGCCTGACCAGACCAACCCCAGCCTCTTCCCTAACCCCTAGCTGCACTGCCGCCATGTTGAGCCTCTCGGCCGGGCACTGCACTTCAGCAGCCGCCCTCTCCAGCCTCTCCCACCATGTCTAGCAAGTTGCCTGTGGTCCACCTCCACCGCCCAACCAGCCAGGCCGAGAGAGGCAGGCAGAGCGGCCAGAACCGCCCGCGCCGGGCGGTCGAGCATGACGCCGCCCCCAGAGCACGCTCTGTCCCCGCTCGCACAGACCGCCACTTGGCCACAGGCGCCCGCCCGCTCCCTCGACACAGAGAACACCCCAGACACCCCCACTGGCCGCCCAACGCCTCACAGCCACCGCTCGCCGTGGACACCGCCGCCTATGCCTCTCAGAGTGCCACCTCGCCCAGACCGCGTGCCACCACCCCTACGCTCGCATTCAAGTTCTAGAGCACCGCCAGGGAACCACACATCGATCACCACCCCCAACCATGCCTCTACCCCGCCGTAGCCATGTCGCCACCATCGACTGCCCATCCTGCTCGGTCTCACCGTCGGGCCTATAAAAGGATCCCTCCCCAGCCTCTTCTCTCCACACCATTCCACTCCCCTCAGCTCTCTGAACCTCACCCACCTCTATCCGGAGCAAGGCGAGCTCTGCCTCGCCGGAATTGGAGCTGGAGCAGCCGCAGCAGGAGGAGAAGGGCGCCGTTGATTGCGACCACCCCAAGCTCCACCGCAACCGCGCCTCGCCTCGTCGTCGTCTTCCATGTCGTTTGCCGCCTCGACCCTGGCTGGAGCCCTAGTACGCCCCAGTGACCCCCACCGAGCCGCTAGGGTTCGAGTCACGGCGACATTGTTAAATCGTCGACGACGACCCTCAGCCGTAGATTCCTATTCTAATCGCATGGCCCACAGCGTGCGTACCGTTTCGCGTTTTAAGTGCCGCTGACACGCGGGACCCCCCTGTCAGCTGAGCCCCGCACCACGGAGCGCCACTGGGCTGGTCCATTTCTTTTCCCGCGCTAGCCCGCCCATTCAAATCTGGATTTTTATTTTTAGTTAAATCTAGTTTCTGTCCACTATTTCAAAATTCAATTCTGTGAGTTTGACAAATCCAAATAGCATGAAACAAATTTTGCCTGAAAGGTATTAAGATGATCTATCCAAGCCCGTTGGATTTAATTCAATTAGAGTTATAGATCTCTCCTAATAAAAATAAGAAGATAGAAGCTTTTGCAACTTGCAACATTTTTATAAAATCAACCAAGTTAGCTTTTGAGTTGATTCCAACTCTCAAAAATCACATTTCATCATATCTATCTAAATATGTAATAATATTAAGGTTTACATGCAATGACTTTGGACTAGTACCAAAATAATGCTATATAGGCATTTCTAGTCACTTTAAATCATTAAATAATAAACTTAAACTAAAGTAATATTGATCCAGCCTTTAAATTTCATTCCCACATGTTAGAATATGTGGTGAGGACATGTGTCCACATGATCCCATATTTTGGTGGTGAATATTAAATTTTAGTTAATATTTCAATGAGTAGAAATTACTTTTCTAAAATAAAAAGGATGAAACTATTGAATTAAAACATGTGATGTTTGTGATGATAATAGATCATCAAATGTGTGTTTTAGAATGCTACTTAGCCTAGTTAAGTATTGTTTGGTGATTTTGCACTCCCTATGTATTTATAGACGCTAGTACCGACCAAGCTTTCGAGGAGGAGGAGTTCTACCAAGAAGAAGAAGAAGAAGAAAACTTCAACCACTGCACCAACCAAGGCAAGCCACCATTAACAGTACAAGCTACCATTAGCAAGCTAGCACTATCCCAGATTAACCCTTGCAAGTTAGTACTTGCAAGTGTAGTACTTAGCAAACTAGAATCAAACCAGATGGTTTAGCAAAGATGCCTTAAGCATGCTTTGATCACACCCTTTTGACTATTAGTACCCCAAGTCTTACTTACAAGTTTTACTCCCCTTAGTACACAAAGATCTTTACTTGTGTTGAAGGTAGCATAAAAAGTATAAAACTTGACCTACTTAGAAACCTTTAGATGTCATTCTATGGCATAAGATTGATCCCATCCTTCCACTTTAGTGAACACTCTTAACTTAGTATTTTAGAGTAGATCAAAAACTTGAGTCACTTTAGATGGGAACACTTGGTGAAAAAAGGAATTATGAAAACCTTGGAATGATGAGTCATTCTATTGAGATGTTTTGACATGTGTTGAGAAACACAAATGATTGAGGATGATGAAAATATTGAGGCATGAGCCTTAACCCTTTTATAAAACTGATGTTTGGATTCGGATGCGATACCATTCCAAATTTACCGTACAAACACACTACCTGAATTGGGTAAGGCTTAGCTAGAAATTTATATGCATTAGTATTAGTTCCCTCACGGGAGAGGTTTGAGATGAGGCTACCTCTCAATGTTGTCCACCTATGCAGTGCCCAAGATGACTGATGGTCATGGTTGGGAGGCCATGCTCATAGGAGAGGTGCTTATACTAGGGTGTGTAAAGGGAAGGTTATGTTTGATTATCTGCATACTAAGTATGATGATTCAGGGTTACCCTCGATGATGTATCGAATCTTGTGGTGAAAGTGTACCACCTCTGCCAGTGTCAAACTATTGAATAGTCAGCGTCCATGATTATGGACAGTTGGAATGGCCATACTGTTTCGTTGTCAGGTGTTTTCTAAATAACTTGAAATGAACGATGAATTTTGACTTGACCACAACAGGGTTGTGTTTATGATAATAGCTTCCCAACTTAAGTGATTCTAGAATTTTTACTTTATCTTTCTTTGCTTCAGAACTCAGCTTAGGTTTCAAACTTAACTTGATAGTTAAACTTAGATTTAGCAGTTTGACTTAGAACTATAATACCTGTTAATAGTAGTTTGCGAGTACTTAAAGAGTACTCATGGCTTTTGTCCCTGGCTATTATCATGGCCAGACTATGAAGGAGATTATCAAGATGATGGTTAGCAGGACGGCCATGATAACTAGGACTATCTGCCTTCATCAGCATTGCCTGTGCCCCTGAAGATGGACCCCACCGCTACGCTTATCTTTTATTTTCCGCTGCTTGTTGTATTAAGACTGGATCATGAGATCCTTATTTGTGTAAAACCTTATGTATGGTTTGTAATGGATGATGTACTGTGATATCCAATCTGTTATGTCTCGCAAAAATGGTAATCCTGGGATTGCGAGGTATGGCATAACGGGCATCTGGGTTTAAAAATCCGGGTGTTGACATTCAATATGCCTTGTTTTCTTTCGAATAAAATGTTTGCTTGTTTTGAGAAAGTTAGTTAGTAAAGCTCTCACGAACTTGATGGCACACTTTATTTCGTGCACTTAATAAACTTGAACCATTGTGAACTCTCCATGAAAGTTATATGCTTGCTAATTATAGGCTGGGGATTAGCAGAACCGTGCTATCACGGGGAACGCTTTCAACACTTGTAAATATATACCCAGTTGATACCTTGCTCTTTTGTTTGCGGATGTCATCGGTGTGAAATAAAAGGGGAGCTTGTAAGTCCATGGAGTTATGTATGTATGTTAGATAAACGCCTGGGCCGCTGGTCTACTCCATGCTGACATGGTGGAAACCTGCAGCGTAACCATAATGATATCTATGAAGCATTCTTCTTATAAAAAGAGAGAGAGAGAGAGCTATTGAGAAAAATAAAAAAAGAGTTTTATGAAAAGAGGAAAGAGAGAAAAAATCACCATTTTCCCATGGTAAATAAGAAGATTGCTGAGATACTCATTGTCTACTTGCCTTGTCATTTTGATATTGGGATTCTTTCATATCATCGGGCAAGGGGTACCCCGTTGGTGGTTCTCAATGATACGCACATACTTACAATGACAAGAACTTACCGGTAACTAAAGTTGAGTAGCATGAGGAGCGGCCCTCGTACTCAAGGGACTTGGGATTTTCAGTCTATAGTCTGTCAAGCATATAACTCAGATTGGACCTCACTTTCACCTTAACCACATTAAAGATGCTTATGATAAGGGCAATGAGAGCTCAAAGCTAATGAGTACCATATTTCAGCATTTGGAAGCGTTTCAAACTTTTCAAAACTTGTTCATTTCCTTGTTGAGTCTCCACACATTCTAGGAGCACTTTCTTGAGAGAATAGTGGCCATTCTTAGTTCTATGTGCATTGTCCCAAGACTTGTTGATTGATGCATACCTTGATATTGCTTGTTTTAAACTTCTTGTATCTAGTCACTCTTGTAAACTTTGAAGGTGTCCTATGCATTTATGTTTGCTACTCTATGAGGGACAAGCTGAATGCCACTATGCTATGTTTTCTTTATGTGAAACAAACAAACGTCTTGCAAAGCATTGTTATTCATGAATCTTTTGTTTGTGCCTTTTCATGTTGCATCATAGTTTCTTTGTCTTATTGCTAGAACTTTGGCTTTCATGTTATGATTAAAGTACTATGATCCCAGTTTTGATTGTTTTACAAATGCTTTGATCAAGTTTATGATGGTGCATGTCACCTAAAAAATTATTCTTTCTTTTTATCACTTACCTACTCGAGGACGAGCAGGAGTTAAGCTTGGGGATGTTGATACATTGCAAATGTATCTATAATTTTTGATGCTCCATGCTTGGTTTTATCCACTTTCTTGTGTTTTGTCCACACTTTGGAGTACTTTTCATATGATTTCTTGGACTAACCTATTAACAAGAGCCACAGTGCCTACCTTTTTTGCTGTTTTTGGTTCCAGGAAAGTCAGAAAATGAATATTCTCATAATTGGACGGGACAAAAACCAAAGTGCCTATTTTTCCAGAAGACTCCAGGAGCCAGAATATGAGACAGAGGAGGGCCAGGGGCTGGCCACACCCCCCCAGGCGCGGGCTAGGCCTGGCCGCGCCAAGGCATGGTGTGGTGGCCCCAGGCACCCCCTCGGTCTCCCTCTTCTCCTATAAGAAGCCTTCTGACCTAAAAACTCAGGAGGGTTCGATGTTTTTCCACAAAAAGTTCCGCTGCACCGCCGCCACCGAAGGGGAGATTCGGGGGATAGAAAGTCTCTGTTCCAGCACCCTGCCGGGACAGGGAAGTGCCTCCGGAACCATCATCTCCATCGACCATCCATGTTTACCCCATCTATGAGTGAGTAATCCTTCGTTGTAGGCTATGGGAATGGTAGGGATTGGATGAGATTGGTCATGTAATGGCATCAGATTGTTAGGGCATGGTGCCTAGTATCTTTTATTAGTGCTTTATGACTTTGTTACGACTTGTTGTGCTTAATGCTTGTCGCCATGATTTCAGATCTGAACATGTTATTGATCCATTATGATAGTATTGTTTTTGGTCTTATCTACAAGTTGTATACACACGTTGTTGTCCGGAACCTATGGCCCAGTGGCGATGTAAATCGGGATAACCGGAAGGGAAAGGCTTTGATGTGAGGATCACGTGTGTTCATGGAGTGTTAATGCTTTTCTCCAGTGCTCTATTAAAAGGAGCACCTTAATTGCCAGTAGTTTCTAGAGTCCCCGCTGCAAACGGGCTGGCAGGACAAAATATGTTGTGCAAGTTCTACTTGCGAGCACGTATGACTATATATGGAACACATGCCTAGGATTATCTAGTACTTGGATGCTTTATCTTATTTATCTGCAATTTCCCTATGTTCTGATTGCCATGTGAATTGTCTTGTCCATGCAATGCCCGTCCATCCATCCCTATGCCTACCGCACTCGAATCCCACTATTTACCGCTTTTGTTAATACTGTCTTTGCTTTACTACTGCTGTTACTTTACTATTCCTACTACAAAACTGTTGCTACTGATAAACTACTGTGAGAAAGATTGTTTCCAGGTGCAGCTGAATTGACAACTCAGTTGTTAAGGCTAATAAATATTCTTTGGCTCCCCTTGTGTCGAATCAATAAATTGGGTTTCACTTCCCTCGAAAATACTGCGATACACCCCCCTATACTTGTGGGTCATCATGGACCGAACGTGTGTGCGATCACGGATGCACCGCTACTTTGCGGTGCTGGACTTGATGGTGTTGGACCTGATGGTGCTGGAACTGCTGGACCTGAAGGACTTCATCACGATCTTGAGATCGGCACGTGTACGGCTACATCATCCACGAGCTCCATCTCGTTAACAAATCTTTGTTGTCTTCGAGGGTAAGTCCTCTATGATGGATGTATATCCACCCGTTGCTTGTATCTAGTAGATAGATCTTGGTGTATAGTTCCCATCGTAGGAAATTTTTTGTTTTCTATGCTGCAAACCCAACATCCCCTGCTGCTACGGAGGAGCCGATGCCCGTCGTGCCTGTACGCTCCATGGCTCCTCCTGCTCGGAAGAAGCTGTGTTTGCTGAAGGAGTCGTCGGATGACTCCTTTGACCTCAACAAATTTAACTGGTGAGTTTTTATATCCGTGAGTTCGTCTTGTTTTCTTTGAAGTTTCTTTTCTGAAGTGGCGCCGAACATGTTTTGCGGTAAAAAGCCATCGTCGTCTTCTGACAGCGTCCAATTTGTGAAAGAATCTGGAGTCGCAGACTCCAAGAATAAGGAGGTGGCTATACAGTCGCCTTCTCCTCCGGTGGCGGCCCACTCTGGTGCCAATTCATCGTGTTCTCTCCACACTAGGGGCACCAGATGGTTGCGCGGACGCCTACTCGACAGGAATCTTCGGAGTCTCTGGAGGAGCACGTAAGTGTCGTTTTTCTATTGGCAGTCGAATCTTGAATTTTCGCATCTTTTGTCATTGCTGAAATTTCTTTTCTTCTTTTTGATGTAGCCTATCATGAAGGATTCCACTCGCCTCGTGGAGCAGATCCTTGCCTTGGGTCGATAACACACCTTGCTAGACAACCGCCATCGCGCAGTCGAAGGTTTGTTCTTGACTTTGTCTCTTTACTCTCCTTTGTATTGAAATTTGTAGACTCGTGTATGTTGCCGTGCTCTGCCCTTTGTACGTGAGCATAATGAACTTCTTCGTCGCGTTACTTCCCTTGAGAAGGGGCTTGCCGCGGCGGAGAAGAAGTGCGACGAGGCAATCTCTACCCTAGAGGAGTCACAGAAACGTGAGGAAGACCTGTGCCCCTCTACTGCTGAGAGGGAGAAGGTGATCGCAGAACAGCTTTTCTCGACTGCGAAGGCACTCTCAGGTACATGCACTGCTTCACTTGTACTTTCCCTATTTTAGTTTTCTTGTCCTTATGTTGACGTCTTGTTTTCTTCAGATGCCGCCAACCTTGATTTTGATGCCCAAGCCTTGTGTCGTGCAGATGCTCTTGCTGGCGCCGTGGCCACAGTCGAGGTCCACGGTGTCTCCCTGCAAGAGTCGCTAGGGAAGTCCAAAGGTGTGCTGAGCCGCCTTCGGGAGGACCTGACCCCAAAGGCCAGCCTAATCGATAATCTCGATGACCTAGTCGGATCTTTTGCCAACGGCATTCCCATGGACTTCAAGAACTCCCAACGATCTGTTGGTGCCACTATGGCACTCGCGATGTCGCAAGCCCATGGCGTGGAGTTGGATCCCAGCGTGATCTCCAAGGCGATGCCTGTCGACGCGGATGGCCAACAGGTAGTGTTTGCTCCCTTCTCTACTAGCTGTGGTAAGTATGGGACATAGCTCATCGATATAGGCACGAAGTATTCTGCGGAGCTGTAGCGAGCAAAGGCCACGAAGACTGTGGCATCTAGGGCTACCACCCGACAGTCTGTGGCATCGGAGGCTGCCACGGATTCGATGAGGCCCCCGAAGTCGAAGTCCAAGTCGAAGAAGCAGATTGCTCCTTAGTTGCCATCTATAATAGCTATAGCTTCCTTTTTACTAGACTATGCTTTTGTGGGAGTGGCCCTGTTAATACTTTGCTGCGTTTGAATGCGTTTGCACTTTTATCAATGTATTCTTGTTCCCTTATTTGCTTCTTGCTTGATTGTAATAGGGTCCTTCGAGTGATCCTCGTGACTCTCCTCCCACCGATGAGAATGCAGCACAACCGCGTTCAAAGGTAGAGGAGTTGTCGCTTCTCTCGCGACTGCGTGACCGTATTAAGCAGTTGGAGCGGGAGTTGCCCATTGTCCACGGTAATGCGGATGTGTGGAAGTCGAAGGCGGAGAAGGCCATCGCCCACGACAAGTATCTTCTAGATGAAGTTGCTCAGTTGAACGAGCACTTTAAATGTTAGCTCTCTATCTTCTTATCCTTTCCTTAGCCATTCACGGAGATGCCTTGGCTTATGCTGTTGGTCTTGCTTTTGTAGTTGTTAGCACCCGTCATCCGCTAGATGAGAAGGACCGGGTGGCCATTCGAATGAATGACCTAACTCAGGAGCAACTACAAGCGAGTGGTTACTTCTGGGCGGATCACGACCGTGCAGTCACATTGGCGACGTTGCAAGATCGCGCATTGGGGGTGCTTCAATGCTTGAAGAAGGCGCAATTTGTTGGGAATATGCCCTAGAGGCAATCATGGTTGATGATATTTCCTAAAGTATTCATAAAGTAAAGTTGTCCTTATATGAACATCGGATATATATCACTGAATGCGTGATTCAGTTGTGGAACTATGTTTTCATGATTGTTCATATTAGATTATCCTTGGTCATTGAGGTTATGCTGGACACACAACTTAGACCAATGTGCAAGTCGGCTGATGACACGGTTCCACTTGTCATGGGCATGGTGATGGTATTCCGACTTACACTTATTTGGCTAAAGAGTTTAGAGAATCGGACTGACCCATAGTTGAGATGCAACGAGCATGTTGTCATTTACAGTCTCAAGCAATGGAATCCTTTGACCTGAGGTGATTGCATGATCCGTGTTGTGGATCGCCAACTTAGGTTCTATCAAACTTTGTTCCGTAAATGGGCGGTTATAAAGGTAAAGTTCGGGTTGGTTGTGAAGCAAGCTGCATGACGTGGATTACCAAGATGGGATTTGCTCGTCCGTAATGGAGAGATATTCTCTGGTCCCTCTCGTGTGATATGATTCAGAAGCATGGCCATGCGCTACTCAGTTAAGTGTTAACTGAGGAGTCGGACTAAGAGTTAGTCCAATGAATCACATATCATGGTATGAGAAGAGAGTTAAGCTATTTAAGGGATGGCAACTACTCGCCTATAGCTTAACAGATATATCGTGAGGCAAAGGGACTTGGACGAAAGTCACATTGAAGGTTCGTCTTCTGACTTTACGACACTTGGGAGTTGGCACGTCTTGCTAGAGGCCGCTACCATCTATTGACTAGAGACCGAGTGTTCATGGGAGTGAGTTGGACTCAAAGCCATGACGGGATACTTGGAGGAGTAGCTCATGTCGTGTGCAGGTGTACGTGAACCTACAGGGTCACACACTTAAGGGTAAGGAGCCCATGTTGAGATTGGAGTACAACCTAGATCGGCCTCAATCGTTGAGCCCAACTAGGAGTGTATATAAGTGGAGTGGCAAGGGATAGTCCCTTTCGGGCTAGACAGGATCTAGCAATCCTCTGTCAGAAGCTCCTTCTTGTATGTGTGGATATCGGTAGAGGCATTGCACGTGCGGTGCTGGAGCCGAGGAAGCTCGTGGGGATCTAACGAAGGAGTTTGTGAGATTCGGAAGGGCTATCTAGGGATTGTTCGGCACTGCTTCGATGCGCTGCATCAACTTCCGCATCGACGCGTCTAGCGGTAATCTCGTGGCCTATAACCTGAGCTGGATCTTGGGAGTTCCACATTAGGGGAAAAAGTTTTGTTTATCTCTGCGTGGCCCAACACAATCTTGCCTGAAGTATATTTACCAGATGATATTTCCGCTAGATGTTGTACCCTCAAGCCTGTTGGATCTTCTGGCGAAATTTCAAGATATAAGCGTGGTCCGCGAGTGCATGCGGCAGCAGCTGGTCACAGGTGCAAAGGCTGCCCTGTCGCTGGTGCGACTGCATCGGCTAGATGTGGACATAGCGTCTGTTGCTGCTGGACCGCCACCGCCACCAGAAGGGATGACTTGGAACATGGTACCGCACTATCAGGCGGTTGACCAGCCAGCAGAATACATCGTTGACTTCTTTGAAGAGCAAACGAATGTTCTTCTTTTGCAGTAGTAATGTAATTTGTATCCTGCACATAGGTTTATAAGTGTTGTAAAATTTATATGAATATGGTGGGTGTATTTGATACCCATTAATATGTTAAAAGCTTGCTAGCTTGTATGATTTTCGAGTGTATTGTACTCGCCAGTTCCCTTTTGTTAGTCTGACATGTATTTATCTCAGCACCATGCCAACCTGTCAGGTGCATTGTATCTAGGTTGGTGTTTATCAAGGGTTCGATTGGTAGTGTGTTAGCTACTCAGGATACTGCGATTTGTTCGTAGAACGAAGGTGTAAAGGGTGGTGTAGCCCGCAAGTGAATAATTGCAAAAAATAGAAAAGACACAAAGTTTTGGGGCACTTAGCTTTATTTATTCGCATGATAGTAAGAGGTACAATGTGTGGCTAAACAGCCTGGCTGAATAGTCTTATTTGTAAAGTAAAAACGACTAGGGGTAGACACGGCACAGCTGCGCGACGTTCCAGGGGTTGGAGTATGCGACTCCGGTCTTGAAATCTTTAAGGCGATAGGCGCCACCTGGGATTACTTCGGTAATCACATAAGGTCCTTCCCGAGGGGATTCGAACATGAGATGTCATTTCTGCTTCAGTCGCTGGACCAGGTCTCCTTCGACGAAGGATCTGGGGCATAGCCTTCTGCTCTGGTAGTTGTGGAGGCTCTGCTGGTAGATCATGGATCTCTCCGCTACAATCTCGTGTGCCTTGTCAAGGAGGTCGACAGAGTCTTCGAGTGCGAGAGTTGACTCCTTCTGGCTATATGCAACTACCCACGGGGCTTTGTAGCGTACTTCTGCGGGTAGCACTGCTTCAGCATCGTGCACCATGAAGAACAGAGTGTAGCCCATGGTGCTGTTTGGAGTTGTTCGTAAGCTCCAAAGTAAGGATTGCAGTTCGTCTGGCCGGCATCCGGCGGCTTGTTCGAGTGTCCGAAGGAGTCGTTTCTTGATTCCACCATAGACGAGGTCGTTGGCCTTTTTGACTTGACCATTGGCCTGAGGGTGAGCCACCGAGGCATAGCTAATGTTTATTCCCAGGTTTTCACAGATTTCCTGGAACTCCTTGGAGGTGAAGTTTGTCCCGTTGTCCGTGATGATGCTATGTGGCACACCAAGACGGTAGATGATGGACTCGAAGAATTTTATAGTGCTGGCTCCTGACTGATTCGTCACCGGCATGGCCTGGATCCACTTGGTGAATTTGTCGACCGCGACTAGGAGGTAGACGTAGCCTCCTCGCGAGGATCTTGGGAACTTGCCGACCATGTCGAGTCCCCACTACACAAATGGCCAAGCCAATGGTATTGGCCTGAGTTCCGCACTAGGTGCATGTGGTTTGCTGCGAATCCCTAGCAAGCGTTGCAGCACTGGACGATGTTCTTGGGGTTGAGCATGGCCGTTGGCCAATAGAATCCAGATCATAGAGCTTTGGCGATGAGAGCGCGACTGCCGGCGTGGTGCCCGCAAGTGCCTTCATGTATGTCGAGGAAGACGGCTCTTCTGTCCCCATTGGACACGCACCGTTGAAGGACTCCTGTGATGCTGTGCTTGTATAATTCGCCGTTGATGAGGGCGGATGCCTTGGATCGTCGCGCTATGTGTCGTGCATCATTCGGGTCATCTGGCAGCCTCTTGCCGAGCAGGTATGTGATGTATGGCTATGTCCAAGATGGCTCGATCATCATTACCTCCATGGGGCCTTCGAGTCCTGTGTCAGACTCCATGTTGTCGATTGCCATAGGCTTGCTCGGTGGCGTAGTCCCTAAGTCCGTTGGTGTGCTTGCCTTCTTCTCTGGAGCCTTGGGCTTGCTGGAGCGTTCGCAGATGCGCTCGAGGAATACCCTAGGTGGTATTGGGGTGCAGGTGGAGCCGATGTTGGCGAGTATATCCGCCTCTTCGTTGCTTTCGCGGCCAACGTGTCGCAGCTCGCAGCCGTCAAAGTATCCCTCGAGTGTGTCGTAGAGGTCGCGATAGGTGATCATGTAGTCGCTCAGGGCATCACACTCGTGCATTGTTTGGTTGACCACCAATTTGGAGTCGCCGTAGATGACTAGTCTCTTCGCGCCGCAGGCTTTTGCCATCCGCATTCCATGGATCAACGCTTCATACTCAGCTTCGTTGTTGGAGGCTATGAACTACATTCGCAGAACATACTTCATCTTGTCTCCTTGGGCGATGTCAGCATGACACCTACTCCAGCTCCGTCTTTTCGCTTGGACCTGTCGAAGTGCATTGTTCAGAGGTAGGACATATCTGGCTTGTCGGGGAGCTGGTTCTCCATCGAGTGTATGAGGAAATCCGGGAGAATTTGCGACTTTATCACGTCACGCTTCTCGTATGTGATGTCTCATGGAGACAATTCGATTCCCCAGAGCACGACTCGTCCGGTGGCGTCGGGATTATTGAGTATATCCCCGAGTGGGGCGTCGTTTACCACCATGATTGGGTGCTCCTGGAAGTAGTGATGCAGTCGCCTGGCTATCATGAAGACACCATACGCCAGCTTCTGGTAGTGCGGATACCGCTGCTTTGTTGGTGTGAGCACCTCGCTGAGGTAGTATATTGGGCGCTGAACCCCGTGGACTTTATTTTCTCCGGCTCGCTCCGCCACGAGCATAGTGCTGACCACCTGGTTGGTGGCGGAGATGTATAGCAACAACGGCTCCATTTCGCGTGGTGTGACCAATACTGGCGAGGTGGATAGTAGACGCTTGAGGTCTTCAAATGCTTCTTGTGCTTCATTTGTCCACTCGAACTTGTTAGCTTTGCAGAGAAGTTGGTAGAACGATAGTGCCTTTTCGCCCATTCGACTGATGAATCGACTGAGCGTCGTGATTTGCCCAGCCAGTTGCTGGACGCCTTTTACGTTCTTCAGCTTCTCCATGGCTAGTATGGCCTTTATTTTCTTTGGGTTTGCTTCGATCCCTCTCGCAGAGATGAGATACCTGAGCAGTTGCCTAGATGGTACGCTGAAGGTGCATTTGTCTGGATTGAGCTTGATCCAGTAGTGGTCGAGGTTATCAAAAGTCTCGCGGAGATCGTCGATTAACGTGGCTTCCTCTTTTGTTTTGATGACGATGTAGTCGACATAGACTTGAATATTGCGATCAAGTTGGTTCTGGAGGCAAGCCTACATGCACCGCTAATAGGTGGCTCCTGCGTTTTTTAGCCCGAAGGGCATCGTGTTGTAGCAGAACACACCAAAGGGTGTCGTGAATGCCATATTCTCTTGATCTTCCTCCTTCATCAAATCTGATTATAGCCTAAGTAGGCATCGAGGAAGCAGAGACGCTCACATCTGGCAGTGGAGTCGATTATTTGATCGATCCGTGGTAACGGGAATGATCTTTTGGGCAGTGCTTGTTCAAGGAGGTGAATTCCACGCACATCCGCAGGATATCCGTGTCCTTTTTAGGCACAAGTACTATATTGGCGAGCCAGGTGCTTTTCTTTATCTCGCGTATGAAATTTGCGTCGAGGAGTATATTGATCTCCATACCGACTGCTTTTTCCCTTGGTTCAGACAATCGCCGTATTGTCTGCTTGACTGGCCTTGCGTCTGGATTCACGTTGAGTGAGTGCTCGGCGAATTCCCTAGGAACTCCTGGCATGTCTGCTGGACACCAGGTGAAGATTTCCCAGTGCTCACGGAGGAACTCGACGAGCGCGAGTTCCTATGCGGAAATCAAGTTGTTGGCAATGAGGGTCGTCTTGGCTGGGTCCGTTGGGTGGACCTGGACTTTCTTGGTGTGCACCGACGAGTCGAAGGATAGGTCGGGCGAACTTGGCCTGTTTACAGGACGCAGACTATTGTCTATCGACTCCTTCAATCTTGCGAGTTCCTCTTGCATGCCGAAGGACTGGGAGATTCTGTTGAATTCCCTGCCGCAGTTGTTAGACCTCTTGAAGCTTCCATTGATTGTGATGACGCTGTTTGGACCTGGCATTTTCATCTGCAGGTAGGCATAATGTGGCACTGCTATGAACCTCGTGAACGCGACACGTCCGAGGATGCAGTGGTACTGTGAGGGCCAGTCGACGACTTCAAAGTCAATGCGCTCTCGCCGAAAGTTTTGTGGCGTGCCGAAGACGACGTCGAGGTTGATTTTTCCCAAGGGGTATACGCCCTTCCTAGAACGATGCCGTGGAACGTCATGTCTGACACTTCTAGACATGTCAGCGGGATCCGCATTGCTCGCAAGGTACTCGCAAACATGTGGTTAATGCCGCTTCCGCCGTCCATAAAGACGCGACTCATCTCGAACCCTTCGATCCGTGCTTCAAGCACTAGGGGACAATGGACCGGGCGAGGTACTTGACGCGGGTGGTCGCTCTTGTTGAAGGTGATGCAGGACTCACTGCCACTGAGGTACTCAGTGGTGGATGGCGGAGAGTTCATCGCCATATTGACTTGGCGAGTGATTGCCTTATGTGTTTGATTTTAGGGGCGACCCTTTTGGATCATCCCCATGTTTCCCAGTGGTCGGGGGTATGCCTCGCCTCCATGGTTATGGGTTGGCGCAGCCGCAGGTGGTGGTGGTCCGGGCGGTGGTGGAGGAGCTCCATGTGCCACAGCGCCCGGGGCGGTTCCATAGCCCTGGTTGATCGCGTCACGATTCATCTGGACCAGGCCTTCGTGGAGCTTGAGGAACTCGCGGCAGTCCTTTAGGAGGTGACTAGACTTTTTCTTGCTGTTGTGTTTGTCGATGTAGAAGTGCGTGTTGCACGGTCCGGACAGTTTGTCCTGGATGGATGTTGCGGGTGCCTCTTCGTGAATGCGGCATTGCCACACCTGCGTGGTTTTCCTGCTGTCGCGGTATCCACCGCTGTGATATCCACTGCTACAGTTGTCGTCGCGTTTGTCGGCGTAGTAGGCTGTGACCATGTCGACCTCATCGCGGTCTTCATATCCGTGCATTCGATGTTTTCCTCGGCTGTCGCTTATGCGCCCACGGTCGTCGTCGTCATTGGAGTAGACACGGTTTTTTACCGAGTCCTCTCCATCGGCCCATCTATTCGCGATTTCCATCAGGTGGTCGATTGTTTTGGGCTTTGAGCGGCCCAACTCCTCCCTGAGCTCTCTGCGGCGTACGCCACCGTTGAACGCGTCGATTGCACGATCTTCGGAGATGTTTTTTCGGAGTTCTTGATAATAGACCATCTCTAGATGTATGAGCGCAGTGATTCGCCAGATCTCTACTGGAAGCTTATTAGCTCTTCGATTGATGCGGGCCTTTTGTAAGTGCCCTTGAAGTTGCGCACGAGGTTGTAGACTAGCTCTTCCCAGCTGTGAATTGATCCGCGCGGGCGATTGTTGAGCCATGCGCGGGCAGCGTCTTGCAGCTGTAGCTGTAGGCATTGCATGGCCGTGCTTCAGCTTCCGCCATGCAGCCTGACGGAGGAGATATGGTCTTCCAGCCAAGTCTTCGGGTCCTGTAGGCCATCAAATTTTGGGTTCTCCGATGGGAGCTTGAACCCTTTAGGCATTCGCTTCTGCCTGATGGCTCTGCTGAAGCATCTAGCACCGCAGAGTTTCACCTTGTTATCTTTCGAGTTAGTCGAACGAGCACGCCTTGCACACATCTTTTCGACCTTGCGTTGCGTGATGTCATCACGAGCGTCGTAGTCGTGGTCGTGTCGTCGTGAGCGGCGACGTCGAGACAGGTCATGGCTATCATCGCTGGACGACGGCGAGGAGTAGCGTTTGGCCAGAGCCTTGCTTTTCTTCAGCTCCGGTGTTAGCTCTTTGACGAGGGAAGCTTCGATTAGCCCCAGGCCCGCGATCATAGATTGGTGCATGGCAGCTCACGGATCTCCAGCCGGTGGCTGGTTGTTGAGGAGGTAAATAGTGGCCGCTATCACTGCTGCTTGTGGCGTCTTCGGGAGAACATTGCCCCATGTATCCACCATCATGGAGCCGAAGTCGAGGACTCTCGTGGCCTCCTCGCGTTCCTTGTCGGTGAGGTGGGCCAGTCGAGATTGTCGTTTGGCGACCATGTAGTCGTTGCCTCTGGAGGAGGATCCTCCATGGGAGGAGAGCTGAGCCCGCTGAAGACTCGACTTGTCCGCTGCCTTTCTGCGTGCGTCGAGTCGCACGATTACCTGCTGTTGGTGCTTGTATTCTTCCTTCAGCAGCCAATGGTAACCCATCAGCATGTCCTGTGATGAGTTTGGGGGTAGAGGATTACCTCGCAGAGCCTCCCGACAGCAGGCCCACTCATTCTCGTTGAGCTTGATCAGCACGCACTCTTTGTTGCACTCATTCATCATTAGGTTCGGATTCCCCTTTGTCCTGTTGTTAGTGGGAGCGCCATTGGCGGGGCCATCGTCTTCGTCGTTGGTTGGCCCGGTACCGGTGTTGTCGCGAGTGACACCGGTGTCGCCTGCGTTAATGACGATGCACATGAAGTGATTGGGGAAGCTTTTGCTCCCACAACTCTCAGATCCGGAGCCGTAGGCTCCATCTTCTGTGGCCAGGTCACCCAGATCGGATCCACGACTGTTATCGCTGTCCATGCTCCCAACTGATGTCGAGGCGTTGAGCTTGCTAAGGGTACCGATTGGTGGTGGAAACCACGATGCTAGAGCAATCGCGGGTGTCGTCGGCTAGTTGGGTAGGCGAAGTGTGCCCAGTTGACCAACCTAGAAGCGGAAGCTCCCGGTCGACAGGCCGATCCCATTGCCCACGGACTTGAAAGTCAGGCAAGTGGCTGTTGTGTGGACGGTGAAGTTGAAATCACCGAAGAGCTAGAGAATATCCGCTATTATAGAGTTGTAGATCACGGTTGACGGGGCCGAAGAGACCGTGACATCAGCACTCCCAGTTCCCACAGACGGCGCCAATTGACGAGGGTTTAACTTGTCAATGCTCATTGTTATGGACTTAGGTTTTGGAGAAGGAGGGAGCGCTAGAGGCATCAATCGGCTAGCAAACAAGCACACAGGGCCGCAAGGTTTACCCAGGATTAGGAATCGTAGAGGTCCCTACTCTTGCTTGTCTGGTCTTGGAATTATCGAGGGAGTCGAAAGTTACAGGGGGGCACAGATGCAATCTGGCGAGGTTGTGGAAACTAGGGTTGTGTTTTTTCTCCTCGTCGCCCCCTCCTAGCCTTTATATAGATAGGCTAAGTCCCAGGTAGCAGGTCGAGTCGGTTACAGATTAGGGTACGTCCCTTTACACTTTCTATCTTAAGCTTCGTCTTGTGCTGCAAGCAATCGGAGACTCCATGAGTCACCCGAATTCTGTATTTGGCCTTGGCAACGCCGTGGGCTTCTGCCGTATCTGGACCGTATATGCTAAACTCGAGTACCTGTAGGGTATGCCCACGTCACTAGGTATATGATACTATCACTATGAAGAGCCTAAGACCAAGTTGCTAATTAATTACTCATAGAACTAGTGCTAATTAAGTCGGAGAGAAACATCGGGACAGTACGTATTAATTTTTGTCCATGGTAAAAGGAGAATACGGATTCGGTGGCTCCTTTGGTGACCAATCAGATGCGTAAAAGTAGGTTATGGATTGGCAATGCCCTTTGGCTGATCATAGTGCTAAATAACTTAGCTAGTAACTTGCATATGTTACTAGTTTATATCACTACCTTTATAGTGGGTAATAACATGTGTGTGGTGTCATGCAAGGCCTAATTAATAAGGTTAGACTTTTCCAGGCGCGGCAGGACGACGCATCCAATCACCGCCCACGCGGCACAATTACAGTGAGCCAGCGCCTCGGCTTCTCCAACTAGTTTCCCCACGCGTGATACACCCCTTCCGCCTCCCCACCGCCGATAAATGGTCCCCTCTCCTCGCCATCAGTTTCACAGGGAAAAATATCTAGCCCCTCCCCTCCTCCTCGGGAATTTTCATTTGCGGTACCAAACTTCCCGGGCGAGTGCACCGCGGTACCCGAGTTGTCATCAATCGCACGGAGGGGTCGTAGTAGAATCTCCAATTGTCCAGAAGGGCCAAATGGGGGTGAATACAAATCTAACAGCCAAACGGTCGTTTGAACCAGACAAAAAACTGTTGAACTCAAATACCGCTGTTAGGTCAACTCTTCTTGGCCCGCCCTATCAGTATTCCCCGTTATCTTTTGTGGTCGTGGACTAGCTTACCCCTGCATGGACTAGATCCCTGAGTGGACCAGATCTATTTCTTTGCTCTGCTCTGGTCTTCTCCCCTGCTCTCCTCCCCATAACATTTGCTCAGCTCCGGCTGCTCGTCTTAGATCGGAGCTCGCACTTTCTCTAATTTGTGTCCCTTCCATGTCCGGTCAACCTCCCACGCCTCTAATCAAAGCTCACAGCCTTCATCGTCGCATCGTCCACCGTATTAGAGCTTCACGTCCCCGAACTAATATCTTGCCTCTGGCTAGTCCTTCTCGCACGGCGGAGCATGTCCCGTCCGGCGATCCTGGCCGGCGACCGGCCTCGAGAAGTTGCGTGCTGCTGTGGACCCCAGGCATGGTAGCCTTGGCACAGCAGTTCGACAACCACGCTCTCCTGGCCACCGTGTAGGGCGTCCGTCCCGCCGTGTCGCCAGTAGAGTTGCTGACGGCTTTCAGGTGTCGTTTTGGGATCAGACGAAATGAGGTCAATATTGAGGTATGCGTGCCTCCATTCGATTTTTTCATCTAATTCGAGCATAGCTTAGACAACGAGCATGTTCTGCATTCTTCCCGTTCTTTCGAGTGCTGCTGGGAGAAAATGAGCTTCATGCGTTAGCATCGCGCCAGTGGGTGGGACGATCACTTGGGGAAGCTTCGTTTCTTCTCCAAACTCGGCTTTGACAGCCTCCCATTGGATGCTTGGGAGCCGGAGGCCCTCAAGCAGGTCGTCAGTAGCCTTGGCGGCGAGCTGGTGGAAATCGTGACACCGAGCGACAGATGGGTCATCAAGGTAAAGGCGTGGCTGAAATATCCCAACATCGTTCTTAAGATGTACGAGGTACAGATTCCAAGCAGGGCAGGGCGACAACTTTGCTGAAAGCACCCGGTCATCATCCACCTGGAGGAGGTTCTGGAATTGGTACATGGCATTCAGAGCCCCGAAGAGGCTGCCAGAAAGCATCCTCGTCGCCTGCAGTGTTGGCCTGGAAGGATCGATGGCACAGGACCACCAACGTTTCGCAATGGCGCACACAGTTTCGATGGGGGAACTGGGCTTAGACGAGCTGGTGGTTCTGATTTCCCTTGAGTGAAGGCAGAGCTCTAGTGAATTGTTGTGGTATGTGTGGCTAATGAATTTGTAGTATGGATAGCATAGCAGGAAGTTAGCATCGATTAAAAATGTGTAATAGTTTGAATCAATGTAGTATGTGTGTGTAATAGTTTGAAGTAGTATGTGTGTGTAATAGTTTGAATCGATGTAGTATGTGTGGGTAATGAATTTGATGTAGTGTGTGTGTAATAGTTTGAATCGATGTAGTTGAACACCGTGCTTTATAATTTCTGTGAATAACCAAGGACAACCTCATGAAAAGAGGGTGGTCTGGCAATGAGAAATGTCAATTCTGTGGATGCCAGGAAAATGTAGTCCATCTCCTCTTCAAGTACAAGGTAGCTACATTTGTAACACGTTGAACTGTGGGACCATTTTGCAGACAACACAAGACAAAGAAAAAATGGTTTACAGCACAGATAGCAAACGCAAAATCTGTAGTCTAGGATAAAAAATGTCAGTTAACTGGATTTAACCATGACTAGTAATTGAAGGAAATAGATACTTGATAGTATTTGCTTACAATAGTAGTACTTCCATACAAAAGGGACTTATACCTGCACAAAAGTGGGCTAAACTTCCTACTAGTTTATAGAACAATTCGTTAGTATTTCATCTACAAAAGCCATTCTTCAGTCTGAACTTAACAATTCTACACTAAAGAAACTATAGTTCTCCACCAGAAAAGTTGACTAGACAATTGCCTTGAGAGGACATAAGTTCTTTGATCATTTAACCCAAACTGATCTATTGCCTTCTCGCCAAACTACAAGAAATCTGCATCGTTCATGCACGAGCGATTTGCATGCGCTAGTCCCGGTTCAGTTGGACAATCCGCGTCGCCGCAACGATTTCTTCGAAACTAAAATTCGACATCTCCTTCTTGGGATCGTAGGTCCGTGTGAACTTGAATCTGAATTCCGGCGATGTGCTGATGCCCGCCGCCGGCTCCGGCTGTCGAACAATCCAGCATGCTGAGTGTAGACGCTTGGTCGCCACCGTGGTACGGCCTCCAACGGTGCGTATGATGGAGCATCTTTGCCGCAGACGGCGTGTTCCCAGCCTCCCCCACTGCGGTAAGGTAGCCCGCGCCGAAGCATGGACGCGAGAGTTCCTAGACCTTGACGCTACCCTGTTCGAGGGTGTGTACCCTCGGCGGCATGCTCTCGTGAACGATTTGATACATACGTTGTTCTCATTGCCTAGAGCATGCCGTAATGCTGCCGCACGATTTCTCCACATCGCTCTCTTGGCCCTGCTTGCCGCATCTGGCGCCGATGACGCCGCCGTCGCAGCCGCGGCCGATTCGTCACATTCGGGGAAATCATCTGCCAGGAAAGGCAATGGGAGACCGGCCTTGAAGTAGAGCTTCATGGTCTGCCTTAGAGGGGCTAAATACCCCAGTTTCGGCGGCTTTCGCGGCGGCGGCTGCTTAGGCGGGGCCATGTTACCCTAGGTGGTGCGGTGTGGAGGAGCTACGGAAGGTGAACTGTGGTTTGTCGGAGAAGGGGAGTGAAAGACTGACAGTAGGTTTGAACTACGGGCATGCGTGAAAATAACCATCTCCCATTTCCTTAGAGGGTAATAATTCGACACTCGTTGCATTAACCACTCAATCTTTATTTCCCTTCTCGGCATAAGAGTGTGAACGTATTAAAAAGATCGGTCGTGGCTATCCACCTCATCGGGCAATGTACCAGGACAGGTAGGAGACTGGGTTTCACTTTAGAAATGTTGATGACTGTGCCCTTATGTTTATACGATATTATTTCTATGCCACCATGTACCATCGATTGTAGCGACACCATCAGAAACAGGGGATGACGACGTGGCGTGTTTTTTTAAAGGGCATCAGAAACAGGGGATGCCGATGTGGCATGTTTTTGGAGTAGCGGGCCCGCCTCCTCCACCTTCGACGGTGCACATCCCAGGTTCGAGGGCTGGTGCCGCCCACCAACACATTATTGTGCAATTTTCCATGTGGAACCTGAATTCCGACGCTGAGCTGATGCCCATGTCGAACACAGAGAATTATGAAAGAAGCTACTAAAAATAAATACTTTGAATTCTGAAAGTACTAAAATTAAATACATTACAATTTTGTCTGAAAGGTAATGCGCATACTGCTGATCAAAATAATATAAATACAGTACAAATTTCTATTTCAAAAAATAGACCTGAAAATACTAGCAAATAACCTTGGATGAATATAGGATTCATTCTCCCCTATATATTTCGTCGGCGGCGGCTCCCACGTCCTGCAACACATGTTCAGAGAACTCTCCCCGTCTGCAATGTGCTACCAGTATCACATCCAGAGGGTAAGGCCTCGGTGTATGTTCCGGACTTAAGCTATTCATTACCATTGTTGGTTCCTCTTCCCAGGCTTGAACCTCATGATCGTACAGTCTGATATAATTCTTGTAGTATATGCAACCGGGTTTGACTGTGGGGTGTAACCTGGTATCAATGGAGATAGACCGATTGTAATCAACAAAGAGGGCACAACTTCCAATGTCACCAACGGCCTCGAGAGAGTGGTTCTCCGTGTCCAGCTAGTACAACACCGGTCGCCCTTTGGCGAAATCCCCGTTCAACACAAGAAGCAGATCACCATCTGACTCACAAGGCAAAATTTGTATGTTCCGCGTACTTGTTCAAAGACTTGGGCTGAAATTATTTTGTCCATCGTGACAGTGCTCGCGCGCTGCTCTAACTGGATGTTGGTCGACAAGATGTATCCATTCTCAAGTAATGCATATACTTCCCCTCGGAATGCCGTCATGTAGTCCAGAAGCGTATCAGGAGGTGGCGAATACAATCCTTCTCCAAATGATTCATTGATTTGCCCCGTTGGGGTGCTCTCATCGACCCATGCAATATGATCTGGATAATCAGTGCAAATGAACACCATCATTGGGGACTTCATCACGACGACAGATTGCATAAGATCAGATGGTATGTGTGCTTGAAACTCAGTGTTAGATTTATGAGTGATTGGGTTCAGAAGCCGAATATGGTATGGCTCCACCCTCTGAGCAAGCATGATGACGCCACGAGAAACACCGACGAAGTAGAATCTTTTGGAAGAAGAGGGCATCAGTTAGCACTAAGATGTTTACAATGGAAAATACCAATAAATACCGGATGTGAATGTGAACCTGCGATGGACGTCCATTAGATTTGTCCTGAAGCAACAACCAGTGGCGAGGTTGAGGAAGGTGAAGTCGCCAACGTCTGGAAGTGTGTGATCTCTCATGATACAGTTGTTGAGATGGAATTTGGGCACCTTTAAAGTGCGGCGCCAATCGGTGCAGACTTCCCGACAAGCAGCATAGGTGTCGACGCACTCCTATTTCTCCAGCAAGTAGTCGGCGATCTTGCGAAGTGGGTCGGCCGGGAGATCGGACCAGTTCCTCTTCATCCGGCTACTGGCCATGGCTTACGTGCGGGAATGTTTTGATCGAGGAAGAAAGAAGAACTACCACTGCGAGGAGAAGAAGAAGAGGAGAACAGACGAGGGAGATGAAGCGGAACTGCCATTGCGAGGAGACGAGGAGACGAGGGAGAAGAAGCGGAACTGCCACTTCAAGTTTGGATCAACAGGCTTTTTTTTGGAACTAGCGCGTGAACCAGCCATGCACTTCATGCAAGTTTTTATCAAACAGACTGACATGTGGGACCTGCTAAAAAATTCCGTGAATTGCTACCGTGTATAGTACGCTGACAGGTGGCATGTTTTTTGACTGGCGGGCCCGCCTCCTCCACCTTCGACGGCATGCGTCCTAGGTTTGAGGGCTGGTGCCGCCCACCAACACATTATTGTGCAATTTTCCATGCTTTTTCGCAACCAGCTCCGCTCCACTCCGCTCCTCTGCTCCTGCCGCCGACACTCCGCTCAGTCGTGCACCGCTCTTGTTATACCCTTGGGATGTCGTCCTCCCGCCCTCCCCTCCCTGCCATCCCCTCACATCCCCTCCCCTCCCCTCCCTACCCTGTCTCCTTGCCGCCGTCCACCACCCAGGCACGTCTGGAAACAAAAATCAAGAGTCGGCCGTTAGGTTAGGGGCCCAATGATGCTAGTGATCCGTATCCCGCTCGGAGATGGATCCTGTGAGGCTTGAGAACACGGAGATGGGTCCTATGCGGCTGGATAGCATAGAGGACAACGAAACAGGGGAAGAGGAAGTGGGGTGTAGATCTTTGGAGGTATGGAGCTCGGAGAAGGTGTCGTGCGTCCACATTGAAGGGTAAGAACTCTGATTCCTTTTCTGCATACCCCAATTAGCGTTTCTATTCCCGTGGTGATGGCAAGGATATGTGTTGGTAACCGCAGGACGTCTGTACAGCTTGTCCTTGAGCATGATGCTTTGTCAAGCGAGAATGAAGGCACTGAAATGTGTGGCGGTGCGGATGATGATGAGAAAGCATATCCAGACGTGGTTGTTGACCCTGATAGGATGGAGAGTAGGGAATATTTGGTTGATTCGAACTTTGAGCCTGACTATGGGACTGATGAGGAAGAGGAATGTGAAGATGTGGAAATGGGATGTAGATACGACGACAAAGTCGAGGACAGGCCAGTGATACACTTTGACAGGGACAATCCTACAATTGATGAGGGGACTGTCTTTGATAATGTGGAGGACTGCAGATATGCAGTTGCAACCTATGCAATTAGAGTTGGGTTCGAATTTATCACTGAAAAGAGTGACCAAAAGAGATTTAGGGTGCACTGTAGGGAAAGTAATGTGTGTAAATGGAGATTACATGCATCTCCAATGCAGGGTGGACACCCATTTCAGGTTGCAATAGCTACATTTAGTTTCAGTCTTTCTCATATTTATTCTGCTAATAACTAGCTCTGAATTATTTGGATTCTTATCGATTGCAGATCAAAGTAAACACGAAGAAACAAAATTGCCCTAATACTTCTTTAAGCGATAAAATTAGACCAGCGACTACCAAGTGGATTGCTGCTACTATACTTGACTGGGTGAGGCAGGATCATAACATTGGACCTGCTGAACTCAGAGCAAAGATTAGCAGAAAGTTTAACATTCTAATTCCTTACCACAAAGTCTTTGATGGGAAGGAGATGGCTCTAGAATTCATTCAAGGCAAGTGGAATGCCAGTTTTCATATGTTGTATAGTTTCAAACCTCAGGTAGAGAAAACATCACCTGGTAGTGTTGTTGACATCAATTACGAGGTTGTGAAAGGAAGAGAAAAGGTCTCGAGGGGGGTCAGGTATAAGGAGGCAGATAAGATATGCTTACGGAGATGTTTTGTCTGCCTGAAGGCATGCTAGAAGGGGTTCCTAGACAGCTGCAGGCATACTTGGCAATAGGCGCAACTTCTTTAACAGGGAAGTTCAGGGGACATGTTGCTTCTGCTTGTGCTTTAGACACGCATAATTGGCTTTGACCCGTAGCTTATGTTGTTCTTGAGGGTGAATCAAATGAAAGTTGGACATGGTTCATGTAGAGACTATGAGAAGTAATTGGTCACCCTGAAGGCTTGGTGATACACACCGGTGCATGCGAGGGTCTTGAGAATGCTGTTGATGCTGTGTTTCCTGGGGTTGAGCATAGGGAATGCATGCGGCACCTCGCTACTAACTTCACGAAGAAGTTCAAAGGAAAGTTCTTTGAAGAGGACTTGTGGCGATCAGCATACACATACACCCCAAGCACGCATTCTACTTACTTGCAGGACATGTATGTAGTTCCAAGGGTGAAAAAACACCTTGAAGAACATCACACCAAGCTATGGGTCAGAAGCAAGTTTGGTGAGTTAAGCAAGGTGGATTTTGTTTGCAATAATATGGCAGAGAGTTTTAATGATAAGATTTCGGGCATGAAGACACTTGGAATTGTTATTTTTTTGATGCAATAAGTCAGTGCATAATGGTGAAGATAGATTTAAGGCAAAGAATTTGTGCAAGAAAATTTTTAGGCCATAAAATATTTCCAAAGGTGGTTATGTTACTGAATGCAAGAACCAGGGCAATGAGAACGATAAAGATGAGGATGGTCAGAAGTTCCAGAATATTGGCTGAGGTTTATGCGGAATACAAGCGTGGAAGTGAACGGAGGTACACTGTAGACATTGGAAACAAGACTTGTTCATGCAGACAGTGGAAGATTACTGGTCTACCATGTCACCATGCAATTTACTTCATCTTAAAGCTTAGAGGTAGCAGAGCTGAAATAGAGAACTATGTCGACAACTATTTCTCCGTGGACAAGTTTGCTGCAACTTACGCAGAAAAGGTACCACCTATGGCCGATGAAAATGATTGGGAGATTGTCGATCCAGGGTTCAAACTTCAACCACCAGTTCTTAGGAGGCCACCTGGGAGGCCTAGAAAGCTAAGGATCGAAGCCTCCACCGATAAAGGTTCAAGGCTGGGAGCTAGGAAAAGGAAATGCAAACGTTGTGGCAGATTCGGCCATATCAAGAGGTTGTGCAAAAACCCAGTTACACATGATATTGTCCCCGTTCACACCCCGCTGGAAGAAAATGAGGCTTCTCAGCCAGAACTGGAGGAAGAGCAACGTGAAGACGAAGAACTTGAGGAAGTGCAGTAGATGGATGAAAACGGTGATGAGCACTCGGAGGAAAACATATGAAAGCAGCCAATTTATGAAGAAGTGGAGGTGCCGGCGAGAAAAGGGTGTGAAAAGAAAGAAAAGGGTAAGCAGAACAAGGAGGAAAGGGCGAATAATGGAGGTGTATTAGAATATGAAGAAGTTGCAGGGGTGATTGAGGATGTTCTTGAGGATCTTTCGGCTAAGTGCAGGAGAAATAATAAATCCCTACCAATTGGATCTTTGTACGATTCTCCGGATGAAAGGTAAGCTTGAAAATTGTTTTATTTGCCATTTTATCATTTTGTATCCTCGTCAACTGATGCTTAATGTAGCGTGGGCTAGCAGACTAATAAGAGGAGCAGAAAGATGCGGGCACAGTAATGTCGTATGTTGAATTATATCATTGAAACTAAACTACTAGTGTCGTCTTTATTTATATCTGCACGTGCAACGTGTCTGTGATGGGGTCATGTGGACCAGATTACAATTTTTTAAATATTATTACATTAATTTTTTACCTGCGTATGGACGCAGCTACTAGTTCCCATCTCCCTTGAATTCCCATCGCCTCTGGCGCACTCCAGAATTATGGCTATGCCATCAAGTAGCAGAGTCAGCGTATTGTCCCATCAGATGTGAATGCAATGACTTTGTTTGTTCAGAATTTGACGACTTTTGATTAGTTTGAAAGACAGAGAAACCTAAAACATGTATCTAGACATGTTTTAGGTATAGACACATTTATTAAATATCTAAAAAAAACAAGTCAGTTATATCTGGACAGGAGTAGTACACTATTACAACACTCTCGATCCCTTCTCCTCTGGCGCACTCCAAATTATGGTTGTGCCATCAAGTGCTGGGAGCAGAGTCAGCGTATTGTCCCATCCGATATGCTAGGAACACGCGAACTTTATTTTCAGGATCGGACGAGTTTCGACTAGTTTCAAGACAAAGACAACTAAAACATGGCCAACATATATAGATTATGACGATAATCGACCATGACTCAAGTGACCCAGATCCAAAGAGGGCATTAAGATACCGTACATAGATTTAATTTATGCTTAAGTGGCCCTAATCGACTATGACGCTCCCGCAGTCTCCATCATCGACGATGTTGTCCGCGTCGCCGCCAGCCTCCTCCACGTCGGACTTGATGCCGACGTTCCCGGTAGCGTTCCTCCTCCTCATGGATTCTTCATGGTGCGCCGCACCGATAACGGTGGAGGTCGTACGCCCAGGCACTGCCTAGAAGCGCTGCCTCCCTTCGAGTTCGCGAGATCCGGTGGATCTCCGCCGTGTGTTCCACAGCTCAATCAACGCAGCGCTCCTTCTTGAACATCTTTTCGCCAAGATGCGTCAGGCGCGAAATCGTGCCATTGCCCTCTTCCGCTCCGGCAGCTGAGCTCGAAGCCGGCCGGAAGCCTCACGAACGGCGGCGCGAGTATGTCGTAGTGGGCAAACATCTGAGCCTCATGCAAGCTGAGTTTGGGCCTCTCCCTCTCCATGGCGATGAAGGAACATGATCTGAGCTTCGGCCCCGAGGTTAAGGGGATAAGGGCAAGGACGTAGGCCCAGCCTCATTGCCACTCCCAATCAGTTCGCAGAACAGACTTCTCGCGGATCGCCCTCGTGAAGTACATCCTTATCATCCATGCACCCTGATCCAACGACGCCTAATAATCGGGGATCGGGTCTTCTAGAAGCCCAGAGCGGTTGCTGGTTAGCTCTGCGTCCTGATTGTTTGTGGCCAACAGTTGTCGTTGAAAATAATGCACATTTCAATGACACTAGTGGATCCATATGTGGTTTGTGAAAAGAACACACATGCAATGACTCTGGTTGTTGTTAGTAAAAAGAACACACATGCAATGACACTGGTGGATCCATGTGTGGTCTCTGAAGAGAACACATATTTCAATGACACCGGTGGATCCATATGTGGTATGTGAAAAGAATAGTCGTGAAATGACTCGAGTTGTTGTTAGTAAAAAGAGAACACATGCAATGACACTGGTGCATCCATAGGTGGATTGTGAAAAGAACACACATGGAATGACTCTCGTTGTTGTTAGTAAAAAGAACACACATGGAATGACACTGGTGGATCCATGTGTGGTCTCTGAAGAGAACACACATTTCAATGACACTGGTGGATCCATTTGTGGTATGTGAAAATAATAGTCATGAAATGACTCCAGTTGTTGTTAGTAAAAAGAACACACAGGCAATGACACTGGTGGATCCATAGGTGGATTGTGAAAAGAACACACATGCGATGACTCTGGTTGTTGTTAGTAAAAAGAACACACATGCAATAACACTGGTGGATCCATGTGTGGTCTCTAAAGAGAACACACATTTCAATGACACTGGTGTATGTGGTATGTGAAAAGAACACTCATGAAATGACTCTAGTTGTTGTTAGTAAAAAGAGCACACATGCAATTACACTGGTGGATCCATGTGTGGTCTCTGAAGAGAACACACATGGAATGACTCTAGCTGTGGTTAATGAGAAGAACACACATGCAATGACTACGGTGGACCCATAGGTGGACTGTGAAAATAACACACATGCAATGACTCTGGTTGTTAGTAAAAATAACACACATGCAATGACACTGGTGGATCCATGTGTGGTCTCTGAAGAGACTACACATGCAATGACTCTAGCTATGGTTAATAAGAAGAACAAAGATGCAATGGCACTGGTGGATCCATGTGTGGTCTCTGAAGAGAACACACATTTCAATAACACTGGTGGATCCATATGTGGTATGTAAAAAGAATTGTCATGAAATGACTCCAGTTGTTGTTAGTAAAAAGAACACACATGCAATAACACTGGTGTATCCATGTGTGGTCTCTGAAGATAACACACATGCAATGACCCTAGCTGTGGTTAATGAGAAGAACACACATGCAATGACAATGGTGGATCCATAGGTGGATTGTGAAAATAACACACATGCAATGACTCTGGTTGTTGTTAGTAAAAAAAACACACATGCAATGACACTGGTGGATCCATGTGTGGTCTCTGAAGAGAACACACATTTCAATAACACTGGTGGATCCATATGTGGTATGTAAAAAGAATTGTCATGAAATGACTCCAGTTGTTGTTAGTAAAAAGAACACACATGCAATAACACTGGTGTATCCATGTGTGGTCTCTGAAGATAACACACATGCAATGACCCTAGCTGTGGTTAATGAGAAGAACACACATGCAATGACAATGGTGGATCCATAGGTGGATTGTGAAAATAACACACATGCAATGACTCTGGTTGTTGTTAGTAAAAAGAACACACATGCAATGACACTGGTGGATCCATGTGTGGTCTCTGAAGAGAACTGATGACCCACAAGTATGGGTGTGTATCACGGTATTTTCGATAAGTAAGAGTGTCGAACCCAACAAGGAGCAGAAGGTGCTGGCGAGTGGCTAAGAGCAGGAATTCTCTGTAAATACTTAGCAAACGGATTTTTAGGGGGTTTTGATAATGCAGGTAAATAAAGTACGAGTAAATAAAAGACAATAAGAATAAATGAAGCAAGTGTCCTAATCCTTTCTCTAGCAAAGGACAAGCCGGTTGTATTAGTTAAGATGACCAAACTTTCTCGAGGACACATGGGAATATCGTCAAGTGCTTTTGCTTCATATAGTTGATTAATTTTCTTAATTTGCTAAGTGTTGTGTGGGTGAACCTGTGCTAATGTACCGACCTTCCTAGGACTAATACATACTTGTGATTATACCCCTGCAAGCATCCGCAAGTATAAGAAAGTAATTGAGGTAGAAACCTAACCACAACTTTAAACTCTAAGACCCTGACGTCCCTTGTGCAATGGTTTCCTAACGGGGGTTTAGGTTTCTGTCACTCCGGCAACCCCTACGATTAGTAGCCAAATACACAATGCATTCCCCTAGTCCCATATAAGTGAAGTGTCATGTAGTCGATGTTCACATGACACCACTAGAAGAAGTACACCACAACTTAAATATCAAACCATTGAATCTTTCTCAACACAATTCCACTACTAACAACATGACTTCTCCCATGTCCTCAAGAACAAAATGAACTACTCACAAGACATCATATGGATCATGATCAGATATGAAATAATGATGTATAACAATCTGAACATAAACAATAATTCAATGGTTCACTCAATAGCATCAACTACAAGGAGTAATCAACACCGGGAAAGTTTCCCCTAAGAACTATGCAAGATTCAACCCAATTGTTACAGCGGTATGGAGGTGGTGATGATGGTGCTGGTGGAGATGATGGTGGTGATGATGATGATGATCCCGATGAAGTTCAGCTTGATGGTGGTGTTGATGGCGACGATCTCCCCTCTCCGGGAAGGAATTCCCCTAGCAGAATTTTGTCTGCCGGAGAGATCTTTCTCTCTCGGTGTTTTCCGCCCCGTAGATGCAGCGGAATCTTTCTGTGGTCGCTCCCTGAGTCTTAGGGTTTCGAAAGGATAATATACACCAGAGGGGAGAGCCAGGGTTGGACCGTGGTGGCCACCCCACCTGGTGGCGTGGCCTAGGGTGGCCCGCGCCAGGGGTGGTGTGGGCCCCCTGTGGCCCATCTTCGCTTCCCCTTCAGGCTTCCTTCTTCTTCTAGAAAAATAGGATTTTCCATGTATTTTCCTAGATTTTCTGATCTTCGTGAATTTTGACTCCAAACAGCACCATTTCCATCAGAATCCTGACTGCGGCGGTCCATGCTCCAAAAGTTATCAACCATGCAAAAATAGATGAAATAACTTAAGTATCATCTCTTAATATGAAATATATCAATGAATAACAGTAAATTATGATATAGAATAGTGATGCAAAATGGACGTATCAAGAACACACATTTCAATAAAACTGGTGGATCCATATGTTGTATGTGAAAAGAACAATCATGAAATGACTCCAGTTCTTTTTAGTAAAAAGAGCACACATGCAATTACACTGGTGGATCCATGTGTAGTCTCTGAAGAGAACACACATGCAATGACACTGGTGGATCCATAGGTGGATTGTGAAAAGAACACACATGCAATGACTCTGGTTGTTGTTAGTAAAAAGAACACACATGCAATGACACTGGTGGATCCTTGTGTGGTCTCTGAAGAGAACACACATGCAATGACTAAGGTTGTGGTCTCTAAAGAGAATACACATGCCATGACACTGGTGGATCCATAGGTGGATTGTGAATAGAACACACATGCAATGACTCTAGTTGTTGTTAGTAAAAAGAACACACATGCAATGACACAGGTGGATCCATGTGTGGTCTCTGAAGAGAACACACATTTCAATGACACTGGTGGATCCATATGTGGTATGTGAAAAGAACAGTCATGAAATGACTCCAGTTGTTGTTAGTAAAAAGAGCACACATGCAATTAGACTGGTGGATCCATATGTAGTCTCTAAAGAGAACTCACATGCAATGACTCTAGCTATGGTTAATGAAAAGAACACACATGAAATGACTACGGTGGATCCATAGGTGGATTGCGAAAATAACACATATGCAACGACTCTGGTTGTTGTTAGTAAAAAGAACACACGTGCCATGACACTGGTGGATCCATGTGTGGTCTCTGAAGAGAACACACATTTCAATGACGCTGGTGGATCCATATGTGGTATGTGAAAAGAATAGTCATGAAATGACTCCAGTTGTTATTAGTAAAAAGAGCACACATGCAATGACACTGGTGGATCCATGTGTGGTATCTGAAGAGAACACACATGCAATAACACTGGTGGATCCATAGGTGGATTGTGAAAATAACTAATGGCTCAATGCACGGCGTCAAGAAAAATGCTTGATGGCGGTGTTGATGTAGAGCTCGTTGGGAGCCCCAAGAGGAAGGTATGATGAGCACAGCAGCAAGTTTCCCTCAGTTATGAAACCAAGGTTTAATCGAACCAGTAGGAGCAAGGAAACACCTCAAAGGTGTTACTAGCTGAGCTTTGGCAGGGCGCACTACCGGTGCTAGTAGCAACGTGGAGACCTGCACAACACAACCACAGTTTATAGATTGTATGTAAAGTAAAGGACCAGGATCCATAGTTCACTAGAGGTGGCTCTCCTTAAGATAGATAACATGCTGGGTGAACAAATTACAGCAGGGCAATTGACAAACACCGAGAAAGCAATACATGCATATACTAATCATCTTGACTCCTTTGAGACTTGATTGGGCAATACAACATAATACATAGACCGCCATCCAACTACCTCTATGACTAATAATCCACCTTCAGGTTATCATCCGAACCCCCTCCAGTATTAAGTTGCAAGCAACAGATTATTGCTTTACGAACTGCGTGTAAGGTAAACAATACAATTGCTCTATGAACAAAGGATTATTGTTTTCTCCCTAGTAGCAACAGCACATCTAGTACCTTAGAGATTTCTTTCACTTCCCCAGATTACCAGAGGCATGAAACCACTATCGAGCATAAATACTAACTCTTAGAGTTGCTAGCATCTACTTGGCCAAGATAGCTACTAACAACGGAAAGCATGCAAGATCACAAATAACAAAGACATGATAGAATCAATAATCAATCTGAAATAGCATCTCAATATCCATCGGATCCCCGCAAACACAACATGTATGAATTACAAATAGATGATCTTGATCATGAACGGAGCTCACAAGATCTAAACATGAAAGCACAAAGGAGGAGAAACCAGCCATCTAGCTACTACATGGATCCGTAGTCCAAGGATGAACTACTCACGCATCACATCGGAGGCTTGCATGGTGATGAAGAAGGCCTCCAGGGTGAATTCCCCTCTCCGGCAGGGTGCCGGGAAGACTTCGGATCCATCCCGATCTAGGGATGGAGATGACGGCGGCTACAGACTCTTTTGTGGATTTTTAATCGGGCACTTAGGGTTTTCGTCCCGAGGGCATCTTATAGGCGGAAGGGGAGGCCGAGGGGGTGCCAGGGGTGGCCACACCACCCCTGGCGCGGGCCAGGCTAGGCCAAGGCTGGTGGTGTGGTGGCCCCGGCCCTCTCCGCCTCAGACTCGGCATCGATGACTTCCGGAAAAATAGGCACTTTGGCTTTTGTCCCGTCCAATTCCGAGAATATTCATTTTCTGACTTTTCTGGAACCAAAAACAACAGAAAATAGGCAGCTGGCACTATGGCTCTTGTTAATAGGTTAGTCCAAGAAATCATAATAAAAGTACTCCAAAGTTGGAACAAAACACAAGAAAGTGGATAAAACTAAGCATGGATCATCAAAAATTATAGATACATTTGCAATGTATCAACATCCCCAAGCTTAACTCCTGCTCGTCCTCGAGTAGGTAAGTGATAAAAATAAATAATCTTTGAGGTGACATGCACCATCAAAGACTTGATCAAGGTATTTGCAAAACATTCAAGGCTAGGATCAAAGTACTTCAATCATAACATGAAAGACAAAGTTCTAGCAATAAGCAAAGAAACTATGATACAACATGAAAAGGCACAAACAAAAGATTCATGAATAACAATACTTTTCAAGACGTTTGTTTGTTTCACCTAAAGAAAACATAGCATACTAGTATTCAGCTTGTCCCTCAACATAGGACACCTTCAAAGTTCATAAGAGTGACTAGATACAATAGTTTAAAACAAGCAATAACAAGTTATGCATCAATCAGCTAGTCTTGGGACAATGCACATAGAACTAAGAATGGCCACTATGCTCTCAAAGTAGGTGCATAAAGATAGAAGGTGGAGACTCAATATAATGGTGGAAGAAAGGCCTTTTGTAAAAGGAAGTAGGGATTAAAGTCTCATAAAGAGCTTCCAAAAATTATGGTACTTATAGCTTTCAGCTCTCATTGCCCCTATCATAAGCATCTTGATGGTGGTTAAGGTTAAAGTGACACAACTAAGAGGATATGCTTCACAAGTTATAAACCGAAATCTCATGCCCCTTACTTACGAAGACTGATCCTCATGCTACTCAACTTCAGTCACGAGTAAGCTCTTGTCATTGTAAGTATATGTGTATCATTAAGAACCGCCAACAGGGTACCCCTTGCACATGATATGGGAGCTTTCCCATAATCAAAATGACAAGGCAAGCAGACAATGAGCACCTCAGCGATCTTTTTATTTGCTATTTGCATAGGTTTTATTGAGGATGCTTCATAGAGTGCTCATTATGGTGATGTTGCAAGTTTCCACCATGATTAGGCATGGCTTAGGCTAGCTGCCAGGCTTTCTAACACACATACAAACTCCATGATCATACAAGTTCCACATTTATTTCACACCGCCGGGATCCGTAAGCAAAAGAACATAATATCAACGGGGTACAAAGTACAAGTGCAATGTTGAAAGCATTCCCCGTGGTACATGGTTCTAATAATTTCAACTTATAAAGCGCAAGCATATACGCACCAAAGAAGGACCCAGTGGTTCAACTTTATTAGAGGCAAAAAGTAAAGTGTGCCATCAACTTCATGAGAGCTTTAATCACTAGTTTTCTCATAACAAGTGGAAAGTAAACAAAAGCATGAATATACTTGGAATAGCATAAGCTAGTAGGTAGGTATGGTGGACTCTTTGGAATAACTTGGTTTAGGGAGTTGGATGCATGAGTGGAACTCATACTTTGTGGTGGAGGCTAGCAAAAGACTGGGAGTGACAAACTAAGAGAGCAATAATGGCCATAATCATGCAGAGCGACAAAACATCATTGATCAAAGCATAAAGTGATACTACAAGTTGAAAACTAAAGGATCATAAGGTCTATGGTGACTTGTGATAGTCATAACATGGTGTGAGCATGTGCCAAGTCAACCCAAATAAAGCATCAAAGGAGAATACCACTATACTATGCTTTAGTATGCTAAAACAACACATGATTCATCCAAGGCACATTAAGCAATCTCAATTGTTTATAACAATTCATGCTACAGAAAAGAATACTAAGCATAAAGCCAAAACAATATCAAGCATGGCATGACAAAGCATAGCCACAGTCAAAAACGAGCTCTTTTTACCACAAAAGTATAAACTTTCCTACTCTTTTCCAAACCAAACCAAACTATTTGCAAACCAAAGTGTGAAAGAGGGGGTCCAACCAACTTATTCAGAAAACTAAGCAAACCAAGCAAACTAAAAACCAAAACGAAAACAAAAAAGAAGACGCTCCAAGAGAAACACAACTGTGCACGAAACAATAAAAATGAAGCGTTTGGAAGAAACCTGTAATTTTTATTGATGAAGAAGGGGATGCCTTGGGAATCCCCAAGCTTTGACGCTTGTACTTCTTGGGGTGACACGCATGGCACCCCCAAGCTTAAGATTTAGTCCATCCTTCATCTCATTACTCATTCCTTCCATACACCTGAAAATTTTCCTTCATACAAAACTTCACACAATCTCATTAGCAACATTAGTGCACTTAAGATAAATAAGTCTCAAGGTTCAGTTCTAACACCAAATAAACTTCCATTAGAACACTAGCTACTGTAGAACTTCCCTCAAAAATCTCAATTCCCCAAAGGAACTCAAGAAGGAACCAACAAGAAGCAAATGCAGAAAATGGCAGAAATCTGTCAAAACAGACCAGAAGGTAAAGACGAATTTTTTCGAAGACCTTATTTTGCTCAAATCAAAAAGTGTTGAACTAATGAAAGTTAGATAACAACCTGGGTCAGAAGCAAAAACAATTACATCTCAATCCGACATACAGAGCTCTCTCAGGAATTTTTACGGCGAAGCACGGAAATCAGTTTCGGGACAGCAACTATCCCAATCATTACTTCACTCTCATTAGAGGTTACTCTTGGCACAAAAAGCAAATAAAAATGATAAGGAGAGGTTATTACAGAGGTAATAACTTCCAAGACTCAACTAAAACTCTTGGGTTATC
This sequence comes from Avena insularis, assembly GCA_023614405.1. NCBI lineage: Eukaryota > Viridiplantae > Streptophyta > Magnoliopsida > Poales > Poaceae > Avena > Avena insularis. The sequence continues at coordinate 120,125,267 of CM042688.1, read as the reverse complement.
TCCCAACAAGTATTTTTCTTTAACGCCTTTAAGTTAGGCATAAGAAGCAAAGAAAGAATCAACTGTTCTCAAATGAAGAAGCATTCAAACCAAATTTTGTTTTCATAGGAGAAGCAAAAGAAATCTTTTCTCTCTTTTTAGGGAAGTTTTCTATACCTTTCTTGAGTGAGAGTTGATATTTAATGGTGCCTTCTTTCATATCAATGATGGCACCAACAGTTCTAAGAAAAGGTCTTCCCAAAGTAATAGGACAAGAAGCATTGTATTCAACATACAAAACATAGAAATCAACAGGGACATAGGAATCATTAACCATAATAAGAACATCATTAAGACTCCCCATGAGTTTCTTTTTAGCATTAGCATCAAGTTGGACATTCAAATAACAATCTTCAAGAGGAGGCAAATCAAGCATATCATAAATCCTTCTAGGCATAATAGAAACACTACTATCAAGATCACACAAAGCTTTAAAATCAAAGTCATTCACTTTCATATTAATGATGGGTTCCCAATCATCCTCTTGTTTTATAGGAATAGAAGCTTTGTGTTTCATCTTTTCTTCCTTAATATTTATGAGAGCATCAGTAGTGTGTTTTGTAAAAGCCATGGTCATAGCACTAGCATTAGGACTTTTAGCAAGCTTTTGTAGGAACTTAATAACTTTAGAGATGTTGCAACCATCAAGATCAAAATCAACTTTATCATCTAAAGTAGTAGAACTATTAGTATCCTCAACACTAGTGGTGGCAATAGTAGAAACACTAATGTTTCTAGTAATTTCATCTTCTCTTTCCCACTTAGCATGCAATTCAGCTAATAGTCTAACATTTTCATCAATTCTTACTTGTATGGCTTTAGTAGCTGCAAAGGGATTCTCATTAGTTTCATGTTTAGCAGCCATTTTATTCAAAGTAGATTGAGCTTCAGCCAAAGATGCTATATTTCTTTCAGCATTAGAGAGTTTTTCCTCAATAGTTTTATTGAAAGCAGTTTGTTTACTAATAAACTCTTTAAGCATAATTTCAAGTTCAGAGGGAGCACTCTTATTATTGTTGTAAGAATTTCCATAAGCATTACCATTGTTGGGAGGATATGGCTTATAATTGTTGTTACCAAAGTTGTTCCTATAAGCATTATTACCATAAGCATTGTTGCCAAAGTTGTTATTTCTTATGAAGTTCACATCAACTTGCTCTTCTTGAGCAACCAAAGAGGCTAAAGGAACATTATTTGGATCAATATGGGCCTTCCCATTAACAAGCATAGACATAATAATATCAATCTTATCACTCAAGGAGGAGGTTTCCTCAACAGAATTTACCTTCTTACCTTGTGGAGCTCTCTCAGTATGCCATTCAGAATAATTAACCATCATATTGTCCAATAGTTTTGTTGCAGCACCCAAAGTGATGGTCATAAAGATACCTCTAGCAGCTGAATCCAATAGGTTCCTTGAAGAATAGTTCAATCCTGCATAAAAAGTTTGGATGATCATCCAAGCAGTCAGTCCATGAGTGGGACAATTCTTTACCAAAGATTTCATTCTTTCCCAAGCTTGAGCAACATGCTCATTATCAAGTTTTTTAAACTTCATTATTTCACTTCTCATGGATATAATCTTAGCTGGAGGATAGTATTTTTCCAATAAAAGCATCTTTGCACTTAGTCCAAGAATCAATACTATTCCTAGTCAAGGAATTCAACCATTCTTTAGCTTTTCCTCTCAAAGAGAAAGGAAACAATTTCAGTTTAATAATATCACCATCTATATCCTTATGCTTTTGCATCTCACAAAGTTCAACAAAGTTATTTAGATGGGAAGCAGCATCTTCATTACCAATACCAGAAAATTGTTCTCTCATAACAAGATTGAGCAAAGCAGGTTTTATCTCAAAGAAAGTATTTTCAGCCATAGGTGGAGCAATAGGAGTGCTCATAAAATCATTGTTGTTGGTGCTAGTGAAGTCACACAACTTAGTGTTTTCAAGAGTAGTCTTTTTTTTTCTGGGTTTTCAAATAAGAAAGCAAACAAGTAAAACTATTTTTTTTGGATTTTTGAAGAACAAAACAAGCAAACAAAGCAAAAAGAAACTAAGCAAAACAAAAACAACAAAGTAAAGAGACTGGTTATGAGGGACTCCCCTTGTGAAGATGTCCTTGACTCCCCGGCAACAGCACCAGAAAAATGCTTGATGGTGGTGTTGATGTAGAGCTCGTTGGGAACCCCAAGAGGAAGGTATGATGAGCACAGCAGCAAGTTTCCCTCAGTTATGAAACCAAGGTTTAATCGAACCAGTAGGAGCAAGGAAACACCTCAAAGGTGTTACTAGCTAAGCTTTGGCAGGGCGCACTACCGGTGCTAGTAGCAACGTGGAGACCTGCACAACACAACCACAGAACTTTGTCCCCAACTTGCGATGAGGTTGTCAATCTCACCATGTTTTGCAGAAAACAAAGGATTAAACGTATCGAATGGAAAGAAGTAAAAGTTTGCAGAAAGTAAACACAAAGCAGAAACAGTTTATAGATTGTATGTAAAGTAAAGGACCGGGATCCATAGTTCACTAGAGGTGGCTCTCCTTAAGATAGATAACATGCTGGGTGAACAAATTACATTAGGGCAATTGACAAACACCGAGAAAGCAATACATGCATATACTAATCATCTTGACTCCTTTGAGACTTGATTGGGCAATACAACATAATACATAGACTGCCATCCAACTGCATCTATGACTAATAATCCACCTTCAGGTTATCATCCGAACCCCCTCTAGTATTAAGTTGCAAGCAACATATTATATTTACGAACTGCGTGTAAGGTAAACAATACAATTGCTCTATGAACAAAGGATTGTTGTTTTCTCCCTAGTAGCAACAGCACATCTAGTACCTTAGAGATTTCTGTCACTTCCCTAGATTACCAGAGGCATGAACCCACTATCGAGCATCAATACTAACTCTTGGAGTTGCTAGTATCTACTTGGCCAAGATAGCTACTAACAACGGAAAGCATGCAAGATCACAAATAACATAGACATGATAGAATCAATAATCAATCTGAAATAGCATCTCAATATCCATCGGATCCCTGCAAACACAACATGTATGAATTACAAATAGATGATCTTGATCATGAACGGAGCTCACAAGATCTAAACATGAAAGCACAAAGGAGGAGAAACCAGCCATCTAGCTACTACATGGATCCGTAGTCCAAGGATGAACTACTCACGCATCACACCGGAGGCTTGCATGGTGATGAAGAAGGCCTCGTGGTGAATTCCCTCCGGTGAGGTCCAGGAAGAGCTTCATATCCCTCCCGATCTAGGGATGGAGATGACGGCGGCTACAGACTCTTTGATCGGGTACCTAGGGTTTCGTCCCGAGGGCAACTTATAGGCGGAAGGAGAGGCCGAGGGGGTGCTGGGGGCAACCAGACCACCCCCTGGCGCGGGCCAGGCCTAGCCGCGTGGCTAGGTGGTGTGGACGCCCCCCAGCCCTTCTTCGTCTCGTATTCTGGCAATTGATCCCTTTCGAAAAAATAGGCACTTTGGATTTTGTCCCGTCCAATTCCGAGAATATTCATTTTCTGACTTTTCTGGAACCAAAAACAACAGAAAACAGGCAGCTGGCACTCTAGCTCTTGTTAATAGGTTAGTCCAAGAAATCATAATAAAAGTACTCCAAAGTTGGAACAAAACACAAGAAAGTGGATAAAACTAAGCACGGATCATCAAAAAATATAGATACATTTGCAATGTATGAAGGACACACATGCAATGACTCTGGTTATTGTTAGTAAAAAGAACACACATGCAATGGCACTGGTGGATCCATGTGTGGTCTCTAAAGAAAACACACATGCAATGACACTGGTAGATCCATAGGTGGATTAGGAAAAGAATACACACGTAATGAGTCTAATTGTTGTTATTAAAAAGAGCACACATGCAATTACACTGGTGGATGCAATGACACTGGTGGATCCATAGGTGGATTGTGAAAAGAACACACATGCAATGACTCTAGTTGTTGTTAGTGAAAAGAACACACATGCAATGACACTGGTGGATCCATGTGTGGTCTCTCAAGAGAACACACATTTCAATGACACTGGTGGATCCATAGGTGGATTGAGAAAAGAACACACATGAAATGACTCTAGTTGTTGTTAGTAAAAAGAGCACACATGCAATTACACTGGTGGATCCATGTGTGGTCTGTGAAGAGAACACACATTTGAATGACACGGGTGGATCCATATGTGGTATGTGAAAAGAACACACATGCAATGACTCTAGTTGTTATTAGTAAAAAGAGCACACATGCTATGACACTGGTGGATCCATAGGTGGATTGTGAAAAGAACGGACATGCAATGACTCTAGTTGTTGTTAGTAAAAAGAACACACATGCAATGATACTGTTGGATCCATGTGTGGTCTCTGAGGAGAACACACATTTCAATGACACTGGTGGATCCATAAGTGGTATGTGAAAAGAATAGTCATGAAATGACTCCAGTTGTTGTTAGTAAAAAGAGGACACGTAAAATGACACTGGTGGATCCATAGGTGGATTGTGAAAAGAACACACATGCAATGACTCTGGTTGTTGTTAGTAAAAAGAACACACATGCAATGACACTGGTGGATCCATGAGTGGTCTCTAAAGAGAACACACATTTCAATGACACAAGTGGATCCATATGTTGTATGCGAATAGAACAGTCATGAAATGACTCCAGTTGTTGTTAGTAAAAAGATCTCACATGCAATTACACTGGTGGATCCATGTGTGGTATCTGAAGAGAACACACATGCAATGACACTGGTGGATCTATAGGTGGATTGTGAAAAGAACACACATGCAATGACTCTAGTTGTTGTTAGTCAAAAGATCACACATGCAATTACACTGGTGGAGCCACCTGTGGTCTCTGAAGAGAACACACATTTCAATGACACTAGTGGATCCATATGTTGTATGTGAAAAGAACAGTCATGAAATGACTCAAGTTGTTGTTAGTAAAAAGAGCACACATCCAATTACACTAGTGGATCCATGTGTGGTCTCTGAAGAGAACACACATGCAATGACTCTAGCTGTGGATAATGAGAAGAACACACATGCAATGATTACGGTGGATCCATAGGTGGATTGTGAAAATAACACACATGCAATTACTCTGGTTGTTGTTAGTAAAAAGAACACACATGCAATGACACTGGTGGATCCATAAGTGGATTGTGAAAAGAACACACATGCAATGACTCTAGTTGTTGTTAGTAAAAAGAGCACATAGGCAATTACACTGGTAGATCCATAGGTGGATTGTGAAAAGAACACACATGCAATGACTCTGGTTGTTGTTAGTAAAAAGAATGCACATGCAATGACACTGGTGGATCCATGTGTTGGGGGGATAACCCCGGGTAGGGTCACTCCGGGGTATAAGGGCCGAGTTATCCGAGGTTCGGCAAGGTCAAAGCGGATGCTGGCCGAGTCACCTCAAGGCAGGCCGGATCACAGAGTAACTCGGACCAGGGGGTCGCCTAACATTGTCTCGTCCGACTCAAGGAGTAAGTCGGAGACACTTGTTTAGCTTATATGCAGGAACAGGCGTGGCCGGATCAACTGTGATCCGGATCCTCGTTTGGCTTCTAGGAGAAGGAAGGAATCTCTCTGGTCAAAAAGAAGGCCCGGTGCATACTGGATGAGCAAATAAAGCAAGGGCAGGACCACCGGATCGTGGCCGACAAGGGTGACGACGCTCAAGTCGGCTGACGCAGACGCCGCAGAGGCAACGTCGCTAAAGCAAGAGTGACGCAGGGGAAAAGCACCCCTGTTGGGTTACTACTTTGGGAGGAGGCATATTCTTAGGAATATGCCTCCACGTATGCCCTAGGCCAGGACCGAACCACCCCTATATAAGGGGGGGTTGGGGTTCTGGTAAGGGGGTTGGGTCTTTTTCAAAGACGTAGCAAGAAAAACACTAGTGGATCTAGGGTTCTTGGGCTATCTAAGAATATGCCTCCACGTATGCCCTAGGCCAGGACCGAACCACCCCTATATAAGGGGGGGTTGGGGTTCTGGTAAGGGGGTTGGGTCTTTTTCAAAGACGTAGCAAGAAAAACACTAGTGGATCTAGGGTTCTTGGGCTAGCTAGTAGGCAAGAGTAAGAGAATTTCTTCTTCCTCCTCTTGTCAATACAGCTCGAGGAGCACTTGTAATCTTGGAGACTGAACATCAATCTGAAGCTTCGTAGAGAATCACTCTACTATCCTCCTGGATTCCCCTAGCGCATATTAGTCCCCACCTTTAGCCTATCCATGGCATCCGCCGTGACACCACCAACGCTTGGCGCCACCATGGGGCTAGCGGCGCTAGCAGGGGTGAAGATCCGGACGGGAAATTTCATCGGCACCGGTGAACGCATCGTCTCCGGGCTCGTTCAGCGCTTCGGTGCGCTGGACTACGTCAGCCACAACGTTGGCTGCTTCGGCACGCACCCCCTTCCGCGCAACGGCGTCTTCGTCAATCTCGGCGCGCACAAGGTCTATGTTGCTGTGGACGTGTCTTGCGTTCATCCGCGTCGCGTCGTTGATGCGGGGAACCACCCCTCACTGTGGCTCGCGGGGCGCGTATCGCTCGCTCCCCGGACCATGCAGAGGTGATGATGATCAAGCGCCAGCGCGTGAGCAAGGATCTGGCGCTGCACCGGAGGTAACACCCAAGGCACCAAGGAAAGCTAGGGGTCCTCCGCTGAGAGGCCTGAGAACGTCCGAGGGAAGCTATGGATAGCTTGGCTAACCCGTGGCAGCAGTGGTAGATCCGCTCAGCACGCACCGAGCTAGAGGAGACCCAAAAGATACGGAGGGCGCAAAGAAAATAGCAGCTGCTCAGCGATCGTTGAACATGACGCATGGAGTACGAAAGCGAACAAGGTTGATGCAGTGAGGGTAAAAGGGAGAAACCTCATAAGCGAGATGAACAGAGAAGGTGATGATGGACCAGAAGGGTCGGAAAACTATCTGTCTGTGGGGTTGCCGAAGTATAGTACCCCGGCGAGGAACCTCAGAGCAGCAGATGCCACGGCGTCCGAGCTAGAGGGTCTGACGGGTGAAGCCCGCCAAAGACAGCAAGACCAGGTTAACGAGCTGGTTCGGATCGCGAACAGGAAGAATGAGGAGCTGTTGAGAGGTAACCCAGAGAGAGTTGGAGCTTCTAAGATCGTCCATTCGGTGATGGGCAATCCAGAGAAATCCACTGGAGCCGCGTCATCGCCTCATGGTGGCCCTAGAAGAGAAGAGGTAGTAACCTCGGCCAGACGGAACAAGCAGATCGTTCCGTATGACCCAACGCGTGCGGGAAAGGAAAAAGTGATGCGGAAAAACAACGATCGACGAAGTGTGAGCCGAGGTGAAGCTGGCCGAGGTAACCACGACCAAGGCAATGCCGGTCAAGGGAATGCTGCCAACGGCAATGCTGGACAGCGAAACTCGGCAGGAGCGGGTCAACCACGGCTGCAGAATGCACCAAGGCAAGAGCAAAGTGCCGGCCGTGGTATGCAACAGAGAGGAGCACAACGAGAGCAAGACCGATACAATGATGGAGACTCGGAGATGATGAATGCGGGATACGCAAGACCGGACTATCATGTGATAGGGTCGAGATTGGGAAGCAGAGATTTGATGCCGGATGACTCCAGGCTAAAACTGGATCGCCTGTATAGGTCGAAACAGATCGAATATCAAGGTCCTCCGGGTCCAGTGTGCTTCGGACCCCGGATCATGAAGGAACCGCCAGTACCCAATTTCCAATTACCCAGGGGCACGAAGACGTATGACGGCAGTACAAAGCTAGAGGATTGGCTAATAAACTACACAACAGCTGTGAAAATTGCAACTGGCAACTTGAGGTGGGCTATACGATATGTACCCCAAATGTTGGAAGGTCCAGCTAGGGTTTGGCTGAATAATTTGCCACCCGGAAGCATCAATTGCTGGATAGATTTTGAAGAAATTTTCATCAGCAACTTATCAAGTACGTATCAGAGACCGAATAGACCGTAGACCCTGGCAATGTGCAAGCAGAGATCTAACGAAACGGACCGTGAATTCTTGACCCGGTGGTGTACCGTGAGAAACTCGTGTGAGGGGGTCATAGAGTCACAGGCTATAGCATGGTTCGCACAAGGATGTAGATATGGCAGCGAGTTGTGGATGAAATTGCAAAGGAAAATGCCAGTCACATTGGCAGAGATGATCCGGATCGCGGATTCTTATGCTTTGGGTGATCCAACTCAACCAAGGATCGCGTCAAACGAGTCAAATGAGGAGTACTATCCGAGGGACGGATCCGGGTCGTCCCGGAGGAACGATTACAGGGGAAAGAGGAGAGACGATAAACCGGACCATCGATATGGTTCGCAACAAGTTGTGGCCGTGAATCAAGATCAGCCCGGGGTAGGGAGAAACCAACGCCAGAGAACGGGAGGGCAATGGACTCCTCGAAACGATGGCAAGAAAACATGGACTCCGGAGCAAAAGAAGCAGTGGCAAGAAAAGAAAGATCGTCCGAGGTATACCTACGAGTCAATGTTGGACCAGCCGTGCAAGTTTCACAAGCCAAATCCGAGCAGCCCGGCGGGTCACACGACGGGACAATGTGAGTGGATGCGTAAGATAGAACAAGGTGGTTCGGGGAATGCTCAGGCGCCTCGGAATGATCAACCTCGGCAGGAGTTACCCCGGCAGCAATTGCTCTCCGGAGCAAACACGCAGCAACTGATGTTGCCTCCCCCTCCGCCGAGGTATGACAACAGTGAAAGAAGGGATGCAGTGCATCAGGTGGAAAACCAGCAACAACCGGATCAGAGGTACTCCGGAAACGAGGGAAGAAATGAGTACAGGGAACATCACCAGAGCTATTGTGTGTTCACAACAGAGGAAACAGATAGGAAAAGCTTGCAGCACCGACATATGGAGGTTAACACGGTTATGCCCTCAGTGACGAGGTACATGTCTTGGTCTTACCTGGAGCGTCAAAGATCATCCCAAGCTTATGCCAAGTCCGGGCTCGTATGCACTAGTGTTAGATCCGACATTCATTGGACCAAACATTAATGTGAGGTTCTCCAAGGTACTGATCGACAATGGCAGTAGCATTAACATCATGTATGCAGATACGATGCGCAAGTTGGGCATCTCGGAGAACATGCTCCAGGCTACAAGAACAACTTTTCACGGTATCGTGCCCGGCATATCCTGCGAACCCATAGGCAAAGTCCAGATCGACGTGCTATTTGGTACGAGGGATAACTACCGAACCGAAAATCTGGAGTTGAGGTGGTAAACTTGGAGAGCGTGTATCATGCATTACTCGGGAGACCGGCACTGAGCAAATTCATGGCAAGTTGCCACGTTAGTTATCTGAAGATGAAGTTGCCCGGGCCAAATGGTGCAATTACTATAGCTGGGGATTTCCGACATTCTATTGAGTGCGCTTCAGCCGGGTCTAACCTAGCCGAGTCACTTGTAATTGCCCAAGAGAAAAGAAAAATCCAAGAGGTGGTGGCATTAGGTCAGTCCACGCAGCAGTATATGCCGGTGTTAAGTAACCCGCATGGAAGCGTTTCATTTCAAGCCGTGAAGGATACCAAGAAGATCCCGGTGGATAACGTGTTTCCGGAGCGTACCGTGACAATTGGGGCCGGGTTAACTGACAAATAGGAAAGCGAGCTCGTCAACTTCCTCTGTGAGAATCGGGATATTTTTGCTTGGTCCACACAGGACTTGCAAGGTGTTCCGAGGGAGTTGGCCGAGCACTCTTTGAATGTAAGACCCGTAGCAAGGCCGGTGAAGCAGCCTCTCCGACACTTCGCCGAGGATAGGTGAAAGGTCATTGGTGATGACATAGCTCGGTTGCTAGCAGCAGGATTCATCATGGAAGTGCTGTATCCGGATTGGCTCTCTAATCCGGTGCTGGTAGAAAAGAAGAAGGATGATCCGAACGTGGCGGTGGTTTGGTGTATGTGTATCGATTACACGAACCTGAACAAGGCGTGTCCAAAAGATCCATTTTCACTGCTGAGGATAGATCAGGTCATCGACTCTACCGCGGGATGTGAACTGTTGTCATTTGTTGACGCTTATTCTGGTTTCCACCAGATACCCCTGAACCCGGATGATCAAATAAAAACTGCCTTTATTACCCCGTACGAGGCTTATTGCTATCGCACTATGCCGTTTGGTTTACGAAACGCAGGAGCAACGTACCAAAGATGTATGCAAAAATGTTTGCACGATCAAATAGGTCAAAATGTACAAGTCTACGTGGATGATGTGGTTATCAAGACCAAGGAAAGCGCAACGCTCCTTGACGACATAAGGCAAACATTCGCGAACTTGAGGAGATTATGGATGAAGCTTAACCCGGAGAAATGTACCTTCGGTGTCCTGGCTGGGAAATTACTCGGATTTCTCGTCTCCAGCCGTGGTATCGAGGTTAACCCAACTAAGATCCAAGCCATCGAACGAATGGAGCTGCCGAAGTGTCTCAACGACGTCCAGAAGTTCACTGGATGCCTGGCGTCGTTGAGTCGGTTTGTATGTCGGTTAGGGGAAAAGGCACTGCCTCTCTACCAACTCATGAAAAATCAGATAATTTTGTTTGGACGCCGCAGGCCGATGAAGCTTTTGCCCACTTGAAAAAGATGTTGGCCACCGCACCAGTGTTAGCTTCTCCACTGTCGAAGGAGCCAATGTTGCTCTACATAGCCGCAACCAACCGAGTGGTAAGTGCAGTGATTGTAGTGGAAAGAGATGAAGAGGGTAAGTCGGTGCAGAGACCAGTGTATTACTTGAGCGAGGTATTATCTGCCTCAAAACAGAACTACCCGCATTTTCAAAAGGTGGCATATGGAGTTTATATGGCGGCAAAGAAGTTAAAGCACTACTTTGAGGAGCATCCCATCAAAGTGATATGCGAAGCCCCCATATCCGAGATAATGGGTAACAAAGATGCAAATGGCAGAATTGCGAAATGGGCAATTGAGCTAGCACCATACGCACCCCAATACGATAGAAGAGAAGCGATCAAGTCCCAGGCTGTAGCGGACTTTTTCATGGATTGGGCCGAGGTACAATACGAACCACCGCCACCGGATCCGAACTACTGGAGGATGCACTTTGACGGATCAAAGACCAAAACCAGATTAGGTGCCGGGGTTGTGCTTACCTTGCCAAAGAAGGATCAGCTCAAGTACGTATTGCAGATCCATTTCGCGGCATCAAACAATGTCGCTGAGTATGAGGCTCTTGTGTATGGTATAAAAGTGGCAAGGGAAATTGGCATACGTCGAATAATCTGCTTTGGTGACTCGGATCTAGTAATACAGCAAGTGTCCGGGGTGTGGGACGCCCTGGATCCAAACATGGCACTTACAGATTTCATGTGCAGAAAATCTCGGGTTACTTTGAGGGATGCGAGTTTCATCATGTACCTCGCGTGGAAAACGAAGCTGCCGACATGCTGTCGAAGCTCGGCTCGACACGACAGGCAATTCCACTGGGTGTTGCATTGGAGCACCTCAGAAAGCCATCTATCAGGCCGTCCCTAGGAACCGATTCAATCTATGTCCCGGAAAACGCGGAATCCGGAGCTGAGCCCATGGACATTGACATGGGAAGTAGTACGCCGAACCCGGGGACTACCTCGGCAAACCCGGGGATTACCTCGGCAAACCCAGGGACTACCTCACCAGACCCAGGGACTGTTCAGCGTGATCCGGCTGAAGTTATGCCGGTGGATCGGATGGAAACTGATGAGGAGATGTTCCATGCGCAAGCAGTACCAGCTTGGGCACTGCCTATATATCAGTTCTTGAAAGATGGAACGTTACCCACTGAGGAAGTGCTAGCCAAGCAAATTCAGAGGAAAGCCAAAGCTTACACCATCATCAATTCCGAGCTGTACAAACGGAGTGTAACCAATGTCCTCCAGCGGTGTGTTGATCCGGAAGAAGGACTTGACATCCTCCGAGATATACACCAAGGAGAATGCGGGCATCACGCCTCATCCCGGGCCTTAGTGGCAAAGGCGTTCCGGCATGGATTTTACTGGCCAAGCGCCTTGGAGCAAGCGGAGGATCTAGTGAGAAAATGCAATGGTTGCCAAAGATACGCCACCAAGACACATATGCCTATGTCGGAACTCAAAACCATACCAATTACATGGCCATTTGCTGTGTGGTGCTTGGATATGTTTGGCTCGTTCAAACCAGCAAAAGGGAACATGACGCACATTCTGGTCATGGTGGACAAGTTTACAAAATGGATCGAAGTGAAGCCTATAAGAAAATGTGATGGAGCTACGGCTGTGACATTTCTCAAAGACATCATCTTGAGATACGGTTATCCTCATAGTATCATAACTGATAACGGCACCAATTTTCCTGAAGGAGCATTCGCACGATTCTGCCGAGATAAGAAAATCCAACTCGACATAGCCTCGGTAGCCCACCCTGCGTCGAACGGACAAGTGGAAAGATCCAACGGATTAGTGCTATCCAGGATAAAACCCCGGCTCATTGAGCCGCTGCAAAGATCAGCGGGATGCTGGATAGAAGAACTACCAGCGGTATTGTGGAGTTTAAGAACAACTCCGAATCGATCAACAAGCTACACGTCGTTCTTTCTGGTATATGGGGCAGAAGCTGTATTACCAGCCAACATAGAGCATGATTCGCCTAGGGTCACCCAATACATAGAAGCCGAAGTGCAAGAAGCCCGGCAAAATGATGTTGATCTGTTGGAAGAAGCGAAAGAACTGGCGTTGTCCAGATCCGCCATATATCAGCAAAATCTCCGACGCTATCATAGCCGGAAAGTAAGCCCCCGAGTCTTTCGGGAAGGCGATCTGGTGCTCCGGTTGGTACAACGTACTGCCGACATGCACAAATTATCCCCCCCATGGGAAGGACCGTTCATCATGAGCAAAGCATTGCACAATGACTCTTACTATCTCATAGATGCAAAGCCACAGGAAAAGAACAAGGCGGACAGGTCCGGAGAGGAATCCAAGCGACCGTGGAATGTAGCACTACTTCGTCCCTTCTACACTTAGCTAAAGAGTGTATGTACCCGAGTCATCCTCGTATGTCGGTATGTATGTCGGCAATGAGCCTATCAATGAAATAGCGGAGCCTCGGCAAAGAATTCTGGGACTGCCTTAATAAATGATTGTTGTTACTTTTTATGCGTTAGCTGGAATGACTCGTTTCGCTTAACCCGGATTAGTAATGTGTGATCACCAAAAACCCAACCCTTCGACTTGCTGCTGTCCAACAAGAATTGGCTTCATGGCGAGCAAGGGAACAAGTATGGAATTGCATAGCACATGAAAAACTACTAAGAAAACGATCCTATTCCAGCTAACGTTTGTTTTTTTTCGACTAACCCCGTATTTACTTTCAAGCTATTATGTTGAATTATTTTGAGCCAAGCCTCAAAGTTTCTCAGTATTGTTAAAATGATTCTTGAAGCTCGGGTTCGTAAGTCGTAAAACCGAATCAAGGTAGACACGGATCGAGCCGGAGAATTGGACGAACAAGAAAATGAAACTCGGGGACTACGCCCAAGTTAATCCAGCATACAAGCATAGTAGCAAAATATTATGTATTCAGCATACAATTGCACCCGGCATACCGGGGATCTGATAAATTTTCAAGTTTTTTCAACTAAGGAGCGGCAGGAGGAGGAAGTTCGGCATCATCATCACTGTCTTCAATATCTGAAGCAGCATCTTCTCCATCATCGCCCAACCCATCCTCCACGTTCTCCATCTGCTCCTCCTCGCCGGATTCTAGAAAGCTCGGCCCCTCAACCCAGTCATGGACTGGAGAATATTTGATGAGGCTGTAGGCGCAAGCCTGGCGCCGAGCTACCCACTCCGGATCATCGGTCCATTTGGATCTAGTGCGCTGGCGGGTGAGCAGGCTCAGATTGATTTTCTCGTACCATGAAAGGATATGATGGAGAAGGGTATCTGCCGCGGCATGCCCGGGAGATTCCCTCCAGAGGTCAAGTTGAGTCTCAATCTCCATCAGTTTTTCCGCAAGGAGCATGATCCTTTCCGAGCGCCCCTCGCTGGGCGTAAGGTGTTGAAGATCCGGACCGCAACATCGAGGAGATCTTTTCCATAGTTCTTAATAGTTTCCACCCGAGCTGACACGCTAACCAACAGGTCCTCCATGTCTAAAGGGATGCTCTCACCATCAGGAGCGATGGGAGTACCCCTCTCTTGGCGGAATTTGGCAATGGCAGCACTGGCGATGGCAGTACCCTCCGGAAAGTTATCTGAAAATAAGGAAAGGGAGGATGCTGAAGCAAAGGCATATGAGCTAACCCGGAAAACTAGGTCGGGCAAGGAGAAGAAACTTACGTGAGATATGGCGATGGATCCAGGTCAACTCCTTGATACAACTATCACGTCTCTGGCGAAGTTGTTCAAGCTCGGCAAGCGCCGACCCAAGCCGGACTTCGGATTCCTTGAGCAGATCCTGGTCCTTGGAGATCTAAAGGGTAAAGCGCTCACGCTCTTCGGTGAAGTTCTGGCCAACTTTCTGTAGCTCGGTTTTGTGTTGGGCCTTCATCTTCTCCATCTCGGCCTTGAGTTTGGCTATCTCGCCGTCCTTGGTACGAAGGAGGGCAAGCTCATCGTCCTTCTTCTTCAACTCGGCTTGATGTTGTCCTGCTTGTTCGAGAAAATGCAGCATCATATCAGGCACGGGCACACTATCCTCAAGCGATGCTGAAATAGTGTGTTGACCCGGCAAAGCCGAGGAGTGAATGTTTGCCGAGCCAAGAAAAAGAAAGGATGGAAAACACAGCGACATTGGCCGAAAGGGGACATACCTCGGATTTCCTCCAAGTTTTTCCGCATAATCTTGTTTTCAGCCTCCACCCCAGCTGCAAAAAACCGAATAAGGAGGTTAGTCCGGTAGAAGCAAATGAAACGGTGAGGTGTTAAGAGAGGAAATTACCCTTCTTTTCATGCTCCGCGCCAAGTAAAATGTGTTTTGGGCGCAAGATCTTATGGGTATCAAGCAGGCGCTGAAACTCGGTGCTCCGACGGTTGGTGGTTACCTGACAAAGGCACAGGCGTGTAAAGTTAGTTCGGTGCATATTCGAAGTGTACAAGATCCAGGCCAAGCGGAACTTAACCCGGCTCTAGGTGTGTGCATATTCGAAGTGTATAAGATCCGGGCCAAGCGGAACTTAACCCGGCTCTAGGTGTGTTCATATTCGAAGTATACAAGATCTAGGCCAAGCGGAACTTAACCCGGCTCTAGGTGTGTGCATATTCGAAGTGTACAAGATCCGGGCCAAGAGGAACTTAACCCGGCTCTAGGTGTGTGCATGTTCGAAGTATACAAGATCCGGGCCAAGCAGAACTTAACCCGGCTCTAGGTGTGTGCATATTCGAAGTATACAAGATCCGGGCCAAGCGGAACTTAACCCGGCTCTAGGTGTGTGCATATTTGAAGTTTACATGCAGCTACGTTGATCTTCTAAGGAGCATCCGGCCGAGTAACAAGTCACTCCGCCGGAGGCTCGGGGACTAATGGTTATTATCTATAGCATGTAAAGAAGAAACGATGTACCTCCATCATACGCCCAGCGAGGTTAATGGCCTTGGCGGCGGTATTCATCTGAGCAGAAAATTCAGTTGGGCCGAACTTTTCTGGGAGATCGTCGTTGTAGACGAACTCCGCCTTATTCCAGTTCATGACAAACTCGATGAGGCTCGGAGGGTACCGTTCGCCAGTGGGCATGTGAGGTGCCACCAAGCCCTTGGCGTGAGCTTCTTTCCTTTCAATCAGGGCAAGAGTCGGGCTAGTGTGAAGAACCATCTGCTGCGAATCAGCTGGCTCGGCAAGAGGATCCATCGCTGCTGGTGATTTCTTTGGAAGCATCGACGACAAGGTTCGCTGCCTAGCCTCGACGGAGGTGGATTTGCCTTTGGCCTGCTGGGAGGAAGTGACCATAGTGGATTTGCCCTTGGAAGCCGCTGGAGTGGGTCCTCGCCGAGCTTGAGATGACTCGGACGAGGCAGATGAACTTGGCACAAGAGCTTTGGTGGTGGCCTTGGAGCTCTGTTGGTTTCTTGAGCCGGGACGGCGCTGGTTGATGGCTGGTCTTGCCGGAGCTGCTTTGGTGCTGGAGTTGCGGTAGACTTGGTAGTTGCTGGTTGCGGCAATGCCGAAGTGCCGGACACCGTTGCCTCGGCCGATCCGACCCCTCCCGATCTGAGATCGCGTCCCTCTGAAGGAGGTACTGCGGAACCCGGAGCAGCCGCAGAGCCCTCCGGAATAGGGCTCAGCGGGCATGACTCGTCGTCACGGGGAGGGGAAGGACTAGACCGAAGAGGAGAGGAGATGCTCGATCCGCTCTGAGGGACCTCCACAGGAGCCCTGCAAGAGAACATAATGTCAGGAGTGAAATTACCCCGAAGCAGGGAGAAGTGTGTTGCGCAGTGAAAAAAGAACTTACGCATCTGAGGTCTCGGCCTCCTTAGGTTTTCGGGCCCTCTGTGCCGGGGATTTGCCTGCCCGTTTGGAGGCAGTCTTGTCTCCGGCCTTCTTTTGCCTTTTGGAAGGCTGAGAAGGTTCAGAAGAAGAACTCGACGCAGATCCGCGCTTCTTCTTTGACGCCACCGGAACAGGCTCGCCCGTGGCAAGTGGAGAATTCTCGTGGATGTGCCCACCGGGGTTAGCTGATGCCGAGAAGGCAAAAGAAAGAGGGACAGCCTCAACGGGTTCAATCACATCGATATCCGAGTCATCCTCATCGTCGGGCCAATCTCTAAGAGAAGAGAATTTACCGCTGGGTCGTTTGGTGGCATCGGGTGTGGGGAGGAACATCTCTGATGCTCCTCCTCATCCGAATTTCTCGGTCCGGGCCCACTTAAGGTCAGATCCGAGCCATCCTCGAGGTTTCTTTGGAGAAAGCAGTGAGAAAAAAGCACAAGGAGAAAACTCAGAAATATGATAAGAACCGACATGAAATTGATCCGAAATAAGTTTACCCCGTGAAGCTTACCGCGGGAGGGAGCCTGTCACGGCAGTAATGCTTGATTCCCCATGTCCATTCGGCGGAGAAGTCCTTATGGGTGGTGAAAAGAGCCTTGACCCGGCGGAAGATCTCCGTATTGCTCAACTTGAACGAGGACGTTCGGTTGGGGTCGCGACTGAAGCTCATATGGCACAACTTGTGAGTGCGCCTGAAGGGAGAGATTGAGTTGCGCAGAATGTGATCATGGCATCCTCGTTCGCAATCCGAGCTTCTTCAGCTCTGCAAACCTTTGTTCACTTGGTTGGCGAGCCGTGGGTTTCTTGGCAACCTCCTCCCGAAATCCGTGTTAGGGGACCCAGGCGTAGGCGACAACGGATCAAATCTTCCGTGCCTTCGTTCCGGACGTAGAAGAAGGTCCGGGCCCATCCTTTGCAGGAGTCAAGCCCGGTAACCCGAGGAAAGATTGAATACCTCCGGGGCGAGATCGAGGCAGCTCCGAACTGAGTTAGCTGCTTGTCCTCCGACTCGACGTGGATGTTGGGGACGATGTTGCGGCGGAGGCCGAAGAACCGTATCCACAGCTCCTTCGTAGGCCATAGCCTGGTGTAGCCCTCGATCGAAGAAAGCAGCGACAGAGGTGATGGCGTTCGCCGGGAGATGATGTGGTTGCAGGTGATAGGTCCGGATCCAGTCCCAGAAGAAATTACTCACTGGAAGCCCAAATCCCCATTGGAAATGGGATAGGAAAACAACGAACTCACCCGGATTGGGTGAGGGGGCCAACTCCGAGGAGGGGAGACGAGTGGCGACACCGGCGGGAATGCGCCGGGTCCGGTAGAGCCAGTCGATGTCATCCTCGCAGAGCGGGAGCCGCCCGCCGCTGATCCGCCCTCCTCCATCTCCTGCTCAACGACGATGAGCTCCTCCTCCGTCATCTCGATTCCGCTGTCCTCGCTGGAGCTGGCGGCGGCAGGGCTCTGTGGTTTAGACTGACGAGGACCCGTGGCTAAACAGAGGCGCAGCGGTGATCCAGTGCGGAGGAGAAGGTGCGGCGGCGCTCTTGCAACGGGCATCGGGCTGCGGTTGCGAGAAGAAGAAGAAGAGAGCAGGCGAGGGGAGCGGAGATGGAAAAGTTCTAAGGAGAGTGCCTCCCTATTTAACGCCCCAGTCATCAACGAGTGGGATTGTGCTGCGCTGGAAAACCACACGGTGTGGCCGTGTATCACCAGCATTGACCAATCAGAGAGAAGCCACACCGGGGGCCGCAGAGCAAATGTGATCCCATGACACGATGTGCAGTTGCGGTAAACGAGGAGACAGACGTGACGTAACCACCGCACAGTAATCACTGACATTTACTGCGGCGGTTACTGCACAGGCCCTTAAAATAAGGCAACGTAATGATTAACCGTTACGTGGGTTGGCGTACGAGAGAAGGAAGCAGGGCCCGGATCCGAGCCACGGTGGTAACCCGGCCGGCAAGTGAAAACTTGAACCGTGCAGAGGGAAAGTAAAACCATACGATCCGAGCCAAAGTGGTGACCCGGCCGGCAAGTGAAAACTTGGAGCGTGCGAAGGGAACGTAAATCCATATAATCCGAGACAAAAAGTTAACCCGGAAATAAACATCCGAAGCTTGGATACGAATGAACCTGATGTGGACTTAGTGACCAAGGCCGCTAAGGCCGCACCAGCTTCGGGGACTAATGTTGGGGGGATAACCCCGGGTAGGGTCACTCCGGGGTATAAGGGCCGAGTTATCCGAGGTTCGGCAAGGTCAAAGCGGATGCTGGCCGAGTCACCTCAAGGCAGGCCGGATCACGGAGTAACCCGGACCAGGGGGTCGCCTAACATTGTCTCGTCCGACTCAAGGATTAAGTCGGAGACACTTGTTTAGCTTATATGCAGGAACAGGCGTGGCCGGATCAACTGTGATCCGGATCCTCGTTTGGATTCTAGGAGAAGGAAGGAATCTCTCTGGTCAAAAAGAAGGCCCGGTGCATACTGGATGAGCGAATAAAGCAAGGGCAGGACCACAGGATCGTGGCCGACAAGGGTGACGACGCTCACGTCGGCTGACGCAGGCGCCGCAGAGGCAACGTCGCTAAAGCAAGAGTGACGCAGGGGAAAAGCACCCCTGTCGGGTTACTACTTTGGGAAGAGGCATATTCTTAGGAATATGCCACCACGTATGCCCTAGGCCAGGACCGAACCACCCCTATATAAGGGGGGGTTGGGGTTCTGGTAAGGGGGTTGGGTATTTTTAAGAGACGTAGCAAGAAAAACACTAGTGGATCTAGGGTTCTTGGGCTAGCTAGTAGGCAAGAGTAAGAGAATTTCTTCTTCCTCCTCTTGTCAATACAGCTCGAGGAGCAATTGTAATCTTGGAGACTGAACATCAATATGAAGCTTCTGTGTAGAGAATCACTCTACTATCCCTCCCTGGATTCCCCTAGCGCATATTAGTCCCCACCTTTAGCCTATCCATGGCATCTGCCGTGACACCACCACGACACCATGTGTGGTCTCTGAAGAGAACACACATTTCAATGACACTGGTGGATCCAAATGTGGTATCTGAAAAGAATAGTCATGAAATGACTCTAGCTGTTTTTTTAAAAAGAACACACATGCAATGACAATGGTGGTTCCATGTGTGGTCTGTGAAGAGAACACACATGCAATGACACTGGGGGATCCATATGTGGTATGTGAAAAGAATAGTCATGAAATGACTCCAGTTGTTGCTAGTAAAAAGAACACATGTGCAATGACACTGGTGGATCCATGTGTGGTCTCTGAAGAGAACACACATTTCAATGACACTAGTGGATCCATATGTGGTCTGTGAAAAGAATAGTCATGAAATGAATCCAGTTGTTTTTAGTAAAAAGAGCACACATGCAATGACACTGGTGGATCCATGTGTGGTCTCTGAAGAGAACACACATGCAATGACTAAGCTTGTGGTTAATGAGAAGAACACACATGCAATGACTCTGGTTGTTTTTAGTAAAAAGAACACACATGCAATGACACTTGTGGATCGATGTGTGGTCTCCGAAGAGAACATACATGCAATGAATCTAGCTGTGGTTAATGAGAAGAACACACAAGCAATCACACTGGTGGATCCATGTGCGGTCTCTAAAGAGACACACATTTCAATGACACTAGTGGATCCATATGTGGTATGTGAAAAGAATAGTCATGAAATGACTCAAGTAGTTGTTAGTAAAAAGAGCACACATGCAATGACAATGGTGTATCCATGTGTGGTCTCTGAAGAGAACACACATGCAATGACACTGGTGGATCCATAGGTGGATTGTGAAAAGAACACACATGCAATGAGTCTAGTTGTTGTTAGTAAAAAGAGCACACATGCAATTACACTAGTGGATCCATGTGTGGTATCTCAAGAGAACACACATGCAATGACACTGGTGGATCCATAGGTGGATTGTGAAAAGAACACACATGCAATGACTCTGGTTGTTGTTAGTAAAAAGAACACACATGCAATGACACTGGTGGATCCATGTGTGGTCTCTGAAGAGAACACACATTTCAATGACACTGGTGGATCCTTATGTGGTATGTGAAACGAATAATCATGAAATGACTCTAGTTGTTGTTAGTAAAAGGAACACACATGCAATGACACTGGTGGATCCATGTGTGGTCTCTGAAGAGAACACACATGCAATGACTACGGTGGATCCATAGGTGGATTGTGAAAATAACACACATGCAATGACTCTGGTTGTTGTTAGTAAAAAGAACACACATGCAATGACACTGGTGGATCCATGTGTGGTCTCCGAAGAGAACATACATTTCAATGACACTGGTGGATCCATAGGTGGATTGTGAAAAGAACACACATGAAATGACTCTAGTTGCTGTTAGTAAAAAGAGCACACATGCAATGACACTGGTGGATCCATGTGTGGTCTTTGAAGAGAACACACATGCAATGATACTGGTGGATCCATAGGTGGATTGTGAAAAGAACACACATGCAATGACTCCGGTTGTTGTTAGTAAAAAGAACACACATGCAATGACACTGGTGGATCCATGTGTGGTCTCTAAAGAGAACACACATGCAATGTCTCTAGCTGTGGTTAATGAGAAGAACACACATGCAATGACTACGGTGGATCCATAGGTGGATTGTGAAAATAACACACATGCAATGACTCTGGTTGGTGTTAGTAAAAAGAACACACAAGCAATGACACTGGTGGATCTATGTGTGGTCTCTGAAGAGAACACACATGAAATGACACTAGTGATCGATAGGTGGACTGTGAAAAGAACACACTTGCAATGACTCTATTTGTTGTTAGTAAAAAGAGCACACATGCATTTACACTAGTGGATCCATGTGTGGTCTCTAAGAGAAAACACATGCAATGACACTGGTGGATCCATAGGTGGATTATGAAAAGAACACACATGCAATAACTCTGGTTGTTGTTAGTAACAAGAACACACATGCAATGACACTGGTGGATCCATGTGTGGTCTCTGAAGAGAACACACATTTCAATGACACTGGTGGATCCATATGTGGTATGTGAAAAGAATAGTCATGAAATGACTCTAGTTGTTGTTAGTAAAAAGAACACACATGCAATGACAATGGTGGTTCCATGTGTGGTATGTGAAGAGAACACACATGCAATGACACTGGTGGATCCATATGTGGTATGTGAAAAGAATAGTCATGAAATGACTCTAGTTGTTGTTAGTAAAAAGAGCACACATGCAATGACAATTGTGTATCCATGTGTGGTCTCTGAAGAGAACACACATGCAATGACACTGGTGGATCCATAGGTGGATTGTGAAAATAACACACATGCAATGACTCTAGTTGTTATTAGTAAAAAGAGCACACATGCAATTACACTAGTGGATCCATGTGTGGTATCTGAAGAGAACACACATGCAATGACACTGGTGGATCCATAGGTGGATTGTGAAAAGAACACACATGCAATGACTCTGGTTGTTGTTAGTAAAAAGAACACACATGCAATGACACTGGTGGATCCATGTGTGGTCTCTGAAGAGAACACACATTTCAATGACACTGGTGGATCCTTATGTGGTATGTGAAAAGAATAATCATGAAATGACTCTAGTTGTTGTTAGTAAAAGCAACACACATGCAATGACACTGGTGGATCCATGTGTGGTAGAGAACACACATGCAATGACTACGGTGGATCCATAGGTGGATTGTGAAAATAACACACATGCAATGACTCTGGTTGTTGTTAGTAAAAAGATCACACATGCAATGACACTGGTGGATCCATGTGTGGTCTCTGAAGAGAACATACATTTCAATGACACTGGTGGATCCATAGGTGGATTGTGAAAAGAACACACATGAAATGACTCTAGTTGTTGTTAGTAAAAAGAGCACACATGCAATGACACTGGTGGATCCATGTGTCGTCTTTGAAGAGAACACACATGCAATGATACTGGTGGATCCATAGGTGGATTGTGAAAAGAACACACATGCAATGATTCTGGTTGTTGTTAGTAAAAAGAACACACATGCAATGACACTGGTGGATCCATGTGTGGTCTCTAAAGAGAACACACATGCAATGTCTCTAGCTGTGGTTAATGAGAAGAACACACATGCAATGACTACGGTGGATCCATAGGTGGATTGTGAAAATAACACACATGCAATGACTCTGGTTGGTGTTAGTAAAAAGAACACACATGCAATGACACTGGTGGATCTATGTGTGGTCTCTGAAGAGAACACACATGAAATGACACAAGTGATCGATAAGTGGACTGTGAAAAGAACACACTTGCAATGACGCTATTTGTTGTTAGTAAAAAGAGCACACATGAAATTACACTGGTGGATCCATGTGTGGTCTCTGAAGAGAACACACATGCAATGACACTGGTGGATCCATAGGTGGATTATGAAAAGAACACACATGCAATAACTCTGGTTGTTGTTAGTAACAAGAACACACATGCAATGACACTGGTGGATCCATGTGTGGTCTCTGAAAAGAACACACATTTCAATGACCCGGGTGGATCCATATGTGGTATGTGAAAAGAATAGTCATGAAATGACTCTAGTTGATGTTAGTAAAAAGAACACACATGCAATGACAATGGTGGTTCCATGTGTGGTATGTGAAGAGAACACACATGCAATGACATTGGTGGATCCATATGTGGTATGTGAAAAGAATAGTCATGAAATGACTCCAGTTGTTGTTAGTAAAAAGAACAAACATGCAATGACACTGGTGGATCCATGTGTGGTCTCTAAAGAGAACACACATTGCAATGACACTGGTGGATCCATATGTGGTATGTGAAAAGAATAGTCATGAAATGACTCCAGTTGTTATTAGTAAAAAGAGCACACATGCAATGACACTGGTGGTTCCATGTGTGGTATGTGAAGAGAACACACATGCAATGACTCTGGTTGTTGTTAGTAAAAATAACACACATGGAATGACACTGGTGGATCCGTGTGTGGTCTCTGAAGAGAACACACATTTAAATGACACTGGTGGATCCTTATGTGGTATGTGAAAAGAATAGTCATGAAATGACTCCAGTTATTGTTAGTAAAAAGAGCACAAAGTAATGGCACTGGTGGATCCATAGGTGGATTGTGAAAAGAACACACATGCAATGACTTTGGTTGTTGTTAGTATAAAGAACACACATGCAATGACACTAGTGGATCCATGTGTGGTCTCTAAAGAGAACACACATTTCAATGACACTGGTGGATCCATATGTGGCATGTGAAAAGAATAGTCATGAAATGACTCCACTTATTGTTAGTAAAAAGAGCACCCATGAAATTACACTGGTGGATGCATGTGTGGTCTGTGAAGAGAACACACATGCAATGACACTAGTGGATCCATAGGTGGATTGTGAAAAGAACACACATGCAATGACTCTAGTTGTTGTTAGTGAAAAGAGCACACATGCAGTTACACTGGTGGATCCATGTGTGGTCTCTGAAGAGAACACACATTTCAATGACACTGGTGGATCCATAGGTGGATTGTGAAAAGAACACACATGCAATGACTCCAGTTGTTGTTAGTAAAAAGAGCACACATGCAATGACACTGGTGGATCCATGTGTGGTCTTTGAAGAGAACACACATGCAATGATACTGGTGGATCCATAGGTGGATTGTGAAAAGAACACACATGCAATGACTCTGGTTGTTGTTAGTAAAAATAACACACATGCAATGACACTGGTGGATCCTTATGTGGTCTCTAAAGAGAACACACATGCAATGACACTGGTGGATCCATAGGTGGATTGTGAAAAGAACACACATGCAATGACTCTAGTTGTTGTTAGTAAAAAGATCACACATGCAATTACACTGGTGGATCCATGTGTGGTCTCTGAAGAAAACACAAATGCAATGACACTGGTGCATCCATAGTTGGATTGTGAAAAGAACACACATGCAATGACTCTGATTGTTGTTAGTAAAAACAACACACATGCAATGACACTAGTGGATCCATGTGTGGTCTCTGAAGAGAACAGATTGCAATGACACTGGTGGATCCATAGGTGGATTGTGAAAAGAACACACATGCAATGACACTGGTGGATCCATGTGTGGTCTCTGAAGAGAACACACATTTCAATGACACGGGTGGATCCGTATGTGGTATGTGAAAAAAATAGTCATGAAATGACTCTAGTTGTTGTTAGTAAAAAGAACACACATGCCATTACACTGGTGGATCCATGTGTGGTCTCTGAAGAGAACACACATTTCAATGACACTCGCGGATCCATATGTTGTATGTGAAAAGAACAGTCATGAAATGACTCCAGTTGTTGTTAGTAAAAAGAGCACACTTGTAATTACACTGGTGGATCCATGTGTGGTCTCTGAAGAGAAGACACATGCAATGACTACGGTGAATCCATAGGGTGATTGTGAAAATAACACACATGCAATGACTCTGGTTGTTGTTAGTAAAAATAACACACATGCAATGACACTGGTGGATCCATGTGTGGTCTCTGAAGAGAACACACATGAAATGACACTGGTGGATCCATAGGTGGATTGTGAAAAGAACACACTTGCAATGACTCTAGTTGTTGTTAGTAAAAAGAGCACACATGCAATTACACTGGTGGATCCATGTGTGGTCTCTGAAGAGAACAACATGCAATGATACTGTGGATCCATAGGTGGATTGTGAAAAGAACACACATGCAATAACTCTGGTTGTTGTTAGTAAAAAGAACACACATGCAATGACACTGGTGGATCCAAGTGTGGTCCCTGAAGAGAACACACATTTCAATGACGCTGGTGGATCCATAGGTGGTATGTGAAAAGAATAGTCATCAAATGACTCCAGTTGTTGTTAGTAAAAAGAACACACATGCAATGACAATGGTGGTTCGATGTGTGGTCTGTGAAGAGAACACACATGCAATGACACTGGTGGATCCATATGTGGTATGTGAAAAGAATAGACATGAAATGACTCCAGTTGTTGTTAGTAAAAATAACACACATGCAATGGCACTGGTGGATCCATGTGTGGTCTTTGAAGAGAACACACATTAAAATGACACTGGTGGATCCATATGTGGTATGTGAAAAGAATAGTCATGAAATGACTCTAGTTGTTGTTAGTAAAAATAGCACACATGCAATGACACTAGTGGTTCCATGTGTCGTCTGTGAAGAGAACACACATGCAATGACTCTAGTTGTTGTTAGTAAAAAGAACACACATGCAATGACACTGGTGGATCCGTGTGTGATCTGTGAAGAGAACACACATTTCAATGACACTGGTGGATCCATATGTGGTATGTGAAAAGAATAGTCATGAAATGACTCCAGTTGTTGTTAGTAAAAAGAAAACACATGCAATGACACTAGTGGATCCTTAGGTGGATTGTGAAAAGAACACGCATGCAATGACTCTAATTGTTGTTAGAAAAAAGAAACACATGCAATGACACTGGTGGATCCATGGGTGGTCTCTGAAGAGAACACACATTGCAATGACACTGGTGGATCCATATGTGGTATGTGAAAAGAATAGTCGTGAAATGACTCCAGTTGTTGGTAGTAAAAAGTACACACATGCAATTACACTGGTAGATCCATGTGTGGTCTCTGAATAGAACACACATGTAATGACTACGCTGGATCCATTGGTGGATTGTGAAAATAACACACATGCAATGACTCTGGTTATTGTTGGTAAAAAGAACACACATGCAATGACACTGGTGGATCAATGTGTGGTGTCTGAAGAGAGCACACATTTCAATGACACTGGTGTATCCATAGGTGGATTGTGAAAAGAACACACATGCGACGACTCTAGTTGTTGTTAGTAAAAAGAGCACACACGCAATGACACTAGTGGATCCATGTGTGGTATCTGAAGAGAACACACATGCAATGACACTGGTGGATCCATAGGTGGATTGTGAAAAGAACACACATGCAATGACTCCAGTTGTTGTCAGTAAAAAGAGCACACATGCGTTTACACTGGTGGATCCATGTGTGGTCTCTGAAGAGAACACAGATGCAATGACACTGGTGCATCCACAGTTGGATTGTGAAAAGGACACACATGCAATGACTCGGGTTGTTGTTAGTAAAAAGAACACACATGCAATGACACAAGTGGATCCATGTGTGCTCTCTGAAGAGAACACACATTTCAATGACACTGGTGGATCCATAGGTGGATTGTGAAAAGAACACACATGCAACGACTCTAGTTGTTGTTAGTAAAAAGAGCACACATGCAATGACACTAGTGGATCCATGTGTGGTCTCTGAAGAGAAAACACATGCAATGACACTTGTGGATCCATAGGTGGATTGTGAAAACAACACACATGCAATGACTCTGGTTATTGTTAGTAAAAAGAACACACATGCAATGACACTGGTGGATCCATGTGTGGTCTCCGAAGAGAGCACACATTTCAATGACACTGGTGGATCCGTATGTAGTATGTATAAAAAATAGTCATGAGATGACTACAGTTGTTGTTAGTAAAAAGAGCACACATGCAACTACACTGGTGGAGCCATGTGTGGTCTCTGAAGAGAACACACATTTCAATGACACTGGTGGATCCATATGTTGTATGTGAAAAGAACAGTCATGAAATGACTCCAGTTGTTGTTAGTAAAAAGAGCACACATGTAATTACACTGGTGGATCCATGTGTGGTCTCTGAAGAGAACACACATGCAATGACTACGGTGAATCCATAGGTGGATTGTGAAAATAACACACATGCAATGACTCTGGTTGTTGTTAGTAAAAAGAACACACATGCAATGACACTGGTGGATCCATGTGTGGTCTCTAAAGAGAACACACATGAATTGACACTGCTGGATTGTGAAAAGAACACAGTTGCAATGACTCTAGTTGTGTTTAGTAAAAAGAGCACACATGCAATTACATTGGTGGATCCATCTGTGGTCTCTAAAGAGAACACACATGCAATGACACTGGTGGATCCATAGCTGGATTGTGAAAAGAACACACATGCAATATCTCTGGTTGTTTTTACTAAAAAGAACACACATGCAATGACACTGGTGGATCCATGTGTGGTCTTGTTGGGGGGGTACCCCCGGGTAGGGTCACGCCATGGTATAAAGGCCGAGTTAGCCGAGGTTCGGCAAGGCCAAAGCGGATGCTGGTCGGGTCACCTCAAGGCAGGCCGAATCACGGGGTAACCCAGACCAAGGGGCGTTTGCCTAACTAAGTCTCAACCGACTTAAGAAGTAAGTCAGAAGTGCATGTTTAACTTGTATGCAGGAACAGGTGTGGCCGGATCAACTATGATCCGGGGCACATCTAGCTTCTAGGAGAAGGAAGGAATCTCGCTGGTCAAAAGAAGCCTCGCACGCATGCTGGCCCGAAGCGGAACAAGGGCAGACCACAGGCATGGCGATAAGGGTGGCGATACCCATGTCGGTGGCAGGCGCCCATGAGATGCTCACGTAGCCTCTGCATGTGTGATGCGAGGGAAAAGTAACCCGGCCGGCTTACTACTTTGGGAGATGGCATATTCTAGGAATATACCTCCACGTATGCCCTAGATGGAGACCTACCCCCCCCCCCCAATATAAGGAGGGCTAGGGCTTCTGTAGAGGGGGTTCCGATTTGGCTAGTTTGGCTAGTTTGGCTAGGGTTTTAGGGGTGATCTGTGAGCGAGAGTAAGAGAGATCCTTCTTCCTCCCCTCGCCAATATAGCTCTAGGAACACTTGTAACCTTGGAGACAAAGCAAATATAAACTTCTGTGTGGAGAATCACTTCACTATCCCTCCTTGGATTCCCCTACCGTGTATTAGTCCCCACCTTTAGCCTATCCATGGCATCTGCCGTGACACCACCACAAAAGTTGGCGCCCACCGTGGGGCTAGTGGCGCTAGCAGGGGTGAAGATCCGGATGGGAAACCTCATCGGCACCGGCGAATGCATCGTCTCCAGGCTCGTTCAGTGCTTTGGAGCGCTAGACTTCGTCAGCGACAACGCTGGTTGCTTCGGCACACGCCCACTTCCGCGCAACGGCCTCTTCGTCAAGTAGGGTGCGCACAAGGTCTACGTTGCTGTTGACGTATCATGCGTTCATCTGCGGCGCGTCGTTGAAGCAGGGGAACCACCCCTTAGCGTGATTCACGGAGCGCGTATCGCTCGCTCCCCGGACCGTGCTGAAGTGATGATGACTACGCCGGGGGCAGGCGCAAGCAAGGATCCGACACCAGATCTGGAGGTAACACCTAAGGCACCAAGGAAAGGTAGAGGTCTTCCACTAGAGAGGCCTGAGAATGTACTGAGAGAAGCTATGGATAGTCTGGCAAACCTGGTAGCAGCGATAGTAGATCCGGCTCAGGCATAGAC
Source organism: Avena insularis (assembly GCA_023614405.1). Taxonomy (NCBI): domain Eukaryota; kingdom Viridiplantae; phylum Streptophyta; class Magnoliopsida; order Poales; family Poaceae; genus Avena; species Avena insularis. Next base: position 120,096,209 of record CM042688.1, on the reverse strand, counting down.
CGAGCTAGAGGAAACTAGGCAGAAAATTCTAGAGGAAGCGAAAAAGATTGCTGCGGCTCAGCAGTCGTTGAACATGACGCTGCGTGAGTACGCCAAGACAAACAAAGTAGATGCTGTAAAAGTGAAGGGGAGAAATCTCATGAGTGAAATGAACAAAGAAGGGGATACTCGGATTGAGGAATCTGAAAACTGTTTGTCCGTGGGGCTGCCGAAGTACAGTACCTCGGCGAAAAACCTCAGAGCAGCAGATGTAGCCGCATCCGAGCTAGAGGGTCGACGGGTGAAGCCCGTCAGAGACAGCAAGATCGGGTCAATGAGTTGGTTCAGATCGCGAACAGGCAAAATGAGGAACTGCTTAGGGCAAACCCGGAAAGAGCTGGAGCCTCCAAGATCGTTCATTCGGCGGTGGGTGACCCGGAGAAATCCGCTGGAGCCGCATCATCCCCTCATGGTGGTCAAAGGAGAGAGGAGGTAGTAACCTCGGCCAGGAGAAACAAGCAGATTGTTCCGTATGACCCGACAAGGGCAGGAAAGGCAAAAGAGGTACAAAGAAACGACGATCGACGGAGTGTAAGCCGAGGTGAAGGTGGCCGAGGTAACCGTGACCAAGGCAATGCCGGTCAAGGAAACGCTATTAACGGCGATGCCGGACGGCGCAACTCTACAGGACAACCGCAGCAGCGGAATATGCCAAGGCAAGAGCAAAGCACCAGCCGAGGTATGCAACAGAGAGATGCGCCACGAGAGAGATACCGGTACAACGATGGAGATTCAAAAATGGTAAATGCAGGATACCCAAGGCCGGACTATCATGTGATAGAGTCGAGATTGGGAAGCAAGGATTTGATGCCGGATGATGCCAGGTTGAAACTGGATCAACTGTATAGGTCGGAGCAGATTGAAAGTCAAGGTCCCTCGGGTCCTGCATGTTTTGGACCCCGGATCATGAAAGAGCCACCGGTACCTAACTTCCAGTTACCCAGAGGCACGAAGACGTATGATGGCAGCACTAAGCCGGAAGATTGGTTGATAAATTATGCAACGGCTGTGAAAATTGCCACAGGCAACTTGAGGTGGGCTGTACAATACGTACCCCAGATGTTGGAGGGCCCGGCAAGGGTATGGCTGAACAATTTGCCACCCGGAAGCATTAACTGCTGGATCGATTTTGAAGAGATGTTCATCAGCAATTTCTCGAGTACGTATCAGAGGCCGAATAGGCCACAGACACTAGCCATGTGCAAGCAAAGACCGAATGAGACGGATCGGGAGTTTTTAACCCAGTGGTGTACCGTCAGAAACTCATGTGAGGGCGTGATAGAATCACAGGCCATAGCGTGGTTTGCACAGGGATGCAGATATGCAAGCGAACTGTGGCAAAAGTTACAAAGGAAGATGCCCACCACGTTGGCAGAGATGATCCGAATTGCTGATTCGTATGCTCTAGGATATCCGACTCAACCTAGGCTTGTGTCAAACGAGTCGAACGATGAGTACTACCAGAGAGATGGAGCCGGATCATCGATATGGTTCGCAACAAGTTGCAGCTGTGAATCAAGATCAGCCCAGAGCAAGGGGCAGTCAACGCCAGAAAACTGGAGGGCAATGGACTCCGAGAAACGATGGCAAGAAAACTTGGACACCAGAACAAAAGAAACAGTGGCAAGAAAGGAAGGACCGTCCGAGGTACACCTATGAGTCGATGTTGGATCAGCCGTGTAAGTTTCACATGCCAAATCCGAGTAACCTAGCGGATCATACAACGAGGCAATGTGAGTGGATGCGTAAGATAGAACAAGGTGGTTCGGGGAATGCTCAGGCACCCCGGAATGATCAACCTCGGTAGGAGTTACCCCGGCAGCAATTGCTCTCCGGAGCAAACACGCAACAACTAATGTTGCCTCCCCCTCCGCTGAGGTATGACAACAATGAGAGAAGGGATCTAGTGCATCAGGTGGAAAATCAACACCAGCCGGATCAGAGGTACCTAGAAATGAGGGAAGAAATGAGTACAGAGAGCATCACCAGAGCTACTGTGTGTTCACAACTGAGGAAACGGATAGGAAAAGCTTGCAGCGCCGACATATGGAGGTTAATGCGGTAATGCCAGCGGTGACGAGGTACATGCCTTGGTCGGACCAGGAAATCACCTGGAACATCAAAGATCATCCCAAGCATATGCCGAGTCCTGGTTCGTATGCGTTAGTGCTGGACCCGACATTCATTGGGCCTAACATCAATGTGAGGTTCTCCAAGGTACTGATTGACAATGGTAGTAGCATTAACATTATGTATGCGGATACAATGCGCAAGTTGGGTGTCTCGGAGAACATGCTCCAGGCTACAAGGACAACTTTCCATGGTATTGTACCAGACATTTCTTGTGAGCCCATAGGCAAAGTCCGGGTTGACGTATTGTTCGGCATGAGAGATAATTGCCGAACTGAGAATCTGGAGTTTGAGGTGGTGAACTTGGAAAGTGCGTATCACGCGTTACTCGGAAGGCCAGCATTGAACAAGTTCATGGCAAGCTGCCACATCATTTATCTGAAGATGAAGTTGCCCGGGCCAAATGGAGTAATTACCATTGCAGGAGATTTCCGACGTTCCATTGAGTGTGCCTCAGCCGGGTCTAACCTAGCCGAGTCACTCGTGATTGCGTAAGAGAAAAGAAAAATCCAAGAGGTGGCGGCATTAGCTCAGTCCGCGCAGCAGTATATGCCGACGCTGAGCAACCCTCATGGTAGCGTTTCGTTCCAAGCCACAAAGGATACTAAGAAAGTGCCTGTTGATGATATGTTCCTAGAGCGCACCGTAACAATTGGTGCCGGGTTGAATGATAAATAGGAAAGCGAGCTCGTCAACTTCCTTCGTGAGAATCGAGATATTTTTGCTTGGTCTACAGAGGACTTGCAAGGTGTTCCGAGGGAGTTGGCCGAGCACTCTTTGAACGTGAGACCCGGAGCAAGGCCGGTGAAGCAACCTCTCCACCGCTTCGCCGAGGATAGGAGAAAAGTCATTGGAGACGAGATATCTCGGTTACTAGCAGCAGGATTTATCATGGAGGTACTATATCCGGATTAGCTCTCTAATCCGGTGCTGGTAGAAAAGAAGAAGGACGATCCGAACGTGGCAGTGGTTTGGCGCATGTGTATCGATTACACGAACCTGAACAAGGCGTGTCCAAAAGATCCATTTCCCCTACCGAGGATAGATCAGGTCATAGACTCAACCGCGGGATGTGAACTGTTGTCATTCATTGATGCCTATTCTGGTTTCCACCAGATACCTCTGAATCCGGATGATCAAATAAAGACCGCATTTATCACCCCGTACGGGGCTTATTGCTATCGCACCATGCCGTTTGGTTTACGTAATGCAGGTGCAACGTACAAAGATGTATGCGAAAATGTTTGCACGACCAAATAGGTCAAAATGTACAAGTGTATGTGGATGATGTGGTTATCAAGACCAAGGAAAGCAAAACGCTCCTTGACGACATCAGACAGACATTCGCGAACTTGAGAAGGTTCCGAATGAAACTTAACCCGGAAAAATCTACCTTCAGTGTCCCGGCTGGAAAATTACTCGGATTTCTCGTCTCCAGCCGAGGTATCGAAGTTAATCCAACTAAGATCCGGGCCATTGAACGAATGGAGCTGCCGAAGTGTCTGAACGATGTCCAGAAGTTCACTAGGTGCCTAGCATCGTTGAGTCGGTTTGTATGTCGATTGGGAGAAAAGGCATTGCCTCTCTACCAACTCATGAAAAAGTCGGATAAGTTATTTGGACGCCACAGGCCGATGAAGCCTTTGCCCACTTAAAAAAGATGTTAGCCGCTGCACCAGTGTTAGCCTCTCCACTATCAAAGGAGCCAATGTTACTCTACATAGCCACAACTAACCGAGTTGTAAGTGCAGTGATTGTAGTAGAGCGTGATGAAGAGGGTAAGTCGGTGCCGAGGCCAGTGTATTACTTGAGCGAGGTATTATCTGCCTCAAAACAAAACTACCCGCACTTTCAAAAGGTGGCATATGGTGTCTATATGGCGGCAAAGAAGCTAAAGCATTACTTTGAGGAGAACCCCATCAAAGTAATATGTGAGGCTCCCATATCCGAGATAATGGGTAACAAGGATGCAAATGGTCGAATCGCAAAATGGGCAATTGAGCTAGCTCCTTATGCGCCACAATATGACAGAAGAGAAGCAATCAAGTCTCAGGCTGTGGCGGACTTTTTTGTAGATTGGGCCGAGGTACAATACGAACCACCGCCACCAGATCCGAACTACTGGAGGATGCACTTTGACGGGTCAAAAACAAAAACCGGGCTAGGCGCCCGAGTTGTGCTTACCTCGCCAAAGAAGGACCAGCTGAAATATGTGCTCCAAATCCATTTCGCGGCATCGAATAATGTTGCAAAGTATGAAGCACTTGTGCATGGGCTCAAGGTAGCAAAAGAGATTGGGATACGTCGGATCATATGCTTTGGCGACTCGGATTTGGTGGTACAGCAAGTATCAGGACTGTGGGACGCCCTTGATCCAAACATGGTGTTGTACAGATTTCATGTACAGAAGCTATTTGGTTACTTTGAGGGGTGTGAATTTCACCATGTACCCCGGGTGGAAAATGAGGCTGCCGACATGCTATCGAAGCTCGGATCAACCCGACAGGCAATTCCACCAGGTGTAGCATTGGAACACCTCAGAAAACCATCTATCAGGCCGTCCCTAGGAACCGACTCGATCTACGTCCCGGAAGATACAGAATCCGGAGCTGAGCCCATGGACATTGACATGGGAGGTAGTGCGCGAAACCCGGGGACTGCATCAGCAAACCCGAGGACTGCCTCAGCGAACCCGGGGACTACCTCGCAGGACCCGGACCGCCGCGTGATCCGGTTGAAGTTATGCCGGTGGATCAGATGGAAATCGATGAGGATGTGTTCCCTGCACGAGCAATACCAGCTTGGGCATTGCCTATATTTCATTTCCTGAAAGATGGAACGTTACCCACTGAGGAGGTTTAAGCCCAGCAAACTCAGAGGAAGGCAAAAGCATACACGATTATCAATTCCGAGCTGTACAAACGGAGTGTAACCAATGTACTCCAGCGATGCGTTGACCCGGAAGAAGGGCTTGACATCCTCTGAGATATACACCAAGGAGAGTGCGGGCATCATGCTTCATCCCGATCCTTGGTGGCAAAAGCGTTTCGGCATGGGTTCTACTGGCCAAGTGCCTTAGAACAAGCAGAAGATCTGGTGAGAAAATGCAATGGTTGTCAGAGGTACGCTACCAAGACACATATGCCAATGTCGGAACTCAATACCATACCAATTACATGGCCATTTGCTGTATGGTGCTTGGATATGGTTGGTCCGTTTAAACCAGCAAGGGGAAACATGACTCACATTTTGGTCATGGTGGATAAATTTACGAAGTGGATCGAAGTAAAGCCTATTAGGAAATGTGATGGGGCTACGGCCGTAACGTTTCTCAAAGATATAATCTTGAGGTACGGTTACCCACACAGTATCATAACTGACAATGGAAAAAATTTTGCGGAAGGAGCATTTGCGCGTTTCTGCCGGGATAAGAAGATCTGACTTGACGTAGCCTCGGTAGCCCAGCCCGCATCGAATGGATAGGTGGAAAGATCCAACGGATTAGTATTATCCGGGATAAAACCCCGGCTCATTGAGCCGCTGCAAAGATCAGCGGGGTGCTGGATAGAAGAACTACCAGTGGTACTATGGAGTTTAAGAACAACTCTGAATCGATCAACAGGCTATACACTGTTTTTTCTGGTATATGGGGCAAAAGCTGTATTACCAGCCGACATAGAGCATGATTCGCCTAGGGTCACCCAATACATAGAAGCCGAAGTGCAAGAAGCCCGGCAAAATGATGTTGATCTGTTGGAAGAAGCGAAAGAACTGGCGTTGTCCAGATCCGCCATATATCAGCAAAATCTCCGATGCTATCATAGCCGAAAAGTAAGCCCCCGAGTCTTTCGGGAAGGCGATCTGGTGCTCCGGTTGGTACAACGTACTGCCGGCATGCATAAATTATCCCCCCCCCCATGGGAAGGACCGTTCATCGTGAGCAAAGCATTGCACAATGACTCTTATTATCTTATAGATGCAAGCCACAGGAAAAGAACAAGGCGGACAGGTCCGGCGAAGAATCTAAGCGCCCATGGAATGTAGCTCTACTTCGTCCTTTCTACACTTAGCAGAGAAGTGTATGTATCCGAGTCTTCTCGTATGTCGGTATGTATGCCGGCAATGAGCTTATGAATGAAATATTGGCACCTCAAGCAGTAACTCGAGGACTGCCTTAATAATATTTGTTGTTTTTCATTATGTTTACGTCAGTTGGAGTAAGTTGTTCTACTTAACTCGGATCAGTAGTGTGTGAGCACCAAAACCCCAACTCTTCGATTTGCTGTTGTCCAACAAGAATTGGCTTCATGGCAAGCAAGAGAACAAGTTTGGAATTGCGTAGCACATGAAAAATGACTAAGGAAAAGAACTTAATCCAGCCGAAGTTTGTTTTTCGGACTAACCTTGTATTTACTTTCAAACTATTATGCTAAATTATTTTGAGCTAAGCCTAAAAGTTTCTGAGTATTGTTAAAACAATTTTTGAAGCTCGGATTCGTAAGTCATAAAACCGAATCAAGGTAGACACGAACCGAGCCAGAAGATTAGACGAACAAGAAAATGAAACTCGGGGACTACGCCCAAGTTAATCCGGCATACAAACTTAGTAGCAAAATATTACATAAGTAAGGGATACATTTCCACCCGGCATACCGGGGATCTGATAAGTTTTCAAGTGTTTCTAATTAAGGAGCAGCAGGAGGAGGAAGTTCGGCGTCATCTTCGCCCTCTTCAATATCCGAGGCATCGTCCTCTACATCCTCGTCCGAACTATCTTCGACATTCTCGACCTCTTCGTCGCCAGCGGATTCCAGGAAGCTCGGACCCTCAGCCCATTCGTGAATGGGAGAATATTCAACAAGGCTATGGGCGCAAGCCTGGCGCCGAGCTACCCATTCCGGGTCATCGGTCCACTTGGATCCGGTGCGCACACGCGTCAGGAGGCTGAGATCGATCTTCTCATACGACATGAGTATGTGGTGAAGAACGGTCTCAGCTGCAGCACGTCCAGTGGACTCCCTCCAAAGGTCGAGCTGAGTCTCGATCTCAAACAGCTTTTCAGCAAGAAGTGAAACTCTCTTCGGAGCGCTCTCACCGGGCCAGAACGTGTTGAAGACTCGGAGTGAAATGTCGAGGAGATCCTTGCCGTAGTTCTTGATGATTTCCACGCGAGATGACAGGTTGACCAATAGGTCCTCCATGTCAAGGGGAATGCTCTCACCATCAGAAGCGACGGGAGTACCCCTCTCCCGGCAGAAGTTGGCAACAGCAGCGCTCGCAATAGGAGTACCCTCTGGAAAGTGGCCTGAAAACAAGGCAAAGGAAGAAGCTGAAGAAAATACATATGAAGTAACCCGGAGAAGTATGTCAGATAAGGGAAAGGAACTTACGGGAAATGTGGCTGTGGATCCGGGTCAATTCATTGATGCAATTATCGCGTCTTTGATAGAGCTGCACCAGTTCAGCGTTCGCCGACTCAAGTTTGACGTCGGCCTCCTGGAGAAGATCGTGGTCCTTAGCAATTTGGAGGTTGAGGCGCTCGCGTTCTTCGGTGAAGTCCTGGCCAGCCTTTTCAAGCTCAGTTTGGTGTTGCGCCTTCATCTTCTTCATTTCTGCCTTTAGCTTGGCAATCTCGTCGTTCTTGGTTCGGAGAAGGGCAAGCTCATCGTCTTTCTTTTTGAGCTCGGCCTGATGCTGCCCTGCTTGTTCGAGAAAATGCAGCATCATATCGTGCAGCACACTATCTTCAAGAGATGCTGAAATAGCGTGTTGATTCGGCGGTCTTAGGTATGAATGTTTGCCGAGCCAAGAGGAAAAGAAGATGGAAAGCAAAGCAGGGTCGGACAAAAAAAACTTACCCTTGATCTGCTCCAGGTTCTTTCGCATAATCTTGTTCTCGGCCTCCACCCCGGCTGCGGAAACCAAATAATGAGATTAGTTCGGCAGTGGGAGTTGAAGGAAAACAGAGAAGCGCCAAGGGAGAAACTTACCCCTTTTCTCATGCTCAGCGAGATGTGCATTGTGCTTTGCGAGAAGCATCTTGTGAGTATCCAGAAGACGCTGGAACTCAGCACTCCGGTGGTTGGTGGTCACCTGAAAATAATACGAAAATTTAGCTTAAGCCTTGCGCATATTCGAAGTGTACAAGATCCGGGCCAAGTGGAAACTTAACCCGGCTCTAGGTGTGTGCATATTCGAAGTGTACAAGATCCGGGCCAAGTGGAAACTTAACCCGGCTCTAGGTGTGTGCATATTCGAAGTGTACAAGATCCGGGGCAAGTGGAAACTTAACCCGGCTCTAGGTGTGTGCATATTCGAAGTGTACAAGATCCAGGCCAAATGGAACTTAACCCGGCTCTAGGTGTGTGCATATTCGAAGTGTAGAAGATCTGGGCCAAGTGGAACTTAACCCGGCTCTAGGTGTGTGCATATTCGAAGTGTACAAGATCCGGAACAAGTGGAACTTAACCCGGCTCTAGGTGTGTGCATATTCGAAGCGTACAAGATCCGGGCCAAGTGGAACTTAACCCGGCTCTAGGTGTGTGCATATTTGAAGTGTACAAGATCCGGGCCAAGTGGAACTTAACCCGGCTCTAGGTGTGTGCATATTCAAAGAGTACAAGATCCGGGCCAAGTGGAACTTAACCCGGCTCTAGGTGTGTGCATATTTGAAATTATGATGGAGCTACGTTAGTTCTGTAAGGAGCATCCGGCCGAGTAACAAGTTACTCCCCCGGAGGCTCGGGGACTAATGGTTATATTTCTAGTGCATGATAAGGAAAAGGTGAAGTAACGTACGTCCATCATCCGACCCGCAAGGTTAATCGCCTTAGAGGTTGTATTCCTCTAGGGAGCGAACTCGGCGGGACCGAACTTCTCCGGGAGATTGTCGTTATAGACGAACTCCACCTTGTTCTAGTTATTCATAATCTTGATCAAGGTCGGAGGATATCGCTCCCCGCTGAGCATGTGGGGCGCCACCAAGCCCCTCTCATGTGCCTCTCTCCTCTCTGTGTAGACCAAGTTGCTGCGCACTAGTTGGCTCGGCAGGGGCGTCCTTCGGTGCTGGAGCCTTCTGGGCAAGCATGGAGGCGAGGGTGCGTTGTCCAGACCTGGTGGACGCTACCCTGGTGACGTCAGGGGTTTTCTTGCCTTTGGCTTGCTGAGAGGAGGAAGTGGTTGCGGCAGATTTCCCCTTAGGAGCTGCCTAGGTACTTCCTCGCCGAGACTGAGAAGACTCGGATGAGGCGGAGGAGCTTGGCGCTGGTGCTCTTGTTGCTGGAGCTGGTGCTGCTGCTGATTTTCTTGCTGCCGGAGTTGGTGCTGGTGCCGGAATTGGTGCTGATGCTGGTGCTGGTGTTGGTGCTGGTATGGAGGTAGTCTTGGTAGTTGCTGGTTGCGGTGGAGACGAAGTGGTGGATGCCGCTGCCTCGGCTAGATCCGTCTCCCCCGCTCCAGGGTCCCCCCCTCTTGACGAGGCGGGCTGGAACCCGGAGCGGCCGCAGAACCCTCTGGAATAGGGCTCAGCGGGCATGACTCGTCGTCACGAGGGGGAGAGGAGCTAGTATGGAGTGGCGAAGAGATGCTAGATCCACTCTGAGGGACCTCCACTGCAGCCCTGTCAAATCAAATAATGTCAGAAGAGAAATTACAACAATGTAAGAAAGAACAAGTCGCAGGAGAAAAAGAAATTTACGCGTCCGAGGTTTGGGGCTCCTTGGGTTTCCGAGCCCTTCGTGCCGGGGCCTTTCCTGCAGGCTTGGAAGAAGTTTTGTCTCCGGACATCTTTCGCCTTTTGGAGGGCTGAGAAGGTCCGGAGAAGGAACTTGATGCAGCTCCACGCTTCTTCTTCGGCGCTGCCGGAACAGGTTCCCCCGTGGCAAGGGGAGGGTCCTCGTGGATCTGCCCACCGGGGTTAGCTGATGCCGGAAAAGCATAAGAAAGGGGGACAGCATCAACAGGTTCAATCACCTGGATATCCGAGTCATCTTCATCATCGGGCCAATCTCTAATAGAAGAGGGTTTACCGGTGGGTCGCTTCGCAGCGTCGGTCATCGAGAGGAACATCTCCTGGTCCGGCTCTTCCTTGTCCGGGGTCTCCCGGTCAGGCGCCCATTTAAGGGTCGGATCGGTACCGTCCTCGAGGGTCTGATGAATGAATAGCTGAGGAAAAGAATGAGCAACGGAGTCAAAAATGGAACAATGACCGACATATAATTAACCCGGAATAAAATTTGCGCCACGAAGCTTACCGAGGGAGGGAGCCTATCCCGGCAGAAATGCTCAATTCCCCACGTCCATTCAGTGGAGAAGTCCTTGTGGGTCATGAAGAGAGCCTTGACCCGGCGATAGACCTCCGAGTTGCTCAACTCGAAGGACGAGGTCCGGTTGGGGTCGTGGCCGAAGCTCATATGGCACACCTTGTGGGTGCGCCTCTGGAGGGGGGAGATTCGGTTACGAACGAACGTGATCATAGCATCCTCGTTGCGCAACCCGAGCTTCTTCAGCTCCGCAAACCTCTTGTTGACCTGGTTGGCCAAGGTTGTGGGCTTCTTGGGGATAACGTCCCATGTTTCTGGGTTAGGTGGACCCGGAGCATAGGGAAGCAGCCGAATCAAGTCTCCAGTGCCCTCATTCTGGACATAAAAGAAAGTCCAGGCCCATCCTTTGCAGGACTCCAGCCCGGTGACTCGAGGGAAGACGGAAAACCTCCGGGGTGAGATGGATGCAGCTCTGAATTGAGTGAGCTGCTTGTCCTTCGGATCAAGTTGAATATTCAGAATGACATTACGACGAAGGCCGAAAATCCGGATCCATAGCTCCTTGGTGGGCCACAATCCGGCATAGCCCTTGATCATAGAGGCAAAAGCAGAAAGAGAGGTGATTGTGTTGGCAGAAAGGTGGTGCGGCTGGACTTCGTACGTGCTCAACCAGTCATGGAAGAAATCGCTGACCGGCAAACCGAACCCCCGCTGGATGTGCGACAAGAACACAACGTACTCACCCGGATTGGGTGAGGCGAAGTTCGCAGAGGCAAGCGCGCGATGACGCCGGGGATGCGTCTCGTCCGGTAGAGCCGCCCAAGTCATCTTCGAGACCATGACCCGCCCACACACCACGGTCCATGGCGGAGTCCTCCTCCATTTCTTGCTCAGCAACGAGCTCCTCCTCAAATCATCTGATAATCGCTGCCCTCGCTAGCGCTAGCGGCGGCGGGGGGCAGAGGCCTAGATTGGCAGCGACCCGTGGTGGAGGAGGCGCGTAGCAGCGGCGACGACGTAGAAATCTGGGGAAAAAATGCGGCGGCGGCGCTGCTGCTTGGGAGCACTGGCGGCGGCGCGGTCGCGAGGAAGACGAAGAAGAAGAGCAAAGGGCAGAGGGGCATGGTGAGGGAAAAAAGCCTAAGTGATGCACCCCTCCCCTATTTAACCTCTCCCACGAGGAGAAAGTGGGATCGCATCCTGCGGGCAAGCCACACGCAACGGCCGTGTACCACCCACATCAACCAATCGACAAGGAGCCACACCGAAGGCCACAGAGTGGAGTTGGTCCCATGACGTGACACGATGATGCGGTAAACAAGGAGGCAGGCGTGACGTGATCCGCGCATAGTGATGACTAACAATTACTACGGCGGTTACTGTGCTGGCCCTTAAAATGAGACAACATAATGATTAGCCTCCACGTGGGATAGGACCGTGGTAACCCGGCCAGCAAGTGAAAACTTGGAATGTGTAGAGGGAAAGTAAAGCCATGAGGTCCGAGTTGAAGCGGTAACCCGGCCGGCAAGTGAAAACTTGGAACATGCAAGGGGAACGTAAATCCGTATAACCCGAGACAAGGAGGTAATTCGGAAATAACGTCCAAAGGTCAAACATAATTGAACCTGATGTGGCCTTAGTGGCCGAAGCAGCTAAGACCGCACCAGCTTCGGGGACTAATGTTGGGGGGATACCCCCGGGTAGGGTCACGCCGGGGTATAAAGGCCGAGTTAGCCGAGGTTCGGCAAGGCCAAAGCGGATGCTGGCCGGGTCACCTCAAGGCAGGCCGAATCACGGGGTAACCCGGACAAAGGGGCGTTCGCCTAACTAAGTCTCAACCGACTTAAGCAGTAAGTCGGAAGTGCATGTTTAACTTGTATGCAGGAACAGGTGTGGCCAGATCAACTATGATCCGGGGCACATCTAGCTTCTAGGAGAAGGAAGGAATCTCGCTGGTCAAAAGAAGCCCCAGTACGCACTGCCTAAGCGAAGCAGACAAGGGCAGGACCACCGAGGCGTGGCCGACAAGGGTGAAGATACCCATGTCAGCTGACGCGGGCGCCGCAAATGCTCACGTAGCCTCTGCATGTGTGACGCGAGGGAAAAGTAACCCGGTCGGCATACTACTTTGGGAGATGGCATATTCTAGGAATATACCTCCACATATGCCCTAGATGGAGAGCTAGCCCCCCTTATATAAGGAGGGCTAGGGCTTCTGTAGAGGGGGTTCCGATTTGGCTAGTTTGGCAAGGGTTTTAGGGGTGATCTATGAGCGAGAGTAAGAGAGCTCCTTCTTCCTCCTCTCGCCAATATAGCTCTAGGAGCACTTGTAACCTTGGAGACAAAGCAAATATAAACTTCTGTGTGGAGAATCACTTCCGTATCCCTTCATGGATTCCCCTAGCGTGTATTAGTCCCCACCTTTAGCCTATCCATGGCATCTGCCGTGACACCACCACGACAGGTCTGTGAAGAGAACACACATTTCAATGACACTGGTGCATCCATATGCAGTATGTGAAAAGAATAGTCATGAAATGACTCCAGTTGTTGTTAGTAAAAACAACACACATGCGATGACACTGGTGGATCCATATGTCGTATGTGAAAAGAATTGTCATGAAATGACTCCAGTTGTTGTTAATGAAAAGAACAAACATGCAATGACACTGGTGGATCCATGTGTGGTCTCTAAAGAGAACACACATTTCAATGACACTGGTGGATCCATATTTGGTATGTGAAAAGAATAGTCATGAAATGATCCAGTTGTTGTTAGTAAAAAGAGAACACATGCAATGACACGGGTGGTTCCATGTGTGGTATGTGAAGACAACACACATGCAATGAGTCTGGTTGTTGTTAGTAAAAAAGAACACACATGCAATGAGTCTGGTGGATCCATGTGTGGTATATAAAGAGAACACACATGAAATGACACTGGTGGATCCATAGGTGGATTGTGAAAAGAACACACTTGCAATGACTCTAGTTGTTGTTAGTAAAAAGAGCACACATGCAATTACACTGGTGGATCCATGTGTGGTCTCTGAAGAGAACACACATGCAATGATACTGGTGGATCCATAGGTGGATTATGAAACGAACACACATGCAATAACTCTGGTTGTTATTAGTAAAAATAAGACACATGCAATGACACTGGTGGATCCATGTGTGGTCTCTAAAGAGAACACACATTTCAATAACACTGGTGGATCCATATGTGGTATGTGAAAAGAATAATCATGAAATGACTCTAGTTGTTGTTAGTAAAAAGAACACACATGCAATCACAATGGTGGTTCCATGTGTGGTATGTGAAGAGAACACACATGCAATGACACTGGTGGATCCATATGTGGTATGTGAAAAGAATAGACATGAAATGACTCCAGTTGTTGTTAGTAAAAAGAACACACATGCAATGACACTGGTGGATCCATGTGTGGTCTCTAAAGAGAACACACATTTCAATGACATTGGTGGATCCATATGTGGTATGTGAAAAGAATAGTCATGAAATGACTCTAGTTGTTCTTAGTAAAAAGAGCACACATGCAATGACACTGGTGGTTCCATGTGTGGTCTGTGAAGAGAACACACATGCAATGACTCTAGTTGTTGTTAGTAAAAAGAACACACATGCAATGACACTGGTGGATCCTGTGTGGTCTCTGAAGAGAACACACATTTCAATGACACTGGTGGATCCATATGTGGTATGTGAAAAGAATAGTCATGAAATGACTCCAGTTGTTGTTAGTAAAAAGAGAACACATGCAATGACACTAGTGGATCCATAGGTGGATTGTGAAAAGAACACGCATGCAATGACTCTGGTTGTTGTTAGTAAAAAGAACACACATGCAATGACATTGGTTGATCCATGTGTGGTCTCTGAAGAGAACACACATTTCAATGACACTGGTGGATCCATATGTGGTATGTGAAAAGAATAGTCATGAAATGACTCCAGTTGTTGTTAGTAAAAAGAGCACACATGCAATTACACTGGTGGATCCATGTGTGGTCTCGGGAAACAGGCCATAAAATCGATCCCACCCCTCCAGGTGTTATCCTATGACACTCCCCAACAGGATATGGAAGAAGCTAAGAAGCTTGCGGCCGCTATGAATGTGACTGTTGAGGAATTGCTAGGTACCCAGGACGACAAGTTACCCAAGGCTCAGGTAGTCCCTACATATGTCCTGTGGAAGCCTCGTCACTTTGAGCAGTTCCAACAACTGCCAACACAAATGCGAAGTTTACATAATCGGTACTTGAAAGTCAGAAGTAGGAAAGAATAATGATCATGGCGTAAAGTCCCACATGACTACTACTTCGAGAAGAAGAGGTCCATGTTGAGTTTCCGTAACTCTTCCATTATCTGCTGACGCCTCGACAAAAGTCTCATGAGTTGCTATTGTCTGTAAGTTGTTGAATTCATTGTCTATATATAAGTTGTTCATTTTTTTAGTTGTTCATTTCATTGCATATAATTATCCTCATTATATCCTTTTGTACTCTGTTATTATGCAGAATGAAGATCATGGAATGTAAAAGAAGGTCACTCTTTAGTGTTGGGTTCATTGACCCAGACAAAATACATTATAAGACGCTAAAGGATAAACCCGAGGAGACACAGGAAAACCTTCTAAGGTTTCTAACAGAGCAACATTTCTGTGGCCACATACTGTTTCCTTACAATTTCTAGTGAGGGTCTTACTATGTTGTACACATTCACTTTTTCTTACTCGATGCTAAATGTAATTGATGAGTTACTGATGTATATATAAATGTGTGCAGTTTCCACTGGATTCTCATGGACATTCAACTTGATAAGGGAAGAGTTGAAGTCATGGACCCATCGAAGAGACCCCTAGAACAGTTTAGGGACATGCAGGACATGCTCCAGAGGTAATTTCCGTGCTACATCAGTCTCTTTATTTGATTTCCTGACATATCACGTAATAAATAACTCATTCATTCATTTTCTTTGTCGGGCAGGGTTTGGAGCATGTTCAAGAGTAGGGTTAAGGGTTCCTTTAGTAAGGAGATGATGTTTACTCCGGTCTCGGTAAGTAATACGTGATATGTTCGCGCATCTCTTTACTTCTAGTTTCAAGACAATTATGATGCTAGATTATAATTTTGATTGAATTCTATTCTCGTAAAGTACGCGAGGCAGCCACAGGGGACAAATCTATGTGGATTCTACGTTTGCGAGTTCATTCGCACATTTTCCACTGAGCACAAAGATTATAGAGTCGATGTAAGCAATACATTCACAACATTATTTTATTACCGTCACTTTTTGTTATCATGATTGATATTCATATTGATCTCCTTTTCTTATATAGTTGGAGAGAATGCGGGATCAGCTCCTACCAGAGCAACGCGTACTAGGAATTGCTGAAGAACTGGCAGAATTCTTGATGAACGAGATGATAGATGACGCCGGGGAATTTAGGGTGAATAGGCGCTACCGATGATCCCCGACTGTGTAATTAAATCGTCGAATTGTGATCTCCATGTAACTATCATGATCATGTATATATTTGTATGCTTGATCTTAAGAGAAGTTATCTTATGTATGCATGAACGTCTACGGTATGTGGTAGCATATAAAACTATTTTTGAAATCAAAAAGAGAAAAAAGATACAAATTGAATTCTCTGCCGTGGCATAGAAAGTGCCTAAACTTCACAAGGCAAGAACCATTTGTCGGTTAAATGTCTGAACCGGGACTAATGGGGGCACCAGCAGCGTGAGAGACGACCACGTGGATACCCATTGGTCCCGGATGGTAAGCGGTCTAGGACTTGTGGGGGGGGCCTTTATTCCCGCCCCTCCAGTCCCGGTTACCAGGACCGGGACTAAAGCCCCTTATGGGCCGGGACCGGAGGCCCTTTTTCCTCTAGTGAAAGGTGGATTGTCAAAAGAACACACATGCAATGACTCTAGTTGTTGTTAGTAAAAAGAGCACACATGCAATTACACTGGTGGATCCATGTGTGGTCTCTGAAGAGAACACACATTTCAATGTCACTAGTGGATCCATAGGTGGATTGTGAAAAGAACACACATGCAATGACTCTAGTTGTTGTTAGTAAAAAGAGCACACATGCAATGACACTGGTGGATCCATGTGTGGTCTCCGAAGAGAACACACATGCAATGACACTGGTGGATCCATAGGTGGATTGTGAAAAGAACACACATGCAATGACTCTAGTTGTTGTTAGTAAAAGAACACACATGCAATGGCACTGGTGGATCCATGTGTGGTCTCTAAAGAGAACACACATGCAATGACACTGGTGGATCCATGTGTGGTCTCTGAAGAGAACACACATGCAATGACACTGGTGGATCCATAGGTGGATTGTGAAAAGAACACACATGCAATGACTCTAGTTGTTGTTAGTAAAAAGAGCACACATGCAATGACACTGGTGGATCCATGTGTGGTCTCTGAAGAGAACACACATGCAATGACACTGGTGGATCCATAGGTGGATTGTGGAAAGAACACACATGGAATGACTCTGGTTGTTGTTAGTAAAAGAACATACATGTAATGACACTGGTGGATCCATAGGTGGATTGTGGAAAGAACACACATGGAATGACTCTGGTTGTTGTTAGTAAAATAACATACATGTAATGACACTGGTTTATCCATGTGTGGTCTCTGAAGAGAACACACATGCAATGACACTGGTGGATCCATAGGTGGATTGTGAAAAGAACACACATGCAATGACTCTAGTTGTTGTTAGTAAAAAGAACACACATGCAATGACACTGGTGGATCCATGTGTGGTCTCTCAAGAGAACACACATGAACTAACACTGGTGGATCCATAGGTGGATTGTGAAAAGAACACACTTGCAATGACTCTAGTTGTTGTTAGTAAAAAGAACACACATGCAATGACACTGGTGGATCCATGTGTGGTCTCTAAAGAGAACACACATTTCAATAACACTGGTGGATCCATAGGTGGATTGTGAAAAGAACACACATGCAATGACACTGGTGGATCCATAGGTGGATTGCGAAAAGAACACACATGCAATGACTCTGGTTATTGTTAGTAAAAAGAACACACATGCAATAACACTGGTGGATCCATGTGTGGTCTCTGAAGAGAACACACATGCAATGACTCTAGCTGTGGTTAATGAGCAGAACACACATGCAATGACTACGGTGGATCCATAGGTGGATTGTGAAAATAACACACATGCAATGACTCTGGTTGTTGTTAGTAAAAAGAACACACATGCAATGACAATGGTGGTTCCATGTGTGGTCTGTGAAGAGAACACACCTGCAATGACACTGGTGGATCCGTATATGGTATGTGAAAACAATAGTCA
Organism: Avena insularis; assembly: GCA_023614405.1. NCBI lineage: Eukaryota > Viridiplantae > Streptophyta > Magnoliopsida > Poales > Poaceae > Avena > Avena insularis. The sequence goes on along the minus strand of CM042688.1, from coordinate 120,078,390 downwards.
TGAAATGAATCCAGTTGTTGTTAGTAAAAAGAACACACATGTAATGACACTAGTGGATCCATGTGTGGTATCTGAAGAGAATACACATTTCAATGACACTGGTAGATCCACATGTGGTATGTGAAAAGAATAGTCATGAAATGACTCCAGTTGTTGTTATTAAAAAGAGCACACATGCAATGATACTGGTGGTTCCATGTGTGGTCTCTGAAGAGAACACACATGCAATGACTGGTTGTTGTTAGTAAAAAGAACACACATGCAATGACACTGGTGGATCCATGTGTGGTCTCTGAAGAGAACACAGATTTCAATGACACTGGTGGATCCATATGTGGTACGTGAAAAGAATAGTCATGAAATTACTCTAGTTGTTGTTAGTAAAAAGAGAACACATGCAATGGCACTGGTAGATCCATAGGTGGATTGTGAAATGAACACACATGCAATGACTCTGGTTGTTGTTAGTAAAAAGAACACACATGCAATGACACTGGTGGATCCATGTGTGGTCTCTGAAGAGAACACATATTTCAGTGACACTGGTGGATCCATATGTGGTATGTGAAAAGAATAGTCATGAAATGACACCAGTTGTTGTTAGTAAAAAGAGCACACATGCAATTACACTGGTGGATCTATGTGTGGTCTCTAAGGAGAACACACATGCAATGACATTTGTGGTTCCATAGGTGGATTGTGAAAAGAACACACATGCAATGACTCTAGTTGTTGTTAGTAAAAAGAGCACAGATGCAATTACACTAGTGGATCCATGTGTGGTCTCTGAAGAAAACACACATGCAATGACACTGGTGGATCCATAGGTGGATTGTGAAAAGAACACACATGCAATGACTCTAGTTGTTGTTAGTAAAAAGAGCACACATGCAATGACACTGGTGGATCTATGTGTGGTCTCTGAAGAGAACACTCATGCAATGACACTGGTGGATCCATAGGTGGATTGTGAAAAGAACACACATGCAATGACTCTAGTTGTTGTAGTAAAAGAACACACATGCAATGACACTGGTGGATCCATGTGTGGTCTCTGAAGAGAACACACATGCAATGACACTGGTGGATCCATGTGTGGTCTCTGAAGAGAACACACATGCAATGACACTGGTGGATCCATAGGTGGATTGTGAAAAGAACACACATGCAATGACTCTGGTTGTTGTTAGTAAAAAGAGCACACATGCAATGACACTGGTGGATCCATGTGTTGTCTCTAAAGAGAACACACATGCAATGACACTGGTGGATCCATAGGTGGATTGTGGAAAGAACACACATGGAATGACTGTGGTTGTTGTTAGTGAAAGAACACACATGCAATGACACTGGTGGATCCATGTGTGGTCTCTGAAGAGAACACACATGCAATGACACTGGTGGATCCATAGGTGGATTGTGAAAAGAACACACATGCAATGACTCTAGTTGTTGTTAGTAAAAAGAACACACATGCAATGACACTGGTGGATCCATGTGTGGTCTCTAAAGAGAACACACATTTCAATGACACTGGTGGATCCATAGGTGGATTGTGAAAAGAACACACATGCAACGACTCCAGTTGTGGTTAGTAAAAAGAGCACACATGCAATCACACTGGTGGATCCATGTGTGGTCTCTGAAGAAACACACATGCAATGACACTGGTGGATCCATAGGTGGATTGTAAAAAGAACACACATGCAATGACTCTGGTTATTGTTAGTAAAAAGAACACACATGCAATGACACTGGTGGATCCATGTGTGGTCTCTGAAGAGAACACACATGCAATGACTCTAGCTGTGGTTAATGAGCAGAACACACATGCAATGACTACGGTGGATCCAGAGGTGGATTGTGAAAATAACACACATGCAATGACTCTAGTTGTTGTTAGTAAAAAGAACACACATGCGATGACACTGGTGGATCCATGTGTGGTCTGTGAACAAAACACACATGAACAGACACTGGTGGATCCATAGGTGGATTGTGAAAAGAACACACTTGCAATGACTCTAGTTGTTGTTAGTAAAAGGAGCACACATGCAATTACACTGGTGGATCCTTGTGTGGTCTCTAAAGAGAACACGCATGCAATGACACTGGTGGATCCATAGGTGGATTGTGAAAAGAACACACATGCAATAACTTTGGTTGTTCTTAGTAAAAAAACACATGCAATGACACTGGTGGATCCATGTGTGGTCTCTGAAGAGAACACACATTTCAATGACACTGGTGGATCCATATGTGGTATGTGAAAAGAATAGTCAAGCAATGACTCTAGTTGTTGTTAGTAAAAAGAACACACATGCAATGACAATGGTGGTTCCATGTGTGGTCTGTGAAGAGAACACACCTGTAATGACACTGGTGGATCCGTATATGGTATGTGAAAACAATAGTCATGAAATGACTCCAGTTGTTGTTAGTAAAAAGAACACACATGTAATGACACTGGTGGATCCATGTGTGGTATCTGAAGAGAATACACATTTCAATGACACTGGTAGATCCATATGCGGTATGTGAAAAGAATAGTCATGAAATGACTCCAGTTGTTGTTATTAAAAAGAGCACACATGCAATGACACTGGTGGTTCCATGTGTGGTCTCTGAAGAGAACACACATGCAATGACTGGTTGTTGTTAGTAAAAAGAACACACATTCAATTACACTGGTGGATCCGTGTGTGGTCTCTGAAGAGAACACAGATTTTAATGACACTGGTGGATCCATATGTGGTACGTGAAAAGAATAGTCATGAAATTACTCTAGTTGTTGTTAGTAAAAAGAGCACACATGCAATGGCACTGGTAGATCCATAGGTGGATTGTGAAATGAACACACATGCAATGACTCTGGTTGTTGTTAGTAAAAAGAACACACATGCAATAACACTGGTGGATCCATGTGTGGTCTCTAAAGAGAACACATATTTCAGTGACACTGGTGGGTCCATATATGGTATGTGAAAAGAATAGTCATGAAATGACACCAGTTGTTGTTAGTAAAAAGAGCACATATGCAATTACACTGGTGGATCCATGTGTGGTCTCTAAAGAGAACACACATGCAATGACACTGGTGGATCCATTTGTTGTATGTGAAAAGAACAGTCATGAAATGACTCTAGTTGTTGTTAGTAAAAAGAGCACACATGCAATTACACTGGTGGATCCATGTGTGGTCTCTAAAGAGGACACACATTTCAATGACACTGGTGGATCCATAGGTGGATTGTGAAAAGAACACACATGCAATGACTAGTTGTTGTTAGTAAAAAGAGCACACAGGCAATGACACTTGTGGATCCATGTGTTGTCTCTGAAGAGAACACACATGCAATAACACTAGTGGATCCATAGGTGGATTGTGAAAAGAACACACATGCAATGACTCTGGTTGTTGATAGTAAAAGAACACACATGCAATGACACTGGTGGATCCATGTGTGGTCTCTGAAGAAAACACACATGCAATGACACTGGTGGATCCATGTGTGGTCTCTGAAGATAACGGACATGCAATGACACTGGTGGGTCCATAGGTGGATTGTGAAAAGAACACACATGCAATGACTCTAGTTGTTGTTATTAAAAAGAGTACACATCCAATTACACTGGTGGATCCATGTGTGGTCTCTAAAGAGAACACACATGAAATGACACTGGTGGATCCATAGGTGGATTGTGGAAAGAACACACATGGAATGACTCTGGTTGTTGTTGGTAAAAGAACACACATGCAATGACACTGGTGGATCCATGTGTGGTCTCTAAAGAGAACACACATGCAATGACACTGGTGGATCCATAGGTGGATTGTGAAAAGAACACACATGCAATGACTCTAGTTGTTGTTAGTAAAAAGAGCACACATGCAATTACACTGGTGGATCCATGTGTGGTCTGTGAAGAGAACACACCTGCAATGACACTGGTGGATCCGTATATGGTATGTGAAAACAATAGTCATGAAATGACTCCAGTTGTTGTTAGTAAAAAGAACACACATGTAATGACACTGGTGGATCCATGTGTGGTATCTGAAGAGAATACACATTTCAATGACACTGGTAGATCCATATGTGGTATGTGAAAAGAATAGTCATGAAATGACTCCAGTTGTTGTAATTAAAAAGAGCACACATGCAATGATACTGGTGGTTCCATGTGTGGTCTCTGAAGAGAACACACATGCAATGACTGGTTGTTGTTAGTAAAAAGAACACACATGCAATGACACTGGTGGATCCGTGTGTGGTCTCTGAAGAGAACACAGATTTCAATGACACTGGTGGATCCATATGTGGTACGTGAAAAGAATAGTCATGAAATTACTCTAGTTGTTGTTAGTAAAAAGAGCACACATGCAATGGCACTGGTAGATCCATAGGTGGATTGTGAAATGAACACACATGCAATGACTCTGGTTGTTGTTAGTAAAAAGAACACACATGCAATGACACTGGTGGATCCATGTGTGGTATCTGAAGAGAATACACATTTCAATGACACTGGTAGATCCATATGTGGTATGTGAAAAGAATAGTCATGAAATGACACCAGTTGTTGTTATTAAAAAGAGCACACATGCAATGATACTGGTGGTTCCATGTGTGGTCTCAAGAGAACACATGCAATGACTGATTGTTGTTAGTAAAAGAACACACATGCAATGACACTGGTGGATCCGTGTGTGGTCTCTCAAGAGAACATGATTTCAATGACACTGGTGGATCCATATGTGGTACGTGAAAAGAATAGTCATGAAATTACTCTAGTTGTTGTTAGTAAAAAGAGCACACATGCAATGGCACTGGTAGATCCATAGGTGGATTGTGAAATGAACACACATGCAATGACTCTGGTTGTTGTTAGTAAAAAGAACACACATGCAATGACACTGGTGGATCCATGTGTGGTCTCTGAAGAGAACACATATTTCAGTGACACTGGTGGATCCATATGTGGTATGTGAAAAGAATAGTCATGAAATGACACCAGTTGTTGTTAGTAAAAAGAGCACACATGCAATTACACTGGTGGGTCCATGTGTGGTCTCTAAAGAGAACACACATGCAATGACACTTGTGGATCCATAGGTGGATTATGAAAAGAACACACATGCAATGACTCTAGTTGTTGTGAGTAAAAAGAGCACACATGCAATTACACTGGTGGATCCATGTGTGGTCTCTAAAGAGGACACACATTTCAATGACACTGGTGGATCCATAGGTGGATTGTGAAAAGAACACACATGCAATGACTCTAGTTGTTGTTAGTAAAAAGAGCACACATGCAATGACACTTGTGGATCCATGTGTGGTCTCTGAAGAGAACACACATGTAATAACACTAATGGATCCATAGGTGGATTGTGAAAAGAACACACATGCAATGACTCTGGTTGTTGTTAGTAAAATAACACACATGCAATGACACTGGTGGATCCATGTGTGGTCTCTGAAGAAAACACACATGCAATGACTCTGGTTGTTGTTAGTAAAAAGAACACACATGCAATAACACTGGTGGATCCATGTGTGGTCTCTAAAGAGAACACATATTTCAGTGACACTGGTGGATCCATATATGGTATGTGAAAAGAATAGTCATGAAATGACACCAGTTGTTGTTAGTAAAAAGAGCACACATGCAATTACACTGGTGGATCCATGTGTGGTCTCTAAAGAGAACACACATGCAATGACACTTGTGGATCCATAGGTGGATTGTGAAAAGACAACACATGCAATGACTCTAGTTGTTGTTAGTAAAAAGAGCACACATGCAATTACACTGGTGGATCCATGTGTGGTCTCTAAAGAGGACACACATTTCAATGACACTGGTGGATCCATAGGTGGATTGTGAAAAGAACACACAAGCAATGACTCTAGTTGTTGTTAGTAAAAAGAGCACACAGGCAATGACACTTGTGGATCCATGTGTTGTCTCTGAAGAGAACACACATGCAATAACACTAGTGGATCCATAGGTGGATTGTGAAAAGAACACACATGCAATGACTCTGGTTGTTGTTAGTAAAAGAACACACATGCAATGACACTGGTGGATCCATGTGTGGTCTCTGAAGAAAACACACATGCAATGACACTGGTGGATCCATGTGTGGTCTCTGAAGATAACGGACATGCAATGACACTGGTGGGTCCATAGGTGGATTGTGAAAAGAACACACATGCAATGACTCTAGTTGTTGTTATTAAAAAGAGTACACATCCAATTACACTGGTGGATCCATGTGTGGTCTCTAAAGAGAACACACATGAAATGACACTGGTGGATCCATAGGTGGATTGTGGAAAGAACACACATGGAATGACTCTGGTTGTTGTTGGTAAAAGAACACACATGCAATGACACTGGTGGATCCATGTGTGGTCTCTAAAGAGAACACACATGCAATGACACTGGTGGATCCATAGGTGGATTGTGAAAAGAACACACATGCAATGACTCTAGTTGTTGTTAGTAAAAAGAGCACACATGCAATTACACTGGTGGATCCATGTGTGGTCCCTGAAGAGAACACATATGCAATGACACTGGTGGATCCATAGTTGGATTGTGAAAATAACACAAATGCAATGACTCTAGTTGTTGTTAGTAAAAAGAGCACACATGCAATGACGCTGGTGGATCCATGTGTGGTCTCTAAAGAGAACACACATGCAATGACACTGGTGGATCCATAGGTGGATTGTGAAAAGAACACACATGCAATGACTCTGGTTATTGTTAGTAAAAAGAACACACATGCAATGACACTGGTGGATCCATGTGTGGTCTCTGAATAGAACACACATGCAATGACTCTAGATGTGGTTAATGAGCAGAACACACATGCAATGACTACGGTGGATCCATAGGTGGATTGTGAAAATAACACACATGCAATGACTCTGGTTGTTGTTAGTAAAAAGAACACACATGCAATGACACTGGTGGATCCATGTGTGGTCTGTGAACAAAACACACATGAACTGACACTGGTGGATCCATAGGTGGATTGTGAAAAGAACACACTTGCAATGACTCTAGTTGTTGTTAGTAAAAGGAGCACACATGAAATTACACTGGTGGATCCATGTGTGGTCTCTAAAGAGAACACGCATGCAATGACACTGGTGGATCCATAGGTGGATTGTGAAAAGAACACACATGCAATAACTTTGGTTGTTCTTAGTAAAAAAACACATGCAATGACACTGGTGGATCCATGTGTGGTCTCTGAAGAGAACACACATTTCAATGACACTGGTGGATCCATATGTGGTATGTGAAAAGAATAGTCAAGCAATGACTCTAGTTGTTGTTAGTAAAAAGAACACACATGCAATGACAATGGTGGTTCCATGTGTGGTCTGTGAAGAGAACACACCTGCAATGACACTGGTGGATCCGTATAAGGTATGTGAAAACAATAGTCATGAAATGACTCCAGTTGTTGTTAGTAAAAAGAACACACATGTAATGACACTGGTGGATCCATGTGTGGTATCTGAAGAGAATACACATTTCAATGACACTGGTAGATCCATATGTGGTATGTGAAAAGAATAGTCATGAAATGACTCTTGTTGTTATTAAAAGAGCACACATGCAATGATATTGGTGGTTCCATGTGTGGTCTCAAGAGAACACACATGCAATGACTGGTTGTTGTTAGTAAAAAGAACACACATGCAATGACACTGTGGATCCGTGTGTGGTCTCTCAAGAAGAGAACAGATTTCAATGACACTAGTGGATCCATATGTGGTACGTGAAAAGAATAGTCATGAAATTACTCTAGTTGTTGTTAGTAAAAAGAGCACACATGCAATGGCACTGGTAGATCCATAGGTGGATTGTGAAATGAACACACATGCAATGACTCTGGTTGTTGTTAGTAAAAAGAACACACATGCAATGACACTGGTGGATCCATGTGTGGTATCTGAAGAGAATACACATTTCAATGACACTGGTAGATCCATATGTGGTATGTGAAAAGAATAGTCATGAAATGACACCAGTTGTTGTTATTAAAAAGAGCACACATGCAATGATACTGGTGGTTCCATGTGTGGTATCTGAAGAGAACACACATGCAATGACTGGTTGTTGTTAGTAAAAAGAACACACATGCAATGACACTAGTGGATCCGTGTGTGGTCTCTGAAGAGAACACAGATTTCAATGACACTGGTGGATCCATATGTGGTACGTGAAAAGAATAGTCATGAAATTACTCTAGTTGTTGTTAGTAAAAAGAGCACACATGCAATGGCACTGGTAGATCCATAGGTGGATTGTGAAATGAACACACATGCAATGACTCTGGTTGTTGTTAGTAAAAAGAACACACATGCAATGACACTGGTGGATCCATGTGTGGTCTCTAAAGAGAACACACATGAAATGACACTGGTGGATCCATAGGTGGATTGTGGAAAGAACACACATGGAATGACTCTGGTTGTTGTTGGTAAAAGAACACACATGCAATGACACTGGTGGATCCATGTGTGGTCTCTAAAGAGAACACACATGCAATGACTCTAGTTGTTGTTAGTAAAAAGAGCACACATGCAATTACACTGGTGGATCCATGTGTGGTCCCTGAAGAGAACACATATGCAATGACACTGGTGGATCCATAGTTGGATTGTGAAAATAACACAAATGCAATGACTCTAGTTGTTGTTAGTAAAAAGAGCACACATGCAATGACGCTGGTGGATCCATGTGTGGTCTCTAAAGAGAACACACATGCAATGACACTGGTGGATCCATAGGTGGATTGTGAAAAGAACACACATGCAATGACTCTGGTTATTGTTAGTAAAAAGAACACACATGCAATGACACTGGTGGATCCATGTGTGGTCTCTGAATAGAACACACATGCAATGACTCTAGATGTGGTTAATGAGCAGAACACACATGCAATGACTACGGTGGATCCATAGGTGGATTGTGAAAATAACACACATGCAATGACTCTGGTTGTTGTTAGTAAAAAGAAGACACATGCAATGACACTGGTGGATCCATGTGTGGTCTGTGAACAAAACACACATGAACTGACACTGGTGGATCCATAGGTGGATTGTGAAAAGAACACACTTGCAATGACTCTAGTTGTTGTTAGTAAAAGGAGCACACATGAAATTACACTGGTGGATCCATGTGTGGTCTCTAAAGAGAACACGCATGCAATGACACTGGTGGATCCATAGGTGGATTGTGAAAAGAACACACATGCAATAACTTTGGTTGTTCTTAGTAAAAAAACACATGCAATGACACTGGTGGATCCATGTGTGGTCTCTGAAGAGAACACACATTTCAATGACACTGGTGGATCCATATGTGGTATGTGAAAAGAATAGTCAAGCAATGACTCTAGTTGTTGTTAGTAAAAAGAACACACATGCAATGACAATGGTGGTTCCATGTGTGGTCTGTGAAGAGAACACACCTGCAATGACACTGGTGGATCTGTATATGGTATGTGAAAACAATAGTCATGAAATGACTCCAGTTGTTGTTAGTAAAAAGAACACACATGTAATGACACTGGTGGATCCATGTGTGGTATCTGAAGAGAATACACATTTCAATGACACTGGTAGATCCATATGTGGTATGTGAAAAGAATAGTCATGAAATGACTCCAGTTGTTGTTATTAAAAAGAGCACACATGCAATGATACTGGTGGTTCCATGTGTGGTCTCTGAAGAGAACACACATGCAATGACTGGTTGTTGTTAGTAAAAAGAACACACATGCAATGACACTGGTGGATCCGTGTGTGGTCTCTGAAGAGAACACAGATTTCAATGACACTAGTGGATCCATATGTGGTACGTGAAAAGAATAGTCATGAAATTACTCTAGTTGTTGTTAGTAAAAAGAGCACACATGCAATGGCACTGGTAGATCCATAGGTGGATTGTGAAATGAACACACATGCAATGACTCTGGTTGTTGTTAGTAAAAAGAAAACACATGCAATGACACTGGTGGATCCATGTGTGGTATCTGAAGAGAATACACATTTCAATGACACTGGTAGATCCATATGTGGTATGTGAAAAGAATAGTCATGAAATGACACCAGTTGTTGTTATTAAAAAGAGCACACATGCAATGATACTGGTGGTTCCATGTGTGGTCTCTGAAGAGAACACACATGCAATGACTGGTTGTTGTTAGTAAAAAGAACACACATGCAATGACACTGGTGGATCCGTGTGTGGTCTCTGAAGAGAACACAGATTTCAATGACACTGGTGGATCCATATGTGGTACGTGAAAAGAATAGTCATGAAATTACTCTAGTTGTTGTTAGTAAAAAGAGCACACATGCAATGGCACTGGTAGATCCATAGGTGGATTGTGAAATGAACACACATGCAATGACTCTGGTTGTTGTTAGTAAAAAGAACACACATGCAATGACACTGGTGGATCCATGTGTGGTCTCTGAAGAGAACACATATTTCAGTGACACTGGTGGATCCATATGTGGTATGTGAAAAGAATAGTCATGAAATGACACCAGTTGTTGTTAGTAAAAAGAGCACACATGCAATTACACTGGTGGGTCCATGTGTGGTCTCTAAAGAGAACACACATGCAATGACACTTGTGGATCCATAGGTGGATTGTGAAAAGAACACACATGCAATGACTCTAGTTGTTGTGAGTAAAAAGAGCACACATGCAATTACACTGGTGGATCCATGTGTGGTCTCTAAAGAGGACACACATTTCAATGACACTGGTGGATCCATAGGTGGATTGTGAAAAGAACACACATGCAATGACTCTAGTTGTTGTTAGTAAAAAGAGCACACATGCAATGACACTTGTGGATCCATGTGTGGTCTCTGAAGAGAACACACATGTAATAACACTAGTGGATCCATAGGTGGATTGTGAAAAGAACACACATGCAATGACTCTGGTTGTTGTTAGTAAAATAACACACATGCAATGACACTGGTGGATCCATGTGTGGTCTCTGAAGAAAACACACATGCAATGACACTGGTGGATCCATGTGTGGTCTCGGAAGATAACGGACATGCAATGACACTGGTGGGTCCATAGGTGGATTGTGAAAAGAACACACATGCAATGACTCTAGTTGTTGTTATTAAAAAGAGCACACATGCAATTACACTGGTGGATCCATGTGTGGTCTCTGAAGAGAACACACATGCAATGACACTGGTGGATCCATAGGTGGATTGTGGAAAGAACACACATGGAATGACTCTGGTTGTTGTTAGTAAAAGAACACACATGCAATGACACTAGTGGATCCATGTGTGGTCTCTAAAGAGAACACACATGCAATGACACTGGTGGATCCATAGGTGGATTGTGAAAAGAACACACATGCAATGACTCTAGTTGTTGTTAGTAAAAAGAGCACACATGCAATTACACTAGTGGATCCTTGTGTGGTCTCTGAAGAGAACACATATGCAATGACACTGGTGGATCAATAGTTGGATTGTGAAAATAACACACATGCAATGACTCTAGTTGTTGTTAGTAAAAAGAACACACATGCAATGACACTGGTGGATCCATGTGTGGTCTCTAAAGAGAACACACATTTCAATGACACTGGTGGATCCATAGGTGGATTGTGAAAAGAACACACATGCAACGACTCCAGTTGTGGTTAGTAAAAAGAGCACACATGCAATGACACTGGTGGATCCATGTGTGGTCTCTGAAGAGAACACACATGCAATGACACTGGTGGATCCATAGGTGGATTGTGAAAAGAACACACATGCAATGACTCTGGTTATTGTTAGTAAAAAGAACACACAAGCAATGACACTGGTGGATCCATGTGTGGTCTCTGAAGAGAACACACATGCAATGACTCTAGCTGTGGTTAATGAGCAGAACACACATGCAATGACTACGGTGGATCCATAGGTGGATTGTGAAAATAACACACATGCAATGACTCTGGTTGTTGTTAGTAAAAAGAACACACATGCAATGACACTGGTGGATCCATGTGTGGTCTGTGAACAAAAGACACATGAACTGACACTAGTGGATCCATAGGTGGATTGTGAAAAGAACACACTTGCAATGACTCTAGTTGTTGTTAGTAAAAGGAGCACACATGCAATTACACTGGTGGATCCATGTGTGGTCTCGAAAGAGAACACGCATGCAATGACACTTGTGGATCCATAGGTGGATTGTGAAAAGAACACACATGCAATAACTTTGGTTGTTCTTAGTAAAAAAACACATGCAATGACACTGGTGGATCCATGTGTGGTCTCTGAAGAAAACACACATTTCAATGACACTGGTGGATCCATATGTGGTATGTGAAAAGAATAGTCGAGCAATGACTCTAGTTGTTGTTAGTAAAAAGAACACACATGCAATGACAATGGTGGTTCCATGTGTGGTCTGTGAAGAGAACACACCTACAATGACACTGGTGGATCCGTATATGGTATGTGAAAACAATAGTCATGAAATGACTCCAGTTGTTGTTAGTAAAAAGAACACACATGTAATGACACTGGTGGATCCATGTGTGGTATCTGAAGAGAATACACATTTCAATGACACTGGTAGATCCATATGTGGTATGTGAAAAGAATAGTCATGAAATGACTCCAGTTGTTGTTATTAAAAAGAGCACACCTGCAATGACACTGGTGGTTCCATGTGTGGTCTCTGAAGAGAACACACATGCAATGACTGGTTGTTGTTAGTAAAAAGAACACACATGCAATTACACTGGTGGAACCGTGTGTGGTCTCTGAAGAGAACACAGATTTCAATGACACTGGTGGATCCATATGTGGTATGTGAAAAGAATAGTCATGAAATTACTCTAGTTGTTGTTAGTAAAAAGAGCACACATGCAATGGCACTGGTAGATCCATAGGTGGATTGTGAAATGAACACACATGCAATGACTCTGGTTGTTGTTAGTAAAAAGAACACACATGCAATGACACTGGTGGATCCATGTGTGGTCTCTGAAGAGAACACATATTTCAGTGACACTGGTGGATCCATATGTGGTATGTGAAAAGAATAGTCATGAAATGACACCAGTTGTTGTTAGTAAAAAGAGCACACATGCAATTACACTAGTGGATCCATGTGTGGTCTCTAAAGAGAACACACATGCAATGACACTTGTGGATCCATAGGTGGATTGTGAAAAGAACACACATGCAATGAATCTAGTTGTTGTTAGTAAAAAGAGCACACATGCAATTACACTGGTGGATCCATGTGTGGTCTCTAAAGAGGACGCACATTTCAATGACACTGGTGGATCCATAGGTGGATTGTGAAAAGAACACGCATGCAATGACTCTAGTTGTTGTTAGTAAAAGGAGCACACAGGTAAATGACACTTGTGGATCCATGTGTGGTCTCTGAAGAGAACACACATGCAATAACACTAGTGGATCCATAGGTGGATTGTGAAAAGAACACACATGCAATGACTCTGGTTGTTGTTAGTAAAAGAACACACATGCAATGACACTGGTGGATCCATGTGTGGTCTCTGAAGAAAACACACATGCAATGACACTGGTGGATCCATGTGTGGTCTGTGAAGATAACGGACATGCAATAACACTGGTGGGTCCATAGGTGGATTGTGAAAAGAACACACATGCAATGACTCTAGTTGTTGTTATTAAAAAGAGCACATATGCAATTACACTGGTGGATCCATGTGTGGTCTCTGAAGAGAACACAGATGCAATGACACTAGTGGATCCATAGTTGGATTGTGAAAATAACACACATGCAATGACTCTGATTGTTGTTAGTAAAAAGAACACACATGCAATGACACTAGTGGATCCATGTGTGGTCTCTAAAGAGAACACACATGCAATGACTCTAGTTGTGGTTAATGAGAAGAACACACATGCAATGACTATGGTGGATCCATAGGTTGATTCTGAAAATAACACACATGCAATGACTTTGGTTGTTATTAATAAAAAGAACACACATGCAATAACACTGGTGGATCCATGTGTGGTCTCTGAAGAGAACACACATGAACTAACACTAGTAGATCCATAGGTGGATTGTGAAAAGAACACACTTGCAATGACTCTAGTTGTTGTTAGTAAAAGGAGCACACATGCAATTACACTGGTGGATCCATGTGTGGTCTCTGAAGAGAACACGCATGCAATAACACTGGTGGATCCATAGGTGGATTGTGAAAAGAACACACATGCAATAACTCGGGTTGTTCTTAGTAAAAAAACACATGCAATGACACTGGTGGATCCATAGGTGGTCTCTGAAGAGAACACACATTTCAATGACACTAGTGGATCCATATGTGGTATGTGAAAAGAATAGTCATGAAATGACTCCAGTTGTTGTTAGTAAAAAGAACACACATGCAATGACAATGGTGGTTCCATGTGTGGTCTGTGAAGAGAAGACACCTGCAATGACACTGGTGGATCCGTATATGGTATGTGAAAACAATAGTCATGAAATAACTCCAGTTGTTGTTAGTAAAAAGAACACACATGTAATGACACTGGTGGATCCATGTGTGGTCTCTGAAGAGAACATACATGCAATGACTCTAGCTGTTGTTAGTGGACCATGTGTGGTCTCTGAAGAGCACACACATTTCAATGACACTGGTGGATCCATAGGTGGATTGTGAAAACAACACACATGCAATGACTCTAGTTGTTGTTAGTAAAAAGAGCACACATGCAATGACACTGGTGGATCCATGTGTGGTCTTTGAAGAGAACACACATGCAATGAACCTGGTGGATCCATAGGTGGATTGTGAAAAGAACACACATGCAATGACTCTGGTTGTTTTTAGTAAAAGAACACACATGCAATGAAACTGGTGGATCCATGTGTGGTCTCTGAAGAGAACACACATGCAATGACAGTGGTGGATCCATGTGTGGTCTCTGAAGAGAACACACATGCAATGACACTAGTGGACCAATGGGTGGATTGTGAAAAGAACACACATGCAATGACTCTAGTTGTTGTTAGTAAAAAGAGCACACATGCAATTACACTGGTGGATCCATGTGTGGTGTCTGAGGTGAACATAGATGCAATGACACTGGTGGATCCATAGTTGGATTGTGAAAATAACACACATGCAATGACTCTGGTTGTCGTTAGTAAAAAGAACACACATGCAATGACACTGGTGGATCCATGTGTGGTCTCTAAAGAGAACAGCCATTTCAATGACACTGGTGGATCCATAGGTGGATTGTGAAAAGAACACTCATGCAATGACTCCAGTTGTTGTTAGTAAAAAGAGCACACGTGCAATGACACTAGTGGATCCATGTGTGGTCTCTGAAGATAACACACATGCAATGACATTGGTGGATCCATAGGTGGATCCATAGGTGGATTGTGAAAAGAACACACATGCAATGACTCTAGTTGTTGTTAGTAAAAAGAACACACATGCAATGACACTGGTGGATCCATGTGTGATCTCTGAAGAGCACACAAATTTCAATGACACTGGTGGACTCGTATGTGGTATGTGAAAAGAATACTCATGAAATGACTCCAGTTGTTGTTAGTGAAAAGAGCACACATGCAATGACACTGGTGGATCCATGTGTGGTCTCTGAAGAGAACACACATGCAATGACACTGGTGGATCCATAGGTGCATTGTGAAAAGAACACACATGCAATGACTCTGGTTATTGTTAGTAAAAAGAACACACCTACAATGACACTGGTGGATCCATGTGTGGTCTCTGAAGAGAACATACATGCAATGACTCTAGCTATGGTTAATGATAAGAACACATATGCAATGACTATGGTGGATCCATAGGTGGATTGTGAAAATAACACACATGCAATGACTCTGGTTGTTGTTAGTAAAAAGAACACACACGAAATGACACTGGTGGATCCATAGGTGGATTGTGAAAAGAACAGACTTGCAATGACTCTAGTTGTTGTTAGTAAAAAGAGCACACATGCAATTACACTAGTGGATCCATGTATGGTCTCTAAAGAGAACACACATGCAATGACTACGGTGGATCCATAGGTGGATTGTGAAAATAACACACATGAAATGACTATGGTTGTTGTTAGTAAAAAGAACACATATGCAATGACACTGGTGGATCCATGTGTGGTCTCTGAAGATAACACACATTTAAATGACACTGGTGGATCCATAGGTGGATTGTGAAAAGAACACACATGCAATGACTCCGATTGTTGTTAGTAAAAAGAGCACACATGCAATGACACTGGTGGATCCATGTGTGGTCTCTAAAGAGAACACACATTTCAATGACACTGGTGGATCCATAGGTGGATTATGAAAAGAAGACACAAGCAATGACTATGGTTATTGTTAGTAAAAAGAACACACATACAATGACACTGGTGGATCCATGTGTGGTCTCTGAAGAGAACACACATGCAATGACTCTATATGTGGTTAATGAGAAGAACACACATGCAAATGACTACGGTGGATCCATAGGTGGATTGTGAAAATAACACACATGCAATGACTCTGGTTGTTGTTAGTAAAAAGAACACACATGCAATGACACTGGTGGATCCATGTGTGGTCTCTAAAGAGAACACACATGAACTGACACTGGTGGATCCATAGGTGGATTGTGAAATGAACACACTTGCAATGAGTCTAGTTATTGTTAGTAAAAAGAGCACACATGCAATTACACTGGTGGATCTATGTGTGGTCTCTGAAGAGAACACACATGCAATGACACTGGTGGATCCATATGTGGTATGTGAAAAGAATAGTCATGAAATGATTCCAGTTGTTGTTAGTAAAAAGAACACACATGCAATGACAATGGTGGTTCCATGTGTGGTCCGTGAAGAGAACACACAGGCAATGACACTGCTGGATCCATATGTGGTATGTGAAAAGAATAGTCATGAAATGACTCCAGTTGTTGTTAGTAAAAATAACACACATGCAATGACACTGGTGGATCCATGTGTGGTATCTTAAGAGAACACACATTTCAATGACACTGGTGGATCCATATGTGGTATGTGAAAAGAATAGTCATGAAATGACTCTTGTTCTTGTTAGTAAAAAGAGCATAGATGCAATGACACTGGTGGTTCCATGTGTGGTCTGTGAAGAGAACACACATGCAATGACTCTGGTTGTGGTTAGTAAGAAGAACACACATGCAATGACACTGGTGGATCCGTGTGTGGTCTCGGAAGAGAACACACATTTCAATGACACTGGTGGATCCATATGTGGATTGTGAAAAGAATAGTCATGAACTGACTCCAGTTGTTGGTAGTAAAAAGAGTACACATGCAATGGCACTAGTGGATCCATAGGTGGATTGTGAAAAGAACACACATGCAATGACTCTGGTTGTTCTTAGTTAAAATAACACACATGCAATGACACTGGTGGATCAATGTGTGGTATCTGAAGAGAACACACATTTCAATGACACTGGTGGATTCATATGTGGTATGTTAAAAGAATAGTCATGAAATGATTCCAGTTGTTGTTAGTAATAAGAACACACATGCAATGACAATGGTGGTTCCATGTGTGGTCTGTGAAGAGAACACACAGGCAATGAGACTGGTGGATCCATATGTGGTATGTGAAAAGAATAGTCATGAAATGACTGCAATTGTTGTTAGTAAAAAAACACATGCAATGACACTGGTGGATCCATGTGTGGTCTTTGAAGAGAACACACATTTCAATGACACTGGTGGATCCATATGTGGTATGTGAAAAGAATAGTCATGAAATGAGTCTAGTTGTTGTTAGTAAAAAGAGCATAGATGCAATGACACTGGTGGTTCCATGTGTGGTCTGTGAAGAGAACACACATGCAATGACTCTGGTTGTTGTTAGTAAGAAGAACACACATGCAATGACACTGGTGGATCCGTGTGTGGTCCCTGAAGAGAACACACATTTCAATGACACTGGTGGATCCATATGTGGTATGTGAAAAGAATAGTCATGAAATGACTCCAGTTGTTGTTAGTAAAAAGAGCACACATGCAATTACAGTAGTGGATCCATGTGTGGTCTCTGAAGAGAACATGCATGCAATGACACTGGTGGATCCATAGGTGGATTATGAAAAACACACATGCAATGACTCTAGTTGTTGTTAGTTAAAAGAGCACACATGCAACTACACTGGTGGATCCATGTGTGGTCTCTGAAGAGAACACACATTTCAATGACACTGGTAGATCCATCGGTGGATTGTGAAAAGAACACACATGCAATGACTCTGGTTATTGTTAGTAAAAAGAACACACATACAATGACACTGGTGGATCCATGTGTGGTCTCTGAAGAGAACACACATGCAATGACTCTATCTGTGGTTAATGAGAAGAACACACATGCAAATAACTACGGTGGATCCATAGGTGGATTGTGAAAATAACACACATGCAATGACTCTAGTTGTTGTTAGTAAAAAGAACACACATGCAATGACACTGGTGGATCCATGTGTGGTCTCTGAAGAGAACACACATGAACTAACACTGGTGGATCCATAGGTGGATTGTGAAAAGAACACACTTGCAATGACTCTTGTTGTTATTAGTAAAATGAGCACACATGCAATTACACTGGTGGATCCATGTGTGGTCTCTAAAGAGAACACACATGTAATGACACTGGTGGATCCATAGGTGGAATGTGAAAAGAACACACATCTAATGACTCCAGTTGTTGTTAGTAAAAAGAGCACACATGCAATGACACTGGTGGATCCATGTGTAGTCTCTGAAGAGAACACACATTTCAATGACATTGGTGGATCCATATGTGGTATCTGAAAAGAATAGTCATGAAATGACTATGGTTGTTGTTAGTAAAAAGAACACACATACAATGACACTGGTGGTTCCATGTGTGGTCTGTGAAGAGAACACACACGCAATGACTCTGGTTGTTGTTAGTAAAAAGAACACCCATGCAATGACACTGGTGGATCCGTGTGTGGTCTCTGAAGAGAACACACCTGCAATGACACTGGTATATCCATATGTGGTATGTGAAAAGAATAGTCATGAAATGACTCTAGTTGTTGTTAGTAAAAAGAACACACATGTAATGACACTGGAGGATCCATGTGTGGTCTCTGAAGGGAACACACATTTCAATGACACTGGTGGATCCATATGTGGTATGTGAAAAGAATAGTCATGAAATGACTCTAGTTGTTGTTAGTAAAAAGAGCAGAGATGCAATGACACTGGTGGTTCCATGTGTGGTCTGTGAAGAGAACACACATGCAATGACTCTAGTTGTTGTTAGTAAAAAGAACACACATGCAATGACACTGGTGGAATCGTGTGTGGTCTCTGAAGAGAACACACATTTCAATGACACTGGTGGATCCATATGTGGTATGTGAAAAGAATAGTCATGAACTGACTCCAGTTGTTGTTAGTAAAAAGAGCACACATGCAATGGCACTAGTGGATCCATAGGTGGATTGTGAAAAGAACACACATGCAATGACTCTGGTTGTTCTTAGTTAAAAGAACACACATGCAATGACACTAGTGGATCCATGTGTGGTATTTGAAGAGAACACACATTTCAATGACACTGGTGGATCCATATCTGGTATGTGAAAAGAATAGTCATGAAATGATTCCAGTTGTTGTTAGTAAAAAGAAAACACATGCAATGACAATGGTGGTTCCATGTGTGGTCTGTGAAGAGAACACACAGGCAATGACACTGGTGGATTCATATGTGGTATGTGAAAAGAATAGTCATGAAATGACTCTAGTTGTTGTTAGTAAAAAGAGCATAGATTCAATGACAATAGTGGTTCTATGTGTGGTATGTGAAGAGAACACACATGCAATGACTCTGGTTGTTGTTAGTAAGAAGAACACACATGCAATGACACTGGTGGATCTGTGTGTGGTCTCTGAACACACATTTCAATGACACTAGTGGATCCATATGTGGTATGTGAAAATAATAGTCATGAAATGACTCCAGTTGTTGTTAGTAAAAAGAGCAAACATGCAATTACACTGGTGGATCCATGTGTGGTCTCTAAAGAGAACATGCATGCAATGACACTGGTGGATCCATAGGTGGATTGTGAAAAGAACATCTGCAATGACTCTAGTTGTTGTTAGTAAAAAGAGCACACATGCAATTACACTGGTGGATCCATGTGTGGTCTCTGAAGAGAACACACATTTCAACGACACTGGTGGATCCATAGGTGGATTGTGAAAAGAACACACATGCAATGACTCCAGTTGTTGTTCGTAAAAAGAGCACGCATTCAATGACACTGGTGGATCCATGTGAGGTCTCTAAAGAGAACACACATACAATGACACTGGTGGATCCATAGGTGGATTGTGAAAAGAACACATATGCAATGACTCTGGTTATTGTTAGTAAAAATAACACACATACAATGACACTGGTGGATCCATGTGTGGTCTCTGAACAGAACACACATGCAATGACTCTATCTGTGGTTAATGAGAAGAACACACATGCAAATAACTACGGTGGATCCATAGGTGGATTGTGAAAATAACATGCATGCAATGACTCTGGTTGTTGTTAGTAAAAATAACACACATGCCATGACACTAGTGGATCAATGTGTGGTCTCTGAAGAGAACACACATGAACTAACACTGGTGGATCCATAGGTGGATTGTGAAAAGAACACACTTGCAATGACTCTAGGTGTTGTTAGTAAAATGAGCACACATGCAATTACACTGGTGGATCCATGTGTGGTCTCTGA
This sequence comes from Avena insularis, assembly GCA_023614405.1. NCBI lineage: Eukaryota > Viridiplantae > Streptophyta > Magnoliopsida > Poales > Poaceae > Avena > Avena insularis. Next base: position 120,057,502 of record CM042688.1, on the reverse strand, counting down.
AGAGAACACACATGTAATGAGACTGGTGGATCCATAGGTGGAATGTGAAAAGAACATACATGTAATGACTCCAGTTGTTGTTAGTAAAAAGAGCACACATGCAATAACACTGGTGGATCCATGTGTAGTCTCTAAAGAGAACACACATTTCAATGACACTGGTGGATCGATATGTGGTATCTGAAAACAATAGTCATGAAATGACTCTGGTTGTTGTTAGTAAAAAGAACACACATACAATGACACTAGTGGTTCCATGTGTGGTCTGTGAAGAGAACACACATGCAATAACTCTGGTTGTTGTTAGTAAAAAGAACACACATGCAATGACACTGGTGGATCCGTGTGTGGTCTCTGAAGAGAACAGATATTTCAATGACACTAGTGGATCCATATGTGGTATGTGAAAAAAATAGTCATGAACTGACTCCAGTTGTTGTTCGTAAAAAGAGCATACATGCAATGGCACTAGTGGATCCATAGGTGGATTGTGAAAAGAACACAAATGCAATGACTCTGGTTGTTGTTAGTAAAAAGAACACACATGCAATAACACTGGTGGATCCATGTGTGGTCTCTTAAGAGAACACACATTTCAATGACACTGGTGGATCCATATGTGGTATGTGAAAAGAATAGTCATGAAATGACTCTAGTTGTTGTTAGTAAAGATAGCAAACATGCAATTACACTGGTGGATCCATGTGTGGTCTCTGAAGAGAACACACATGTAATGACACTGGTGGATCTGTAGGTGGATTGTGAAAAGAACACACATGCAATGACTCTAGTTGTTGTTAGTAAAAAGATCACACATGCAATTACACTGGTGGATCCATGTGTGGTCTCTGAAGAGAACACACATTTCAATGACACTAGTAGATCCATAGGTGGATTGTGAAAAGAACACACATGCAATGACTCTGGTTGTTGTTAGTAAAAAGAACACGCATGCAATGACACTGGTGGATCCATGTGTGGTCTCTAAAGACAACACACATACAATGACACTGGTGGATCCATAGGTGGATTGTGAAAAGAACACACATGCAATGACTCGGGTTATTGTTAGTAAAAAGAACACACATACAATGACACTGGTGGATCCATGTGTTGTCTCTGAAGAGAACACACATGCAATGACTCTATCTGTGGTTAATGAGAAGAACACACATGCAAATAACTACGGTGGATCCATAGGTGGATTGTGAAAATAACACGCATGCAATGACTCTGGTTGTTGTTAGTAAAAAGAACACACATGCAATGACACTGGTGGATCCATGTGTGGTCTCTAAAGAGAACACACATGCAATGACTCTAGCTGTGGTTAATGAGGAGAACACACATGCAAATAACTACGGTGGATCCATAGGTGGATTGTGAAAATAACACGCATGCAATAACTCTGGTTGTTAGTAAAAAGAACACACATGCAATAACACTGGTGGATCCATGTGTGGTCTCTGAAGAGAACACACATGAACTAACACTGGTGGATCCATAGGTGGATTGTGAAAAGAACACACTTGCAATGACTCTAGTTGTTGTTAGTAAAATGAGCACACATGCAATTACACTGGTGGATCCATGTATGGTCTCTGAAGAGAACACACATGTAATGACACTGGTGGATCCATAGGTGGATTGTGAAAAGAACACACATGCAATAACGCTGGTTGTTCTTAGTAAAAAGAACACACATGCAATGACACTGGTGGATCCATGTGTGGTATCTGAAGAGAACACACATTTCAATGACACTAGTGGATCCACATGTGGTATGTGAAAAGAATAGTCATGAAATGACTCTAGTTGTCGTTAGTAAAAAGAACACGCATGCAATGAAAATAGTGGTTCCATGTGTGGTCTGTGAAGAGAACACACAGGCAATGACACTGGTGGATCCATATGTGGTATGTGAAAAGAATAGTCATGAAATGACTCCAGTTGTTGTTAGTAAAAAGACACACCTGCAATGACACTGGTGGATCCATGTGTGGTCTCTGAAGAGAACACACATTTCAATGACACTGGTGGATCCATATGTGGTATGTGAAAAGAATAGTCATGAAATGACTCCAGTTGTTGTTAGTAAAAAGAGCACAGATGCAATGACACTGGTGGTTCCATGTGTGGTCTGTGAAGAGAACACACATGCAATGACTCTGGTTGTTTTTAGTAAAAAGAACACATGCAATAACACTAGTGGATCCGTGTGTGGTCTCTGAAGAGAACACACCTGCAATGACACTGGTGGATCCATATGTGGTATGTGAAAAGAATAGTCATGAACTGACTCCAGTTGTTGTTACTAAAAAGAGCACACTGATGGCTCAATGCACGGCGCCCAGAAAAGTGTTGATGGCTCGTGGTTGATGTAGAGCTCATTGGGAAGCCCCAGAGGAAGGTATGATGAGCACAGCAGCAAGTTTCCCTCAGTTATGAAACCAAGGTTTAATCGAAACAGTAGGAGCAAGGAAACACCTCAAAGGTGTTACTAGATGAGCTTCTGCAGGGTGCACTACCGGCGCTAGTAGCAACGTGGAGACCTGCACAACACAACCACAGAACTTTGTCCCCAACTTGCGATGAGGTTGTCAATCTCACCGTGTTTTGCGAAAAACAAATGATTAAACGTATCGAATGGAAAGAAGTAAAAGTTTGCAGAAAGTGAACACAAAGCAGTAAATAGTTGTAGATTATATGTAAAAGACAAGGACTGGGATCCATAGTTCACTAGAGGTGGCTCTCCTTAGATAGATAACATGCTGGGTAAACAAATTACAGCGGGGCAATTGACAAACACCGAGAAAGCAATACATGCATATACTAATCATCTTGACTCCCTTGAGACTTGATTGGGCATTACAACATAATACATAGACCGCCATCCAACTGCATCTATGACTAATAATCCACCTTCAGGTTATCATCCGAACCCCTCGATTAAGTTGCAAGCAACAGATTATTGCTTTACGAACTGCGTGTAAATTAAACAATACGATTGTTCTATGAACAAAGGATTGTTGTTTTCTCCCTAGTAGCAACAGCACATCTAGTACCTTAGAGATTTCTGTCACTTCCCCAGATTACCAGAGGCATGAACCCACTATCGAGCATACATACTAACTCTTGGAGTTGCTAGCATCTACTTGGCCAAGATAGCTACTAACAACAGAAAGCATGCAAGATCTCAAATAACAAAGATATGATAGAATCAATAATCAATCTGAAATAGCATCTCAATATCCATCGGATCCCCACAAACACAACATGTATGGATTACAAATAAATGATCTTGATCATGAACGGAGCTCACAAGATCTAAACATGAAAGCACAAAGGAGAAACTAGGCATCTAGCTACTACATGGATCCGTAGTCCAAGGATGAACTACTCACGCATCACACCGGAGGCTTGCATGGTGATGAAGAAGGCCTCCAGGGTGAATTCCCCTCTCCGGCAGGGTGCCGGGAAGAGCTTCAGATCCCTCCCGATCTAGGGATGGAGATGACAGCGGCTACAGACTCTTTCGTGGATATTTTTGATCGGGTACTTAGGGTTTTCGTCCCGAGGGCAATATATAGGCGGAAGGAGTGGCCGAGGGGGTGCCGGGAGCCACCACACCACGTCGGCAGGTCGCACAGACGGTTGGTGTGCCCGGGCTAGCCTCCTCCTCGCCTCGTACTGCACTTGATCCCTTAGGAAAAATAGGCACTTTGGCTTTTGTCCGTCCAATTCGAGAATATTCATTTTAAGCTTTCTGGAACCAAAAACAGCAGAAAACAGGCAGCTGGCACTATGGCTCTTGTTAATAGGTTAGTCCAAGAAATCATATGAAAAGTACTCCAAAGTTGGAACAAAACACAAGAAATTGGATAAAACTAAGCATGGAACATCAAAAATTATAGATACATTTGCAATGTATCAACATCCCCAAGCTTAACTCCTGCTCGTCCTCGAGTAGGTAAGTGATAAAAATAAATAATTTTTGAGGTGACATGCACCATCAAAGACTTGATCAAAGTATTTGCAAAACATTCAAAGCTGGGATCATAGTACTTCAATCATAACATGAAAGACAAAGTTCTAGCAATAAGCAAAGAAACTAAGATGCAACATGAAAAGGCACAAACAAATGATTCATGAATAACAACGCTTTGCAAGACGTTTGTTTGTTTCACATAAATAAAACATAGCATAAAAGTATTCAGCTTGTCCCTCATAAAGTAGAAAATATAAATGCATAGGACACCTTCAAAGTTCATAAGAGTGAATAGATACAATAGTTTCAAACAAGCAATAACAAGTTATGCATCAATCAACTAGTCTTGGGACAATGCACATAGAACTAAGAATGGCCACTATGCTCTCAAAGTAAGTGCATAAAGATAGAAGGTGGAGACTCAATGTAATGGTGTAAGAAAATCCTTTTGTAAAAGGAAGTAGGGATTCAAGTCTCATAAAGAGCTTCCAAACATTATGGTACTTATAGTTTTTAGCTCTCATTGCCCCTATCATAAGCATCTTGAAGGTGATTAAGGTTAAAGTGACACAACTAAGAGGATATGCTTGACAAGTTATAAACCGAAATCTCATGCCCCTTACTTACGAAGACCGATCCTCATGCTACTCAACTTCATTCACGAGTAAGCTCTTGTCATTGTAAGTATATGTGTATCATTAAGAACCGCCAACGGGGTACCCCTTGCACATGATACGGGAGCTTTCCCATAATCAAAATGAAAAGGCAAGCAGACAATGAGCATCTTAGCGATCTTTTTATTTGCTATTTGCATAGGTTTTTATTGAGGATGCTTCATAGAGTGCTCATTATGGTGATGCTGCAAGTTTCCACCATGATTAGGCATGGCTTAGGCTAGCATCCCAAGCGTTTCTCTAACACACATACAAACTCCATGATCTTACAAGTTCCACTTTTATTTCACACCGCCGGGATCCGTAAGCAAAAGAACATGATATCAACGGGGTACAAGGTACAAGTGCAATGTTGAAAGTGTTCCCCATGAAACATGGTTCTACTAATTTCAACTTATAAAGCACAAACATATATGCAACAAAGAAGGACCCAATGGTTCAAGTTTATTAGAGGCAATAAATTAAAGTGTGCCATCAAGTTCGTGAGAGCTTTAATCACTAGTTTTCCATAACAAGTGGAAGGTAAACAAAAGAATGAATATACTTGGAATAGCATAAGCTAGTAGGTAGGTATGGTGGAGTCTTTGGAATAACTTGGTTTAGGGAGTTGGATGCATGAGTGGAACTCATACTTGGTGGTGGAGGCTAGCAAAAGACTGGGAGCGACAAGCTAAGAGAGCAATAATGGCCATAATCATGCATAGCGAAAAAACATCATTGATCAAAGCATAAAGTGATATTACAAGTTGAAAACTAAAGGATCATAAATTCTATGGTGACTTGAGATAGTCATAACATGGTGTGAGCATGTGCCAAGTCAACCCAAATAAAGCATCAAACGAGAATACCACTATACTATGCTTTAATATGCTAAAACAACGCATGATTCATCCAAGCACATTAAGCAATCTCAATTGTTTATAACAAGTCATGCTACAGCAAAGAATACTAAGCATAAAGCTAAAACAATATCAAGCATGGCATGACAAAGCATAGGCCACTATAAAAAACAAGCTCTTTTTACCACATAAGCATGAACTTTCCTACTCTTTTCCAAACCAAACAAACCAATTGCAAACCAATGTATGAAAGAGGGGGTCCAACCAATTTATTCAGAAAACTAAGCAAACCAAGCAAACTAAAAACCAAAACAAAAACGAAAAAGAAGATGCTCCAAGAAAAACACAACTGTGCATGAAACAATAAAAATGAAGCGTTTGGAAGAAACCTGGAATTTTTATTGATGAAGAAGGGGATGCCTTGGGCATCCCCAAGCTTTGACGCTTGTACTTCTTGGATATTTCTTGGGGTGACACGCGTGGCATCCCCAAGCTTGAGCTTTAGTCCATCCTTCATCTCATTACTCATTCCTTCCATACGCCTGAAAATTTTCCTTTATACAAAACTTCACACAATCTCATTAGCAACATTAGTGCACTTAAGATAAATAAGTCTTAAGGTTCAGTTCTAACACCAAATAAACTTCCATTTGAACACTAGCTACTGTAGCACTTCCCTCAAAAATCTCAATTCCCCAAAAGAACTCAAGAAGGAACCAACATGAAGCAAATGCAGAAAATGGCAGAAATCTATCAAAACAGACCAGCAGGTAACGACGAATTTTTTCGAACACCTTATGTTGCTCAAATCAAAAAGTGTTTAACTAACAAAAGTTAAATAACAACCTGGGGCAGAAGCACAAAAACTTACAGCTCAATCCGACATACAGATCTCTCTCACGAATTTTTACAGTGAAGCACAAGAATCTGTTTCGGGACAGCAACTTTCGCAATCATTACTTCACTCTCATTAGAGGTTACTCTTGGCACAAAAAGCAAATAAAAAGGATAAGGAGAGGTTATTACTGAAGTAATAACTTCCAAGACTCATCTAAAAATCTTGGGTTATCTCCCAACAAGTACTTTTCTTTAACGCCTTTAAGTTAGGAATAAGAAGCAAAGAAAGAATCAAGTGTTCTCAAATGAAGAAGCATTAAGACCAAATTTTGTTCTCATAGGAGAAGCAACAGAAATCTTTTCTCTCTTTTTAGGGAAGTGTTCTATACCTTTCTTGAGTGGAAGTTGATATTTAATGGTGCCTTCTTTCATATCAATGATGGCACCAACAGTTCTAAGAAAAGGTCTTCCCAAAGTAATAGGACAAGAAGCATTGTATTCAACATCCAAAACATAGAAATCAACGGGGACATAGGAATCATTAACCATAATAAGAACATCATTAAGACTCCCCATGAGTTTATTTTTAGCATTATCATCAAGTGGGACATTCAAATAGAAATCTTCAAGACGAGGCAAATCAAGCATATCATAAATCCTTCTAGGCATAATAGAAACACTACTATCAAGATCACACAAAGCTTTGAAATCAAAGTCATTCACTTTCATATTAATGATGGGTTCCCAACCATCTTCTTGCTTTATAGGAATAGAAGCTTTATGTTTCATCTTTTCTTCTTTAATCTTTATGAGAGCGTCAGTAATGTGTTTTGTAAAAGCCATGCTCATAGCACTAGCATTAGGACTTTTAGCAAGCTTTTGTAGGAACTTAATAACTTTAGAGATGTTGCCACCATCAAGATCAAAATCAACTTTATCATCTAAAGTAGTAGAACTATTAGTAGCCTCAACACTAGTGGTGGTGATAGTAGAAACACTAATGTTTCTAGCAATCTCATCTTCTCTTTCCCACTTAGCATGTAATTCAGCTAATAGTCTAACATTTTCATCAATTCTTACTTGTATAGCATTATTAGCTGCAAAGGGATTCTCATTAGTTTCAGGTTTAGCAGCCATTTTATTCAAAGTAGATTGAGCTTCAGCCAAAGATGCTATATTTCTTTCAGCATTAGAGAGTTTTTCCTCAATAGTTTTATTGAAAGCAGTCTGTTTACTAATAAACTCTTTAAGCATAACTTCAAGTTCAGAGGGAGCACTCTTATTATTGTTGTAAGAATTTCCATAAGCATTACCATTGTTGGGAGGATATGGCTTATAATTGTTGTTACCAAAGTTGTTCCTATAAGCATTATTACCATAAGCATTGTTGCCAAAGTTGTTATTTCTTATGAAGTTCACATCAACTTGCTCTTCTTGAGCAACCAAAGAGGCTAAAGGAACATTATTTGGATCAATATGGGCCTTCCCATTAACAAGCATAGACATAATAATATCAATCTTATCACTCAAGGAGGAGGTTTCCTCAACAGAATTTACCTTCTTACCTTGTGGAGCTCTCTCAGTATGCCATTCAGAATAATTAACCATCATATTGTCCAAAAGTTTTGTTGCAGCACCCAAAGTGATGGTCATAAAGGTACCTCCAGCAGCTGAATCCAATAGGTTCCTTGAAGAATAGTTCAATCCTGCATAAAAAGTTTGGATGATCATCCAAGCGATCGATCCATGAGTGGGACAATTCTTTACCAAAGATTTCATTCTTTCCCAAGCTTGAGCAACATGCTCATTATCAAGTTGTTTAAACGTCATTATTTCACTTCTCATGGATATGATCTTAGCAGGAGGATAGTATTTTCCAATAAAAGCATCTTTGCACTTAGTCCAAGAATCAATACTATTCCTAGTTAAGGAATTCAACCATTCTTTAGCTTTTCCTCTCAAAGAGAAAGGAAACAATTTTAGCTTAATAACATCACCATCTATATCCCTATGCTTTTGCATCTCACAAAGTTCAACAAAGTTATTTAGATGGGAAGCAGCATCTTCATTACCAATACCAGAAAATTATTCTCTCATAACAAGGTTGAGCAAAGAAGGTTTTATCTCAAAGAAAGTATTTTCAGCCACATGTGGAGCAATAGGTGTGCTCATAAAATCATTGTTGTTGGTGCTAATGAAGTCACACAACTTAGTGTTTTCAAGAGTAGTCATTTTTTTTGGGTTTCCAAATAAGAAAGCAAATTAGCAAAACTAATTTTTTTTGGGTTTTTGAAGAACAAAACAAGCAAACAAAGCAAAAAGAAAACTAAGCAAAACAAAAACAACAAAGTAAAGAGATTGGTTATGAGGGACTCCCCTTGTGAAGATGTCCTTGACTCTCTGGCAACGGTGCCAGAAAAATGCTTGATGGCTCAATGCACGGCGCCCAGAAAAGTGTTGATGGCTCGTGGTTGATGTAGAGCTCGTTGGGAACCCCAAGAGGAAGGTATGATAAGCACAGCAGCAAGTTTCCCTCAGTTATGAAACCAAGGTTTAATCGAACCAGTAGGAGCAAGGAAACACCTCAAAGGTGTTACTAGCTGAGCTTTGGCAGGGCGCACTACCGGTGCTAGTAGCAACATGGAGACCTGCACAACACAACCACAGAACTTTGTCCGCAACTTGCGATGAGGTTGTCAATCTCACCGTGTTTTGCAGAAAACAAAGGATTAAACGTATCGAATGGAAAGAAGTAAAAGTTTGTAGAAAGTAAACACAAAGCAGTAAATAGTTGTCGATTGTATGTAAAAGACAAGGACCGGGATCCATAGTTCACTAGAGGTGGCTCCTTAGATAGATAACATGCTGGTTAAACAAATTACAGCGGGGCAATTGACAAACACTGAGAAAGCAATACATGCATATACTAATCATCTTGACTCCCTTGAGACTTGATTGGGCATTACAACATAATACATAGACCGCCATCCAACTGCATCTATGACTAATAATCCACCTTCAGGTTATCATCCGAACCCCCTCCAAAGATTAAGTTGCAAGCAATGATTATTGCTTCTGAACTGCGTGTAAAGTAAACAATACGATTGTTCTATGAACAAAGGATTGTTGTTTTCTCCTAGTAGCAACAGCATCTAGTACCTTAGAGATTTCATCACTTCCCAGTTACGGAGGCATGAACCCACTATCAAGCATAAATACTAACTCTTGGAGTTGCTAGCATCTACTTGGCCAAGATAGCTACTAACAATGGAAAGCATGCAAGATCTCAAATAACAAAGACATGATAGAATCAATAATCAATCTGAAATAGCATCTCAATATCCATCGGATCCCATAAACACAACATGTATGGATTACAAATAGATGATCTTGATCATGAATGGAGCTCACAAGATCTAAACATGAAAGCACAAAGGAGGAGAAACCAGCCATCTAGCTACTACATGGATCCGTAGTCCAAGGATGAACTACTCACGCATCACACCGGAGGCTTGCATGGTGATGAAGAAGGCCTCCAGGGTGAATTCCCCTCTCCGGCAGGGTGCCGGGAAGAGCTTCAGATCCCTCCCGATCTAGTGATGGAGATGACGGCGGCTACAGACTCTTTCGTGGATTTTTTTGATCGGTTACTTAGGGTTTTTGTCCCGAGGGCAATATATAGGCGAAAGGAGAGGCCGAGGGGGTGCCGGGAGCCACCACACCACCCCCTGGCGCGGGCCAGGCCTGGCCGCATGGCCAGGTGGTGTAGCTGGCCCCTGGTCCCTCTCTGTCTCGTATTCTGGCACTTGATCCCTTTCGAAAAAATAGGCACTTTGGCTTTTGTCCCGTCCAATTCCAAGAATATTCATTTTCTGATTTTCCTAGAACCAAAAACAGCAGAAAACAGGCAGCTAGCACTTTGGCTCTTGTTAATAGGTTAGTCCAAGAAATCATATGAAAAGTACTCCAAAGTTGGAACAAAACACCAGAAAGTGGATAAAACTAAGCATGGAACATCAAAAATTATAGATACATATGCAATGTATCACACACATGCAATGGCACTAGTGGATCCATAGGTCGATTGTGAAAAGAACACACATGCAATGACTCTGGTTGTTGTTAGTAAAATGAACACACATGCAATAACACTGGTGGATCCATGTGTGGTCTCTGAAGAGCACACACATTTCAATGACACTGGTGGATCCATATGTGGTATGTGAAAAGAATAGTCATGAAATGACTCTAGTTATTGTTAGTAAAAAGAGCAAACATGCAATTACACTGGTGGATCCATGTATTGTCTCTAAAGAGAACACGCATGCAATGACACTTGTGGATCCATAGGTGGATTGTGAAAAGAACACACATGCAATGACTTAGTTATTGTTAGTAAAAAGAGCACACATGCAATGACACTGGTGGATCCATGTGTGGTCTCTAAAGAGAACACACATTTCAATGACACTGGTGGATCCATAGCTGGATTGTGAAAAGAACACACATGCAATGACTCCAAATGTTGTTAGTAAAAAGAGCACGCATGCAATGACACTGGTGGCTCCATGTGTGGTCTCTAAAGAGAACACACATGAAATGACACTGGTGGATCCATAGGTGGATTGTGAAAAGAACACACATGTAATGACTCTGGTTTTGTTAGTAAAAAGAACACATATGCAATGACACTGGTGGATCCATGTGTGGTCTCTAAAGAGAATACACATTTCAATGACACTGGTGGATCTATATGTGGTATGCGAAAAGAATAGTCATGAAATGACTCCAGTTGTTGTTATCAAAAAGAGCACACATGCAATTACACTAGTGGATCCATGTGTGGTCTCTTAAGAGAACACACATTTCAATGACACTGGTGGATCCATTTGTTGTATGTGAAAAGAACAGTCATGAAATGACTCTAGTTGTTGTTAGCAAAAAGAGCACACATGCAATTACACTGGTGGATCCATGTAATGCAATGACTCTAGCTGTGGTTAATGAGAAGAACACACATGCAATGACTATAGTGGATGCATAGGTGGATTGTGAAAATAACACACATGCAATGACTCTGGTTGTTGTTACTAAAAAGAACACACATGCAATGACACTGGTAGATCCATGTGTGGTCTCTGAAGAGAACACACATGAAATGACACTAGGGGATCCATAGGTTGATTGTGAAAAGAACACACATGCAATGACTCTAGTTGTTGTTAGTAAAAAGAGCACACATGCAATTACACTGGTGGATCCATGTATGGTCTCTGAAGAGAACACACATGCAATGACACTAGTGGATCCATAGGTGGATTGTGAAAAGAACACACATGCAATAACTCTGGTTGTTGTTAGTAAAAAGAACACACATGCAATGACACTGGTGGATCCATGTATGGTCTCTGAAGAGAACACACATTTCAATTACACTGGTGGATCCATATGTGGTATGTGAAAATAATAGTCATGAAATTACTCCAGTTGTTGTTAGTAAAAAGAACACACATGCAATGACACTGGTGGATCCATGTGTGGTTTGTGAAGAGAACACACATTTCAAGGACACTGGTGGATCCATATGTGGTATGTGAAAAGAATAGTCATGAAATGACTCCAGTTGTTGTTAGTACAAAGAGCACACATGCAATGACACTGGTGGTTCCATGTGTGGTCTGTGAAGAGAACACACATGCAATGACTCTAGTTGTTTTTAGTAAAAAGAACACACATGCAATGACACTGGTGGATCCGTGTGTTGTCTCTGAATAGATTCCACATTTCAATGACACTGGTGGATCCATATGTGGTATGTGAAAAGAATAGTCATGAAATGACTCCAGTTGTTGTAAGTAAAAAGAACACACATGCAATGATACTAGTGGATCCATGTGTGGTCTCTAAAGAGAACAAACATTTCAATCACACTGGTGGATCCATATGTGGTATGTGAAAAAATTAGTCATGAAATGACTCCAGTTGTTGTTAATAAAAAGAGCACACATGCAATAACACTGGTGGATCCATGTGTGGTCTGTGAAGAGAACACACATGCATTGACACTGGTGGATCCATATGTGGTATGTGAAAAGAATAGTCATTAAATGAATCCAGTTGTTGTTAGTAAAAAGAACATACATGCAATGACACTAGTGGATCCATGTGTGTCCTCTGAAGAGAACACACATTTCAATGACACTGGTGGATCCATATGTGGTATGTGAAAAGAATAGTCATGAAATGACTCTAGTTGTTGTTAGTAAAAAGAGCACACATGCAATGCCACTGGTGGTTCCATGTGTGGTATGTGAAGAGAACACACATGCAATGACTCTAGTTGTTGTTAGTAAAAAGAACACACATGCAATGACACTGGTGGATCCGTGTGTGGTCTCTGAAGAGAACACACATTTCAATGACACTGGTGGATCCATATGTGGTATGTGAAAAGAATAGTCAGGAAATGACTCCAGTTGTTGTTAGTAAAAAGAGCACACATGCAATGACACTGGTGGATCCATAGGTGGATTGTGAAAAAACACACATGCAATGACACTGGTGGATCCATGTGTGGTCTCTGAATAGAACACACATTTCAATGACACTGGTGGATCCATACGTGGTATGTGAAAAGAATAGTTATGAAATTACACTGGTGGATCCATGTGTGGTCTCTGAAGAGAACACACATGTAATGACACTGGTGAATCTGTAGGTGGATTGTGAAAAGAACACGCATGCAATGACTCTAGTTGTTGTTAGTAAAAAGATCACACATGCAATTACACTGGTGGATCCATGTGTGGTCTTTGAAGAGAACACACATTTCAATGACACTGTTGGATCCATAGGTGGATTGTGAAAATAACACACATGCAATGAATCCAGTTGTTGTTAGTAAAAAGAGCACACATGCAATGACACTGGTGGATCCATGTGTGGTCTCTGAAGACAACACATATGCAATGTCACTAGTGGATCCACAGGTGGATTGTGAAAATAACACACATGCAATGACTCTAGTTGTTGTTAGTAAAAATAGCACACATGCAATTACACTGGTGGATCAATGTGTGGTCTCTAAAGTGAACACAAATGCAATGAAAATGGTGGATCCATAGTTGGATTCTAAAAAGAACACATATGCAATGACTCTGGTTGTTTTTAGTAAAAAGAACACACATGCAATGACACTGGTGGATCCATGTGTGGTCTCTGAAGAGAACACACATTACAATGACACTGGTGGATCCATAGGTGGATTGTGAAAAGAACACACATGCAATAACTCTGGTTGTTGTTAGTAAAAAGAACACACATGCAATGACACTGGTGGATCCATGTATGGTCTCTGAAGAGAACACACATTTCAATGACACTGGTGGATGCATATGTGGTATGTGAAAAGAATAGTCATGAAATGACTCTAGTTGTTGCTAGTAAAAAGAGCATACATGCAATTACACTGGTGGATCCATGTGTGGTCTCTGAATTGAACACGCATGTAATGACACTGGTGGATCTGTAGGTGGATTGTGAAAAGAACACACATGCAATAACTCTGGTTGTTGTTAGTAAAAAGAACACACATGCAATGACACTGGTGGATCCGTGTGTTGTCTCTGAAGAGAACACACATTTCAATGACAATGGTGGATCCATATGTGGTATGTGAAAAGAATAGTCAGGAAATGACTCCAGTTGTTGTTAGTAAAAAGAGCACACATGCAATGACACTGGTGGATCCATAGGTGGATTGTGAAAAAACACACATGCAATGACTCTGGTTGTTGTTAGTAAAAATAACACACATGCAATGACACTGGTGGATCCATGTGTGGTCTCTTAAGAGAACACACATTTCAATGACACTAGTGGATCCATATGTGGTATGTTAAAAGAATAGTCATGAAATGACTCTAGTTGTTGCTAGTAAAGAGAGCATACATGCAATTACACTAGTGGATCCATGTGTGGTCTCTGAAGAGAACACACATGTAATGACACTGGTGGATCTGTAGGTGGATTGTCAAAAGAACACACATGCAATGACTCTAGTTGTTGTTCGTAAAAAGATCACACATGCAATTACACTGGTGGATACATGTGTGGTCTCTGAAGAGAACACACATTTCAATGACACTGTTGCATCCATAGGTGGATTGTGAAAATAACACACATGCAATGACGCTAGTTGTTGTTAGTAAAAAGAGCACACATGCAATGACACTGGTGGATCCATGTGTGGTCTCTGAAGACAACATACATGCAATGACACTAGTGGATCCATAGGTGGATTGTGAAAATAACACAGATGCAATGACTCTAGTTGTTGTTACTAAAAAAAGCACACATGCAATTACACTGGTGGATCCATGTGTGGTCTCTAAAGAGAACACAGATGCAATGAAAATGGTGGATCCATAGTTGGATTCTGAAAAGAACACATATGCAATGACTCTGGTTGTTTTCAGTAAAAAGAACACACATGCAATGACACTGGTGGATCCATGTGTGCTCTCTGAAGAGAACACACATTTCAATGACACTGGTGGATCCATCGGTGGATTGTGAAAAGAACACACATGCAATAACTCTGTTTGTTGTTAGTAAAAAGAACACACATGCAATGACACTGGTGGATCCATGTATGGTCCCTGAAGAGAACACACATTTCAATGACACTGGTGGATCCATATGTGGTATGTGAAAAGAATAGTCATGAAATGACTCTAGTTGTTGTTAGTAAAAATAGCATAGATGCAATGCCACTGGTGGTTCCATGTGTGGTATGTGAAGAGAACACACATGCAATGACTCTAGTTGTTGTTAGTAAAAAGAACACACATGCAATGACACTGGTGGATCCGTGTGTGGTTTCTGAAGAGAACACACATTTCAATGACACTGCTGATCCATATGTGGTATGTGAAAAGAATAGTCAGGAAATGACTCCAGTTGTTGTTAGTAAAAAGAGCACAGATGTAATGACACTTTTGGATCCATAGGTGGATTGTGAAAAAACACACATGCAATGACTCTAGTTGTTGTTAGTAAATATAACACACATACAATGACACTGGTGGATCCATGTGTGGTCTCTGAAGAGAACACACATTTCAATGACACTGGTGGATCCATATGTGGTATGTGAAAAGAATAGTCATGAAATGACTCCAGTTGTTGCTAGTAAAAAGAGCATACATGCAATTACACTGGTGGATCCATGTGTGGTCTCTGAAGAGAACACACATGTAATGACACTGGTGGATCTGTAGGTGGATTGTGAAAAGAACACACATGCAATGACTCTAGTTGTTGTTATTAAAAAGAGCACACATGCAATTACACTGGTGGATCCATGTGTGGTCTCTGAAGAGAACACACATTTAATTGACACTGTTGGATCCATAGGTGGATTGTGAAAATAACACACATGCAATGACTCTAGTTGTTGTTAGAAAAAGAGCACACATGCAATGACACTGGTGGATCCATGTGTGGTCTCTGAAGACAACACACATGCAATGACACTAGTGGATCCATAGGTGGATTGTGAAAATAACACAGATGCAATGACTCTAGTTGTTGTTAGTAAAAAGAGCACACATGCAATTACACTGGTGGATCCATGTGTGGTCTCTAAAGAGAACACAGATGCAATGGAAATGGTGGATCCATAGTTGGATTCTGAAAAGAACACATATGCAATGACTCTGGTTGTTTTCAGTAAAAAGAACACACATGCAATGACACTGGTGGATCCATGTGTGGTCTCTGAAGAGAACACACATTTCAATGACACTGGTGGATCCATAAGTGGATTGTGAAAAGAACACACATGCAATAACTCTGGTTGTTGTTAGTAAAAAGAACGCACATGCAATGAAACTGGTGGATCCATGTACGGTCTCTTAAGAGAACACACATTTCAATGACACTGGTGGATCCATATGTGGTATGTGAAAAGAATAGTCATGAAATGAATCCAGTTGTTGTTAGTAAAAAGAACACACATGCAATGACACTAGTGGATCCATGTGTGTCCTCTAAAGAGGACAGACATTTCAATGACACTGGTGGATCCATATGTGGTATGTGAAAAGAATAGTCATGAAATGACTCTATTTGTTGTTAGTAAAAAGAGCACACATGCAATGCCACTGGTGGTTCCATGTGTGGTCTGTGAAGAGAACACACATGCAATGACTCTAGTTGTTGTTAGTAAAAAGAACACACATGCAATGACACTGGTGGATCCGTGTGTGGTCTCTGAAGAGAACACACATTTCAATGACATTGGTGGATCCATATGTGGTATGTGATAAGAATAGTCAGGAAATGACTCCAGTTGTTGTTAGTAAAAAGAGCACACATGTAATGACACCGGTGGATCCATAGGTGGATTGTGAAAAAACACACATGCAATGACTCTGGTTGTTGTTAGTAAAAATAACACACATGCAATGACACTGGTGGATCCATGTGTGGTCTCTGAAGAGAACACACATTTCAATGACACTGGTGGATCCATATGTGGTATGTGAAAAGAATAGTCATGAAATGACTCTAGTTGTTGCTAGTAAAAAGAGCATACATGCAATTACACTGGTGGATCCATGTGTGGTCTCTGAAGAGAACACACATGTAATGACACTGGTGGATTGTGAAAAGAACACACATGCAATGACTCTAGTTGTTGTTATTAAAAAGAGCACACATGCAATTACACTGGTGGATCCATGTGTGGTCTTTGAAGAGAACACACATTTCAATGACACCGTTGGATCCATAGGTGAATTGTGAAAATAACACATATGCAATGACTTCAGTTGTTGTTAGTAAAAAGAGCGCACATGCAATGACACTGGTGGATCCATGTGTGGTCTCTGAAGACAACACACATGCAATGACACTAGTGGATCCATAGGTGGATTGTGAAAATAACACACATGCAATGACTCTATTGTTGTTTGTAAAAAGAGCACACATGCAATTACACTGGTGGATCCATGTGTGATCTCTAAAGAGAACACAGATGCAATGAAAATGGTGGATCCATAGTTGGATTCTGAAAAGAACACATATGCAATGACTCTGGTTGTTTTCAGTAAAAAGAACACACATGCAATGACACTGGTGGATCCATGTGTGGTCTTTGAAGTGAACACACATTTAAATGACACTGGTGGATCCATAGGTGGATTGTGAAAAGAACACACATGCAATAACTCTGGTTGTTGTTAGTAAAAAGAACGCACATGCAATGACACAGGTGGATCCATGTATGGTCTCTGAAGAGAACACACATTTCAATGACACTGGTGGATCCATATGTGGTATGTGAAAAGAATAGTCATGAAATGAATCCAATTGTTGTTAGTAAAAAGAACACACATGCAATGACACTAGTGGATCCATGTGTGTCCTCTGAAGAGAACACACATTTCAATGACACTGGTGGATCCATATGTGGTTTGTGAAAATAATAGTCATGAAATGACTCTATTTGTTGTTAGTAAAAAGAGCACACATGCAATGCCACTGGTGGTTCCATGTGTGGTCTGTGAAGAGAACACACATGCAATGACTCTAGTTGTTGTTAGTAAAAAGAACACACATGCAATGACACTGGTGGATCCGTGTGTAGTCTCTGAAGAGAACACACATTTCAATGACCCGGGTGGATCCATATGTGGTATGTGAAAAGAATAGTCAGGAAATGACTCCAGTTGTTGGTATTAAAAAGAGCACACATGCAATGACACTGGTGGATCCATAGGTGGATTGTGAAAAAACACACATGCAATGACTCTGGTTGTTGTTAGTAAAAATAACACACATGCAATGACACTGGTGGATCCATGTGTGGTCTCTGAAGAGAACACACATTTCAATGACACTGGTAGATCCATATGTGGTATGTGAAAAGAATAGTCATGAAATGACTCTAGTTGTTGCTAGTACAAAGAGCATACATGCAATTACACTGGTGGATCCATGTGTGGTCTCTGAAGAGAACACAGATGTAATGACACTGGTGGATCTGTAGGTGGATTGTGAAAAGAACACACATGCAATGACTCTAGTTGTTGTTATTAAAAAGAGCACACATGCAATTACACTGGTGGATCCATGTGTGGTCTTTGAAGAGAACACACATTTCAATGACACCGTTGGATCCATAGGTGAATTGTGAAAATAACACATATGCAATGACTTCAGTTGTTGTTAGTAAAAAGAGCACACATGCAATGACACTGGTGGATCCATGTGTGGTCTCTGAAGACAACACACATGCAATGACACTAGTGGATCCATAGGTGGATTGTGAAAATAACACACATGCAATGACTCTAGTTGTTGTTAGTAAAAAGAGCACACATGAAATTACACTGGTGGATCCATGTGTGATCTCTAAAGAGAACACAGATGCAATGAAAATGGTGGATCCATAGTTGGATTCTGAAAAGAACACATATGCAATGACTCTGGTTGTTTTCAGTAAAAAGAACACACATGCAATGACACTGGTGGATCCATGTGTGGTCTTTGAAGTGAACACACATTTAAATGACACTGGTGGATCCATAGGTGGATTGTGAAAAGAACACACATGCAATAACTCTGTTTGTTGTTAGTAAAAAGAACGCACATGCAATGACACAGGTGGATCCATGTATGGTCTCTGAAGAGAACACACATTTAATTGACACTGGTGGATCCATATGTGGTATGTGAAAAGAATAGTCATGAAATGAATCCAGTTGTTGTTAGTAAAAAGAACACACATGCAATGACACTAGTGGATCCATGTGTGTCCTCTGAAGAGAACACACATTTCAATGACACTGGTGGATCCATATGTGTTAGGTGAAAATAATAGTCATGAAATGACTCTATTTGTTGTTAGTAAAAAGAGCACACATGCAATGCCACTGGTGGTTCCATGTGTGGTCTGTGAAGAGAACACACATGCAATGACTCTAGTTGTTGTTAGTAAAAAGAACACACATGCAATGACACTGGTGGATCCGTGTGTAGTCTCTGAAGAGAACACACATTTCAATGACCCGGGTGGATCCATATGTGGTATGTGAAAAGAATAGTCAGGAAATGACTCCAGTTGTTGGTATTAAAAAGAGCACACATGCAATGACACTGGTGGATCCATAGGTGGATTGTGAAAAAACACACATGCAATGACTCTGGTTGTTGTTAGTAAAAATAACACACATGCAATGACACTAGTGGATCCATGTGTGGTCTCTGAAGAGAACACACATTTCAATGACACTGGTGGATCCATATGTGGTATGTGAAAAGAATAGTCATGAAATGACTCCAGTTGTTGCTAGTAAAAAGAGCATACATGCAATTACACTGGTGGATCCATGTGTGGTCTCTGAAGAGAACACACATGTAATGACACTGGTGGAACTGTAGGTGGATTGTGAAAAGAACACACATGCAATGACTCTAGTTGTTGTTAGTAAAAAGATCACACATGCAATTACACTGGTGGATCCATGTGTGGTCTTTGAAGAGAACACACATTTCAATGACACTGTTGGATCCATAGGTGGATTGTGAAAATAACACACATGCAATGACTCCAGTTGTTGCTAGTAAAAAGAGCATACATGCAATTACACTGGTGGATCCATGTGTGGTCTCTGAAGAGAACACACATGTAATGACACTGGTGGATCTGTAGGTGGATTGTGAAAAGAACACACATGCAATGACTCTAGTTGTTGTTATTAAAAAGAGCACACATGCAATTACACTGGTGGATCCATGTGTGGTCTTTGAAGAGAACACACATTTCAATGACACTGTTGGATCCATAGGTGGATTGTGAAAATAACACATATGCAATGACTCCAGTTGTTGTTAGTAGAAAGAGCACACATGCAATGACACTGGTGGATCCATGTGTGGTCTCTGAAGACAACACACATGCAATGACACTAGTGGATCCATAGGTGGATTGTGAAAATAACACACATGCAATGACTCTAGTTGTTGTTAGTAAAAATAGCACACATGCAATTACACTAGTGGATCCATGTGTGGTCTCTAAAGAGAACACAGATGCAATGAAAATGGTGGATCCATAGTTGGATTCTGAAAAGAACACATATGCAATGACTCTTGTTTTTTTCAGTAAAAAGAACACACATTCAATGACACTGGTGGATCCATGTGTGGTCTCTGAAGTGAACACACATTTAAATGACACTGGTGGATCCATAGGTGGATTGTGAAAAGAACACACATGCAATAACTCTGGTTGTTGTTAGTAAAAAGAACGCACATGCAATGACACTGGTGGATCCATGTATGGTCTCTGAAGAGAACACACAATTCAATGACACTGGTGGATCCATATGTGGTATGTGAAAAGAATAGTCATGAAATGAATCCAGTTGTTGTTAGTAAAAAGAACACACATGCAATGATACTAGTGGATCCATGTGTGTCCTCTGAAGAGAACACACATTTCAATGACACTGGTGGATCCATATGTGGTATGTGAAAAGAATAGTCATGAAATGACTCTATTTGTTGTTAGTAAAAAGAGCACACATGCAATGCCACTGGTGGTTCCATGTGTGGTCTGTGAAGAGAACACACATGCAATGACTCTAGTTGTTGTTAGTAAAAAGAACACACATGCAATGACACTGGTGGATCTGTGTGTGGTCTCTGAAGAGAACACACATTTCAATGACACTGGTGGATCCATATGTGGTATGTGAAAAGAATAGTCAGGAAATGACTCCAGTTGTTGTTAGTAAAAAGAGCACACATGTAATGACACCGGTGGATCCATAGGTGGATTGTGAAAAGAACACACATGCAATGACTCTAGTTGTTGTTAGTAAAAATAACACACATGCAATGACACTGGTGGATCCGTGTGTAGTCTTTGAAGAGAACACACATTTCAATGACCCGGGTGGATCCATATGTGGTATGTGAAAAGAATAGTCAGGAAATGACTCCAGTTGTTGTTAGTAAAAAGAGCACACATGTAATGACACCGGTGGATCCATAGGTGGATTGTGAAAAGAACACACATGCAATGACTCTAGTTGTTGTTAGTAAAAATAACACACATGCAATGACACTGGTGGATCCGTGTGTAGTCTCTGAAGAGAACACACATTTCAATGACACTGGTGGATCCATATGTGGTATGTGAAAAGAATAGTCATGAAATGACTCCAGTTGTTGCTAGTAAAAAGAGCATACATGCAATTACACTGGTGGATCCATGTGTGGTCTCTGAAGAGAATACACATGTAATGACACTGGTGGAACTGTAGGTGGATTGTGAAAAGAACACACATGCAATGACTCTAGTTGTTGTTAGTAAAAAGATCACACATGCAATTACACTGGTGGATCCATGTGTGGTCTCTGAAGAGAACACACATTTCAATGACACTGTTGGATCCATAGGTGGATTGTGAAAATAACACACATGCAATGACTCCAGTTGTTGCTAGTAAAAAGAGCATACATGCAATTACACTGGTGGATCCATGTGTGGTCTCTGAAGAGAACACACATGTAATGACACTGGTGGATCTATAGGTGGATTGTGAAAAGAACACACATGCAATGACTCTAGTTGTTGTTATTAAAAAGAGCACACATGCAATTACACTGGTGGATCCATGTGTGGTCTTTGAAGAGAACACACATTTCAATGACACTGTTGGATCCATAGGTGGATTGTGAAAATAACACATATGCAATGACTCCAGTTGTTGTTAGTAGAAAGAGCACACATGCAATGACACTGGTGGATCCATGTGTGGTCTCTGAAAACAACACACATGCAATGACACTAGTGGATCCATAGGTGGATTGTGAAAATAACACACATGCAATGACTCTAGTTGTTGTTAGTAAAAAGAGCACACATGCAATTACACTGGTGGATCCATGTGTGGTCTCTAAAGAGAACACAGATGCAATGAAAATGGTGGATCCATAGTTGGATTCTGAAAAGAACACATATGCAATGACTCTTGTTGTTTTCAATTAAAAGAACACACATTCAATGACACTGGTGGATCCATGTGTGGTCTCTGAAGTGAACACCCATTTAAATGACACTGGTGGATCCATAGGTGGATTGTCAAAAGAACACACATGCAATAACTCTGGTTGTTGTTAGTAAAAAGAACGCACATGCAATGACACTGGTGGATCCATGTATGGTCTCTGAAGAGAACACACAATTCAATGACACTGGTGGATCCATATGTGGTATGTGAAAAGAATAGTCATGAAATGAATCCAGTTGTTGTTAGTAAAAAGAACACACATGCAATGATACTATTGGATCCATGTGTGTCCTCTGAAGAGAACACACATTTCAATGACACTGGTGGATCCATATGTGGTATGTGAAAAGAATAGTCATGAAATGACTCTATTTGTTGTTAGTAAAAAGAGCAGACATGCAATGCCACTGGTGGTTCCATGTGTGGTCTGTGAAGAGAACACACATGCAATGACTCTAGTTGTTGTTAGTAAAAAGAACACACATGCAATGACACTGGTGGATCCGTGTGTGGTCTCTGAAGAGAACACACATTTCAATGACACAGGTGGATCCATATGTGGTATGTGAAAAGAATAGTCAGGAAATGACTCCAGTTGTTGTTAGTAAAAAGAGCACACATGTAATGACACCGGTGGATCCATAGGTGGATTGTGAAAAGAACACACATGCAATGACTCTAGTTGTTGTTAGTAAAAATAACACACATGCAATGACCCTGGTGGATCCGTGTGTACTCTCTGAAGAGAACACACATTTCAATGACCCGGGTGGATCCATATGTGGTATGTGAAAAGAATAGTCAGGAAATGACTCCAGTTGTTGGTATTAAAAAGAGCACACATGCAATGACACTGGTGGATCCATAGGTGGATTGTGAAAAAACACACATGCAATGACTCTGGTTGTTGTTAGTAAAAATAACACACATGCAATGACACTGGTGGATCCATGTATGGTCTCTGAAGAGAACACACATTTCAATGACACTGGTGGATCCATATGTGGTATGTGAAAATAATAGTCATGAAATGACTCCAGTTGTTGCTAGTAAAAAGAGCATACATGCAATTACACTGGTGGATCCATGTGTGGTCTCTGAAGAGAACACACATTTCAATGACACTGGTGGATCCATATGTGGATTGTGAAAAGAACACACATGCAATAACTCTGGTTGTTGTTAGTAAAAAGATCACACATGCAATTACACTGGTGGATCCATGTGTGGTCTCTGAAGAGAACACACATTTCAATGACACTATTGGATCCATAGGTGGATTGTGAAAATAACACACATGCAATGACTCCAGTTGTTGCTAGTAAAAAGAGCATACATGCAATTACACTGGTGGATCCATGTGTGGTCTCTGAAGAGAACACACATGTAATGACACTGGTGGATCTATAGGTGGATTGTGAAAAGAACACACATGCAATGACTTTAGTTGTTGTTATTAAAAAGAGCACACATGCAATTACACTGGTGGATCCATGTGTGGTCTTTGAAGAGAACACACATTTCAATGACACTGTTGGATCCATAGGTGGATTGTGAAAATAACACATATGCAATGACTCCAGTTGTTGTTAGTAGAAAGAGCACACATGCAATGACACTGGTGGATCCATGTGTGGTCTCTGAAAACAACACACATGCAATGACAC
Source organism: Avena insularis (assembly GCA_023614405.1). Lineage (NCBI taxonomy): Eukaryota > Viridiplantae > Streptophyta > Magnoliopsida > Poales > Poaceae > Avena > Avena insularis. The sequence continues at coordinate 120,033,409 of CM042688.1, read as the reverse complement.
TAGTGGATCCATAGGTGGATTGTGAAAATAACACACATGCAATGACTCTAGTTGTTGTTAGTAAAAAGAGCACACATGCAATTACACTGGTGGATCCATGTGTGGTCTCTAAAGAGAACACGGATGCAATGAAAATGGTGGATCCATAGTTGGATTCTGAAAAGAACACGTATGCAATGACTCTTGTTGTTTTCAGTAAAAAGAACACACATTCAATGACACTGGTGGATCCATGTGTGGTCTCTGAAGTGAACACACATTTAAATGACACTGGTGGATCCATAGGTGGATTGTCAAAAGAACACACATGCAATAACTCTGGTTGTTGTTAGTAAAAAGAACGCACATGCAATGACACTGGTGGATCCATGTATGGTCTCTGAAGAGAACACACAATTCAATGACACTGGTGGATCCATATGTGGTATGTGAAAAGAATAGTCATGAAATGAATCCAGTTGTTGTTAGTAAAAAGAACACACATGCAATGATACTAGTGGATCCATGTGTGTCCTCTGAAGAGAACACACATTTCAATGACACTGGTGGATCCATATGTGGTATGTGAAAAGAATAGTCATGAAATGACTCTATTTGTTGTTAGTAAAAAGAGCACACATGCAATGCCACTGGTGGTTCCATGTGTGGTCTGTGAAGAGAACACACATGCAATGACTCTAGTTGTTGTTAGTAAAAAGAACACACATGCAATGACATCAGGGATCCGTGTGTGGTCTCTGAAGAGAACACACATTTCAATGACACTGGTGGATCCATATGTGGTATGTGAAAAGAATAGTCAGGAAATGACTCCAGTTGTTGTTAGTAAAAAGAGCACACATGTAATGACACCGGTGGATCCATAGGTGGATTGTGAAAAAAAACACATGCAATGACTCTGGTTGTTGTTAGTAAAAATAACACACATGCAATGACACTGGTGGATCCATGTGTGGTCTCTGAAGAGAACACACATTTCAATGACACTGGTGGATCCATATGTGGTATGTGAAAAGAATAGTCAGGAAATGACTCCAGTTGTTGTTAGTAAAAAGAGCACACATGTAATGACACTGGTGGATCCATAGGTGGATTGTGAAAAAACACACATGCAATGACTTTTGTTGTTGTTAGTAAAAATAACACACATGCAATGACAATGGTGGATCCATGTGTGGTCTCTGAAGAGAACACACATTTCAATGACACTGGTGGATCCATATGTGGTATGTGAAAAGAATAGTCATGAAATGACTCTAGTTGTTGCTAGTAAAAAGAGCATACATGCAATTACACTGGTGGATCCATGTGTGGTCTTTGAAAAGAACACACATGTAATGACACTGGTGGATCTGTAGGTGGATTGTGAAAAGAACACACATGCAATGACTCTAGTTGTTGTTATTAAAAAGAGCACACATGCAATTACACTGGTGGATCCATGTGTGGTCTTTGAAGAGAACACACATTTCAATGACACTGTTGGATCCATAGGTGGATTGTGAAAATAACACATATGCAATGACTCCAGTTGTTGTTAGTAAAAAGAGCACACATGCAATGACACTGGTGGATCCATGTGTGGTCTCTGAAGATAACACACATGCAATGACACTAGTGGATCCATAGGTGGATTGTGAAAATAACACACATGCAATGACTCTAGTTGTTGTTAGTAAAAAGAGCACACATGCAATTACACTGGTGGATCCATGTGTGGTCTCTAAAGAGAACACAGATGCAATGAAAATGGTGGATCCATAGTTGGATTCTGAAAAGAACACATATGCAATGACTCTGGTTGTTTTCAGTAAAAAGAACACACATGCAATGACACTGGTGCATCCATGTGTGGTCTCTGAAGTGAACACACATTTAAATGACACTGGTGGATCCATAGGTGGATTGTCAAAAGAACACACATGCAATAACTCTGGTTGTTGTTAGTAAAAAGAACGCACATGCAATGACACTGGTGGATCCATGTATGGTCTCTGAAGAGAACACACAATTCAATGACACTGGTGGATCCATATGTGGTATGTGAAAAGAATAGTCATGAAATGAATCCAGTTGTTGTTAGTAAAAAGAACACACATGCAATGATACTAGTGGATCCATGTGTGTCCTCTGAAGAGAACACACATTTCAATGACACTGGTGGATCCATATGTGGTATGTGAAAAGAATAGTCATGAAATGACTCTATTTGTTGTTAGTAAAAAGAGCACACATGCAAGGCCACGGGTGGTTCCATGTGTGGTCTGTGAAGAGAACACACATGCAATGACTCTAGTTGTTGTTAGTAAAAAGAACACACATGCAATGACACTGGTGGATCCGTGTGTGGTCTCTGAAGAGAACACACATTTCAATGACACTGGTGGATCCATATGTGGTATGTGAAAAGAATAGTCAGGAAATGACTCCAGTTGTTGTTAGTAAAAAGAGCACACATGTAATGACACCGGTGGATCCATAGGTGGATTGTGAAAAAAAACACATGCAATGACTCTGGTTGTTGTTAGTAAAAATAACACACATGCAATGACACTGGTGGATCCATGTGTGGTCTCTTAAGAGAACACACATTTCAATGACACTGGTGGATCCATATGTGGTATGTGAAAAGAATAGTCAGGAAATGACTCCAGTTGTTGTTAGTAAAAAGAGCACACATGTAATGACCCCGGTGGATCCATAGGTGGATTGTGAAAAAACACACATGCAATGACTCTGGTTGTTGTTAGTAAAAATAACACACATGAAATGACACTGGTGGATCCATGTGTGGTCTCTGAAGAGAACACACATTTCAATGACACTGGTGGATCCATATGTGGTATGTGAAAAGAATAGTCATGAAATGACTCTAGTTGTTGCTAGTAAAAAGAGCATACATGCAATTACACTGGTGGATCCATGTGTGGTCTTTGAAGAGAACACACATGTAATGACACTGGTGGATCTGTAGGTGGATTGTGAAAAGAACACACATGCAATGCCTCTAGTTGTTGTTATTAAAAAGAGCACACATGCAATTACACTGGTGGATCCATGTGTGGTCTTTGAAGAGAACACACATTTCAATGACACTGTTGGATCCATAGGTGGATTGTGAAAATAACACATATGCAATGACTCCAGTTGTTGTTAGTAAAAAGAGCACACATGCAATGACACTGGTGGATCCATGTGTGGTCTCTGAAGATAACACACATGCAATGACACTAGTGGATCCATAGGTGGATTGTGAAAATAACACACATGCAATGACTCTAGTTGTTGTTAGTAAAAAGAGCACACATGCAATTACACTGGTGGATCCATGTGTGGTCTCTAAAGAGAACACAGATGCAATGAAAATGGTGGATCCATAGTTGGATTCTGAAAAGAACACATATGCAATGACTCTGGTTGTTTTCAGTAAAAAGAACACACATGCAATGACACTGGTGCATCCATGTGTGGTCTCTGAAGTGAACACACATTTAAATGACACTGGTGGATCCATAGGTGGATTGTGAAAAGAACACACATGCAATAACTCTGGTTGTTGTTAGTAAAAAGAACGCACATGCAATGACACTGGTGGATCCATGTATGGTCTCTGAAGAGAACACACATTTCAATGACACTGGTGGATCCATATGTGGTATGTGAAAAGAATAGTCATGAAATGAATCCAGTTGTTGTTAGTAAAAAGAACACACATGCAATGACACTAGTGGATCCATGTGTGTCCTCTGAAGAGAACACACATTTCAATGAGACTGGTGGATCCATATGTGGTATGTGAAAAGAATAGTCATGAAATGACTCTATTTGTTATTAGTAAAAAGAGCACACATGCAATGCCACTGGTGGTTCCATGTGTGGTCTGTGAAGAGAACATACATGCAATGACTCTAGTTGTTGTTAGTAAAAAGAACACACATGCAATGACACTGGTGGATCCGTGTGTGGTCTCTGAAGAGAACACACATTTCAATGACCCGGGTGGATCCATATGTGGTATGTCAAAAGAATAGTCAGGAAATGACTCCAGTTGTTGTTATTAAAAAGAGCACACATGCAATGACACTGGTGGATCCATAGGTGGATTGTGAAAAAACACACATGCAATGACTCTGGTTATTCTTAGTAAAAATAACACACATGCAATGACACTGGTGGATCCATGTGTGGTCTCTGAAGAGAACATACATTTCAATGACACTGGTGGATCCATATGTGTTATGTGAAAAGAATAGTCATGAAATGACTCCAGTTGTTGCTAGTAAAAAGAGCATACATGAAATTACACTGGTGGATCCATGTGTGGTCTCTGAAGAGAACACAGATGTAATGACACTGGTGGAACTGTAGGTGTATTGTGAAAAGAACACACATGCAATGACTCTAGTTGTTGTTAGTAAAAAGATCACACATGCAATTACACTGGTGGATCCATGTGTGGTCTCTGAAGAGAACACACATTTCAATGACACTGTTGGATCCATAGGTGGATTGTGAAAATAACACACATGCAATGACTCCAGTTGTTGCTAGTAAAAAGAGCATACATGCAATTACACTGGTGGATCCATGTGTGGTCTCTGAAGAGAACACACATGTAATGACACTGGTGGATCTGTAGGTGGATTGTGAAAAGAACACACATGCAATGACTCTAGTTGTTGTTATTAAAAAGAGCACACATGCAATTACACTGGTGGATCCATGTGTGGTCTTTGAAGAGAACACACATTTCAATGACACTGTTGGATCCATAGGTGGATTGTGAAAATAACACATATGCAATGACTCCAGTTGTTGTTAGTAGAAAGAGCACACATGCAATGACACTGGTGGATCCATGTGTGGTCTCTGAAGACAACACACATGCAATGACACTAGTGGATCCATAGGTGGATTGTGAAAATAACACACATGCAATGACTCTAGTTTTTGTTTGTAAAAAGAGCACACATGCAATTACACTGGTGGATCCATGTGTGGTCTCTAAAGAGAACACAGATGCAATGAAAATTGTGGATCCATAGTTGGATTCTGAAAAGAACACATATGCAATGACTCTGGTTGTTTTCAGTAAAAAGAACACACATGCAATGACACTGGTGGATCCATGTGTGGTCTCTGAAGTGAACACACATTTAAATGACACTGGTGGATCCATAGGTGGATTGCGAAAAGAACACACATGCAATTACTCTGGTTGTTGTTAGTAAAAAGAACGCACATGCAATGACACTGGTGGATCCATGTATGGTCTCTGAAGAGAACACACATTTCAATGACACTGGTGGATCCATATGTGGTATGTGAAAAGAATAGTCATGAAATGAATCCAGTTGTTGTTAGTAAAAAGAACACACATGCAATGACACTAGTGGATCCATGTGTGTCCTCTGAAGAGAACACACATTTCAATGACACTGGTGGATCCATATGTGGTATGTGAAAAGAATAGTCATGAAATGACTCTATTTGTTGTTAGTAAAAAGAGCACACATGCAATGCCACTGGTGGTTCCATGTGTGGTCTGTGAAGAGAACACACATGCAATGACTCTAGTTGTTGTTAGTAAAAAGAACACACATGCAATAACACTGGTGGATCCGTGTGTGGTCTCTGAAGATAATACACATTTCAATGACCCGGGTGGATCCATATGTGGTATGTGAAAAGAATAGTCAGGAAATGACTCCAGTTGTTGTTATTAAAAAGAGCACACATGCAATGACACTGGTGGATCCATAGGTGGATTGTGAAAAAACACAAATGCAATGACTCTGGTTGTTGTTAGTAAAAATAACACACATGCAATGACACTGGTGGATCCATGTGTGGTCTCTGAAGAGAACACACATTTCAATGACACTGGTGGATCCATATGTGGTATGTGAAAAGAATAGTCATGAAATGACTCCAGTTGTGGCTAGTAAAAAGAGCATACATGCAATTACACTGGTGGATCCATGTGTGGTCTCTGAAGAGAACACACATGTAATGACACTGGTGGATCTGTAGGTGGATTGTGAAAAGAACACACATCAATGACTCTAGTTGTTATTAGTAAAAAGATCACACATGCAATTACACTAGTGGATCCATGTGTGGTCTCTGAAGAGAACACACATTTCAATGCCACTGTTGGATCCATAGGTGGATTGTGAAAATAACACGCATGCAATTACTCCAGTTGTTGCTAGTAAAAAGAGCATACATGCAATTACACTGGTGGATCCATGTGTGGTCTCTGAAGAGAACACACATGTAATGACACTGGTGGATCTGTAGGTGGATTGTGAAAAGAACACACATGCAATGACTCTAGTTGTTGTTATTAAAAAGAGCACACATGCAATTACACTGGTGGATCCATGTGTGGTCTTTGAAGAGAACACACATTTCAATGACACTGTTGGATCCATAGGTGGATTGTGAAAATAACACATATGCAATGACTCCAGTTGTTGTTAGTAGAAAGAGCACACATGCAATGACACTGGTGGATCCATGTGTGGTCTCTGAAGACAACACACATGCAATGACACTAGTGGATCCATAGGTGGATTGTGAAAATAACACACATGCAATGACTCTAGTTTTTGTTAGTAAAAAGAGCACACATGCAATTACACTGGTGGATCCATGTGTGGTCTCTAAAGAGAACATAGATGCAATGAAAATGGTGGATCCATAGTTGGATTCTGAAAAGAACACATATGCAATGACTCTGGTTGTTTTCAGTAAAAAGAACACACATGCAATGACATCAGGTGGATCCATGTGTGGTCTCAAGTGAACACACATTTAAATGACACTGGTGGATCCATAGGTGGATTGCGAAAAGAACCCACATGCACTTACTCTGGTAGTTGTTAGTCATACGAACGCACATGCAATGACACTGGTGGATCCATGTATGGTCTCTGAAGAGAACACACATTTCAATGACACTGGTGGATCCATATGTGGTATGTGAAAAGAATAGTCATGAAATGAATCCAGTTGTTGTTAGTAAAAAGAACACGCATGCAATGACACTAGTGGATCCATGTGTGTCCTCTGAAGAGAACACACATTTCAATGACACTGGTGGATCCATATGTGGTATGTGAAAAGAATAGTCATGAAATGACTCTATTTGTTGTTAGTAAAAAGAGCACACATGCAATGCCACTGGTGGTTCCATGTGTGGTCTGTGAAGAGAACACACATGCAATGACTCTAGTTGTTGTTAGTAAAAAGAACACACATGCAATGACACTGGTGGATCCGTGTGTGGTCTCTGAAGAGAATACACATTTCAATGACCCGGGTGGATCCATATGTGGTATGTGAAAAGAATAGTCAGGAAATGACTCCAGTTGTTGTTATTAAAGAGAGCACACATGCAATGACACTGGTGGATCCATAGGTGGATTGTGAAAAAACACAAATGCAATGACTCTGGTTGTTGTTAGTAAAAATAACACACATGCAATGACACTGGTGGATCCATGTGTGGTCTCTGAAGAGAACACACATTTCAATGACACTGGTGGATCCATATGTGGTATGTCAAAAGAATAGTCATGAAATGACTCCAGTTGTTGCTAGTAAAAAGAGCATACATGCAATTACACTGGTGGATCCATGTGTGGTCTCTGAAGAGAACACACATGTAATGACACTGGTGGATCTGTAGGTGGATTGTGAAAAGAACACACATCAATGACTCTAGTTGTTATTAGTAAAAAGATCACACATGCAATTACACTAGTGGATCCATGTGTGGTCTCTGAAGAGAACACACATTTCAATGCCACTGTTGGATCCATAGGTGGATTGTGAAAATAACACACATGCAATGACTCCAGTTGTTGTTAGTAAAAAGAGCACACATGCAATGACACTGGTGGGTCCATGTGTGGTCTCTGAAGACAACACACATGCAATGACACTAGTGGATCCATAGGTGGATTGTGAAAATAACACACATGCAATGACTCTAGTTGTTGTTAGTAAAAAGAGCACACATGCAATTACACTAGTGGATCCATGTGGGGTCTCTAAAGAGAACACAGATGCAATGAAAATGGTGGATCCGTAGTTGGTTTCTGAAAAGAACACATATGCAATGACTCTGGTTGTTTTCACTAAAAAGAACATACATGCAATGACACTGGTGGATCCATGTGTGGTCTCTGAAGAGAACACACATTTTAATGACACTGGTGGATCCATAGGTGCATTGTGAAAAGAACACACATGCAATAACTCCGGTTGTTGTTAGTAAAAAGAAAACACATGTAATGACACTAGTGGATCCATGTATGATCTCTGAAGAGAACACACATTTCAATGACACTGGTGGATCCATATGTGGTATGTGAAAAGAATAGTCATGAAATTACTCCAGTTGTTGTTAGTAAAAAGAACACACATGCAATGACACTGGTGGATCCATGTGTGGTCTCTGGAGAGAACACACATTTCAATGACACTGGTGGATCCATATGTGGTATGTGAAAAGAATAGTGAAGAAATGACTCCAGTTGTTGTTAGTAAAAAGAACACACATGCAATGACAATGGTGGTTCCATGTGTTGTCTGTGAAGAGAACACACATGCAATGACACTGGTGGATCCATATGTGGTATGTGAAAACAATAGTAATGAAATGACTCCAGTTGTTGGTAGTAAAAAGAACACACATGCAATGACACTGGTCGATCCATGTGTGGTCTCTGAAGAGAACACACATTTCAATGACACTGGTGGATCCATATGTGGTATGTGAAAAGAATAGTCATGAAATGACTCCAGTTGTTGCAAGTAAGAAGAGCACACATGCAATTACACTGGTGGATCCATGTGTGGTCTCTGAAGAGAACACACATGTAATGACACTGGTGGATCTGTAGGTGGATTGTGAAAAGAACACACATGCAATGACTCTAGTTGTTGTTAGTAAAAAGATCACACATGCAATTACACTGGTGGATCCATGTGTGGTCTCTGAAGAGAACACACATTTCAATGACACTAGTGGATCCATAGGTGGATTGTGAAAAGAACACACATGCAATGACTCCAGTTGTTGTTAGTAAAAAGAGCACACATGCAATGACACTGGTGGATCCATCTGTGGTCTCTGAAGACAACACACATGCAATGACACTGGTGGATCCATAGGTGGATTGTGAAAATAACACACATGCAATGACTCTAGTTGTTGTTAGTAAAAGGAGCACACATGCAATTACACTAGTGGATCCATGTGTGGTCTCTAAAGAGAACACAGATACAATGAAAATGGTGGATCCATAGTTGGATTCTGAAAAGAACACTTATGCAATGACTCTGATTGTTTTTAGTAAAAAGAACACACATGCAATGACACTGGTGGATCCCTGTGTGGTCTCTGAAGAGAACACACATTTCAATGACACTGGTGGATCCATAGGTGGATTGTGAAAAGAACACACATGTAATGACTCCAGTTGTTGTTAGTAAAAAGAGCACACATGCAATGACACTGGTGGATCCATGTGTGGTCTCTGAAGAGAACACACATGAAATGACACTGGTGGATCCATAGGTGGATTGAGAAAAGAACACACTTGCAATGACTCTAGTTGTTGTTAGTAAAAAGAGCACACATGCAATTACACTGGTGGATCCATGTGTGGTCTCTGAAGAGAACACACATTTGAATGAAACTGGTGGATCCATATGTGGTATGTGAAAAGAATAGTGAAGAAATGACTCCAGTTGTTGTTAGTAAAAAGAACACACATGCAATGACAATGGTGGTTCCATGTGTTGTCTGTGAAGAGAACACACATGCAATGACACTGGTGGATCCATATGTGGTATGTGAAAACAATAGTAATGAAATGACTCCAGTTGTTGTTAGTAAAAAGAACACACATGCAATGACACTGGTCGATCCATGTGTGGTCTCTGAAGAGAACACACATTTCAATGACACTGGTGGATCCATATGTGGTATGTGAAAAGAATAGTCATGAAATGACTCCAGTTGTTGCAAGTAAGAAGAGCACACATGCAATTACACTGGTGGATCCATGTGTGGTCTCTGAAGAGAACACACATGTAATGACACTGGTGGATCTGTAGGTGGATTGTGAAAAGAACACACATGCAATGACTCTAGTTGTTGTTAGTAAAAAGATCACACATGCAATTACACTGGTGGATCCATGTGTGGTCTCTGATGAGAACACACATTTCAATGACACTAGTGGATCCATAGGTGGATTGTGAAAAGAACACACATGCAATGACTCCAGTTGTTGTTAGTAAAAAGAGCACACATGCAATGACACTGGTGGATCCATCTGTGGTCTCTGAAGAGAACACACATTTCAATCACACTGGTGGATCCATATGTGGTATGTGAAAAGAACACACATGCCATGACTCTGGTTGTTGTTAGTGAAAAGAACACACATGCAATGACACTGGTGGATCCATAGGTGGTATGTGAAAAGAACACACATGCAAAATGACTCTGGTTGTTGTTACTAAAAAGAACACACATGCAATGACACTGGTGGATTCATAGGTGGTCTCTGAAGACAACACACATGCAATGACACTGGTGGATCCATAGGTGGATTGTGAAAATAACACACATGCAATGACTCTAGTTGTTGTTAGTAAAAAGAGCACACATGCAATTACACTAGTGGATCCATGTGTGCTCTCTAAAGAGAACACAGATACAATGAAAATGGTGGATCCATAGTTGGATTCTGAAAAGAACACTTATGCAATGACTCTGATTGTTTTTAGTAAAAAGAACACACATGCAATGACACTGGTGGATCCCTGTGTGGTCTCTGAAGAGAACACACATTTCAATGACACTGGTGGATCCATAGGTGGATTGTGAAAAGAACACACATGTAATGACTCCAGTTGTTGTTAGTAAAAAGAGCACACATGCAATGACACTGGTGGATCCATGTGTGTCTCTGAAGAGAACACACAGACCACACATGCAATGACACTGGTGGATCCATAGGTGGATTGTGAAAAGAACACAAATGCAATGACTCCGGTTGTTGTTAGTAAAAAGAACACACATGCAATGACACTGGTGGATCCATGTGTTGTCTCTGAAGAGAACACACATTTCAATGACACTGGTGGATCCGTATGTGGTATGTGAAAAGAATAGTCATGAAATGACTCCAGTTGTTGTTAGTAGAAAGAGCACACATGCAATTACACTGGTGGATCCATATGTGGTCTCTGAAGAGAACACACATTTCAATGACACTGGTGGATCCATATGTTGTATGTGAAAAGAACAGTCATGAAATGACTCTAGTTGTTGTTCGTAAAAAGAACACACATGCAATGACACTAGTGGATCCATTTGTGGTCTCTGAAGAGAACACACATTTCAATCACACTGGTGGATCCCTATGTGGTATGTGAAAAGATTAGTCATGAAATGACTCTAGTTGTTGTTAATAAAAAGAGCACACATGCAATTACACTGGTGGATCCATGTGTGGTCTGTGAAGAGAACACACATGCAATGACACTGGTGGATCCATATGTGGTATGTGAATAGAATAGTCATGAAATGAATCCAGTTTTTGTTAGTAAAAAGAACACACATGCAATGACACTAGTGGATCCATGTGTGTCCTCTGAAGAGAACACACATTTCAATGACACTGGTGGATCCATACGTGGTATGTGAAAAGAATAGTCATGAAATGACTCTAGTTGTTGTTAGTAAAAAGAGCACACATGCAATGCCACTGGTGGTTCCATGTGTGGTCTGTGAAGAGAACACACATGGAATGACTCTAGTTGTTGTTAGTAAAAAGAACACACATGTAATGACACTGGTGGATCCGTGTGTTGTCTCTGAAGAGAACACACATTTCAATGACACTGGTGGATCCATATGTGGTATGTGAAAAGAATAGTCAGGAAATGACTCGAGTTGTTGTTAGTAAAAAGGGCGCACATGCAATGACACTGCTGGATCCATAGGTGGATTGTGAAAAGAACACACATGCAATGAATCTGGTTGTTGTTAGTAAAAATAACACACATGCAATGACAGTGGTGGATCCATGTGTGGTATCTGAAAACAATAGTCATGAAATGACTCCAGTTGTTGTTAGTAAAAACAACACACATGCAATGACACTGGTGGCTCCATGTGTGGTCTCTGAAGAGAACACACATTTCAATGACACTGGTGGATCCATATGTGGTATGTGAAAAGAATAGTCATGAAATGACTCCAGTTGTTGCTAGTAAAAAGAGCACACATGCAATTACACTGGTGCATCCATGTGTGGTCTCTAAATAGAACACACATGTAATGACACTGGTGGATCTGTATGTGGATTGTGAAAAGAACACACATGCAATGACTCTAGTTTTTGTTAGTAAAAGGATCACACATGCAATGACACTAGTGGATCCATGTGTGGTCTCTGAAGACAACACACATGCAATGACACTGGTGGATCCATAGGTGGATTGTGAAAATAACACACATGCAATGACTCTAGTTGTTGTTAGTAAAAAGAGCACACATGCAATTACACTGGTGGATCCAGGTGTGGTCTCTAAAGAGAACACATATGCAATGAAAATGGTGGATCCATAGTTGGATTCTGAAAAGAACACATATGCAATGACTCTGATTGTTTTCAGTAAAAAGAACACACATGCAATGACACTGGTGGATCCATGTGTGGTCTCTGAAGAGAACACACATTTCAATGACACTGGTGGATCCATAGGTGGATTGTGAAAAGAACACACATCTAATGACTCCAGTTGTTGTTAGTAAAAAGAGCACACATGCATTGACACTGGTGGATCCATGTGTGGTCTCTGAAGAGAACATAGAGACCACGCATGCAATGACACTGGTGGATCCATATGTGGATTGTGAAAAGAACACAAATGCAATGACTCTGGTTGTTGTTAGTAAAAAGAACACACATGCAATGACACTGGTGGATCCATGTGTGGTCTCTGAAGAGAACACACATTTCAATGACACTGGTGGATCCGTATGTGGTATGTGAAAAGAATAGTCAGGAAATGACTCCAGTTGTTGTTAGTAGAAAGAGCACACATGCAATTACACTGGTGGATCCATCTGTGGTCTCTGAAGAGAACACACATTTCAATGACACTGGTGTATCCATATGTTGTATGTGAAAAGAATTGTCATGAAAAGACTCCAGTTGTTGTTAGTAAAAAGAGCACACATGCAATTAAACGAGTGTATCCATGTGTGGTCTCTAAAGAGAACACACATGCAATGACTCTAGCTGTGGTTAATGAGAAGAACACACATGCAATGACTAAAGTGGATCAATAGGTGGATTGTGAAAATAACACACATGCAAGGAGTCTGGTTGTTGGTAGTAAAAAGAACACACATGCAATGACACTGGTGGATCCATGTGTGGTCTCTGAAGAGAACACAGAGACCACGCATGCAATGACACTGGTGGATCCATATGTGGATTGTGAAAAGAACACAAATGCAATGACTCTGGTTGTTGTTAGTAAAAAGAACACACATGCAATGACACTGGTGGATCCATGTGTGGTCTCTGAAGAGAACACACATTTCAATGACACTGGTGGATCCATATGTGGTATGTGAAAAGAATAGTGAAGAAATGACTCCAGTTGTTGTTAGTAAAAAGAACACACATGCAATGACAATGGTGGTTCCATATGTTGTCTGTGAAGAGAACACACATGCAATGACACTGGTGGATCCATATGTGGTATGTGAAAACAATAGTCATGAAATGACTCCAGTTGTTGTTAGTAAAAAGAACAGACATGCAATGACACTAGTCGATCCATGTGTGGTCTCTGAAGAGAACACACATTTCAATGACACTGGTGGATTCATATGTGGTATGTGAAAAGAATAGTCATGAAATGACTCCAGTTGTTGCTAGTAAGAAGAGCACACATGCAATTACACTGGTGGATCCATGTGTGGTCTCTGAAGAGAACACACATGAAATGACACTGGTGGATCTGTAGGTGGATTGTGAAAAGAACACACATGCAATGACTCTAGTTGTTGTTAGTAAAAAGATCACACATGCAATTACACTGGTGGATCCATGTGTGGTCTCTGAAGAGAACACACATTTCAATGACACTAGTGGATCCATAGGTGGATTGTGAAAAGAACACACATGCAATGACTCCAGTTGTTGTTAGTAAAAAGAGCACACATGCAATGACACTAGTGGATCCATGTGTGGTCTCTGAAGACAACACACATGCAATGACACTGGTGGATCCATAGGTGGATTGTGAAAATAACACACATGCAATGACTCTAGTTGTTGTTAGTAAGAAGAGCACACATGCAATTACACTGGTGGATCCAGGTGTGGTCTCTAAAGAGAACACAAATGCAATGAAAATGGTGGATCCATAGTTGGATTCTGAAAAGAACACATATGCAATGACTCTGATTGTTTTCAGTAAAAAGAACACACATGCAATGACACTGGTGGATCCATGTGTGGTCTCTGAAGAGAACACACATTTCAATGACACTGGTGGATCCATAGGTGGATTGTGAAAAGAACACACATCTAATGACTCCAGTTGTTGTTAGTAAAAAGAGCACACATGCAATGACACTGGTGGATCCATGTGTGGTCTCTGAAGAGAACACAGAGACCACGCATGCAATGACACTAGTGGATCCATATGTGGATTGTGAAAAGAACACAAATGCAATGACTCTGGTTGTTGTTAGTAAAAAGAACACACATGCAATGACACTGATGGATCCATGTGTGGTCTCTAAAGAGAACACACATTTCAATGACACTGGTGGATCCGTATGTGGTATGTGAAAAGAATAGTCAGGAAATGACTCCAGTTGTTGTTAGTAGAAAGAGCACACATGCAATTACACTGGTGGATCCATCTGTGGTCTCTGAAGAGAACACACATTTCAATGACACTGGTGTATCCATATGTTGTATGTGAAAAGAACTGTCATGAAAAGACTCCAGTTGTTGTTAGTAAAAAGAGCACACATGCAATAAAACGAGTGTATCCATGTGTGGTCTCTAAAGAGAACACACATGCAATGACTCTAGCTGTGGTTAATGAGAAGAACACACATGCAATGACTAAAGTGGATCAATAGGTGGATTGTGAAAATAACACACATGCAAGGAGTCTGGTTGTTGGTAGTAAAAAGAACACACATGCAATGACACTGGTGGATCCATGTGTGGTCTCTGAAGAGAACACACATGAAATGACACTGGTGGATCCATAGGTGGATTGAGAAAAGAACACACTTGCAATGACTCTAGTTGTTGTTAGTAAAAAGAGCACACATGCAATTACACTGGTGGATCCATGTGTGGTCTCTGAAGAGAACACACATTTGAATGACACTGGTGGATCCATATGTGGTATGTGAAAAGAATAGTGAAGAAATGACTCCAGTTGTTGTTAGTAAAAAGAACACACATGCAATGACAATGGTGGTTCCATGTGTTGTCTGTGAAGAGAACACACATGCAATGACACTGGTGGATCCATATGTGGTATGTGAAAACAATAGTCCTGAAATGACTCCAGTTGTTGTTAGTAAAAAGAACAGACATGCAATGACACTGGTCGATCCATGTGTGGTCTCTGAAGAGAACAACACATTTCAATGACACTGGTGGATCCATGTGTGGTATCTGAAAACAATAGTCATGAAATAACTCCAGTTGTTGTTAGTAAAAACAACACACATGCAATGACACTGGTGGCTCCATGTGTGGTCTCTGAAGAGAACGCACATTTCAATGACACTGGTGGGTCCATATGTGGTATGTGAAAAGAATAGTCATGAAATGACTCCAGTTGTTGCTAGTAAAAAGAGCACACATGCAATTACACTATTGCATCCATGTGTGGTCTCTGAAGAGAACACACATGTAATGACACTGGTGGATCAGTAGGTGGATTGTGAAAAGAACACACATGCAATGACTCTAGTTTTTGTTAGTAAAAGGATCACACATGCAATGACACTGGTGGATCCATGTGTGGTCTCTGAAGACAACACACATGCAATGACACTGGTGGATCCATAGGTGGATTGTGAAAATAAGACACATGCAATAACTCTAGTTGTTGTTAGTAAAAAGAGCACACATGCAATTACACTGGTGGATCCATGTGTGGTCTCTAAAGGGAACACAGATGCAATGAAAATGGTGGTTCCATAGTGGGATTCTGAAAAGAACACATATGCAATGACTCTGATTGTTTTCAGTAAATAGAACACACATGCAATGACACTGGTGGATCCCTGTATGGTCTCTAAAGAGAACACACATTTCAATGACACTGGTGGATCCATAGGTGGATTGTGAAAAGAACACACATGTAATGACTCTAGTTGTTGTTAGTAAAAAGATCACACATGCAATGACACTGGTGGATCCATGTGTGGTCTCTGAAGAGAACACAGAGACCACACATGCAATGACACTGGTGGATCCATAGGTGGATTGTGAAAAGAACACAAATTCAATGACTCTGGTTGTTGTTAGTAAAAAGAACACACATGCAATGACACTGGTGGATCCATGTGTGGTCTCTGAAGAGAACACACATTTCAATGACACTTGTGGATCCGTATGTCGTATGTGAAAAGAATAGTCATGAAATGACTCCAGTTGTTGTTAGTAGAAAGAGCACACATGCAATTACACTGGTGGATCCATCTGTGGTCTCTGAAGAGAACACACATTTCAATGACACTGGTGTATCCATATGTTGTATGTGAAAAGAACTGTCATGAAAAGACTCCAGTTGTTGTTAGTAAAAAGAGCACACATGCAATTAAACTAGTGTATCCATGTGTGGTCTCTAAAGAGAACACACATGCAATGACTCTAGCTGTGGTTAATGAGAAGAACACACATGCAATGACTACAGTGGATCAATAGGTGGATTGTGAAAATAACACACATGCAAGGAGTCTGGTTGTTGGTAGTAAAAAGAACACACATGCAATGACACTGGTGGATCCATGTGTGGTCTCTGAAGAGAACACACATGAAATGACACTGGTGGATCCATAGGTGGATTGAGAAAAGAACTCACTTGCAATGACTCTAGTTGTTGTTAGTAAAAAGAGCACACATGCAATTACACTGGTGGATCCATGTGTGGTCTCTGAAGAGAACACACATTTGAATGACACTGGTGGATCCATATGTGGTATGTGAAAAGAATAGTGAAGAAATGACTCCAGTTGTTGTTAGTAAAAAGAACACACATGCAATGACAATGGTGGTTCCATGTGTTGTCTGTGAAGAGAACACACATGCAATGACACTGGTGGATCCATATGTGGTATGTGAAAACAATAGTCATGAAATGACTCCAGTTGTTGTTAGTAAAAAGAACACACATGCAATGACACTGGTCGATCCATGTGTGGTCTCTGAACAGAACACACATTTCAATGACACTGGTGGATTCATATGTGGTATGTGAAAAGAATAGTCATGAAATGACTCCAGTTGTTGCTAGTAAGAAGAGCACACATGCATTTACACTACTGGATCCATGTGTGGTCTCTGAAGAGAACACACATGTAATGACACTGGTGGATCTGTAGGTGGATTGTGAAAAGAACACACATGCAATGACTCTAGTTGTTGTTAGTAAAAAGATCACACATGCAATTACACTGGTGGATCCATGTGTGGTCTCTAAAGAGAACACACATTTCAATGACACTAGTGGATCCATAGGTGGATTGTGAAAAGAACACACATGCAATGACTCCAGTTGTTGTTATTAAAAAGAGCACACATGCAATGACACTGGTGGATCCATGTGTGGTCTCTTAAGACAACACACATGCAATGACACTGGTGGATCCATAGGTGGATTGTGAAAATAACACACATGCAATGACTCTAGTTGTTGTTAGTAAGAAGAGCACACATGCAATTACACTGGTGGATCCATGTGTGGTCTCTAAAGAGAACACAGATGCAATGAAAATGGTGGATCCATAGTTGGATTCTGAAAAGAACACATATGCAATGACTCTGATTGTTTTCAGTAAATAGAACACACATGCAATGACACTGGTGGATCCCTGTATGGTCTCTGAAGAGAACACACATTTCAATGACACTAGTGGATCCATAGGTGGACTGTGAAAAGAACACACATGTAATGACTCTAGTTGTTGTTAGTAAAAAGATCACACATGCAATGACACTGGTGGATCCATGTGTGGTCTCTGAAGAGAACACAGAGACCACACATGCAATGACACTGGTGGATCCATAGGTGGATTGTGAAAAGAACACAAATGCAATGACTCTGGTTGTTGTTAGTAAAAAGAACACACATGCAATGACACTGGTGGATCCATGTGTGGTCTCTGAAGAGAACACACATTTCAATGACACTGGTGGATCCATATGTGGTATGTGAAAAGAATAGTCATGAAATGACTCCAGTTGTTGTTAGTAGAAAGAGCACACATGCAATTACACTGGTGGATCCATCTGTTGTCTCTAAAGAGAACACACATTTCAATGACACTGTTGGATCCATATGTTGTATGTGAAAAGAACAGTCATGAAATGACTCTAGTTGTTGTTAGTCAAAAGAACACACATGCAATGACACTAGTGGATCCATGTGTGGTCTCTGAAGAGAACACACATTTCAATCACACTGGTGGATCCATATGTGGTATGTGAAAAGATTAGTCATGAAATGACTCCAGTTATTGTTAATAAAAAGAGCACACATGCAATTACACTGGTGGATCCATGTGTGGTCTGTGAAGAGAACACACATGCAATGACACTGGTGGATCCATATGTGGTATGTGAAAAGATTTGTCATGAAATGAATCCAGTTGTTGTTAGTAAAAATAACACACATGCAATGACACTAGTGGATCCAAGTGTGTCCTCTGAAGAGAACACACATTTCAATGACACTGGTGGATCCATATGTGGTATGTGAAAAGAATAGTCATGAAATGACTCTAGTTGTTGTTAGTAAAAAGAGCACACATGCAATGCCACTGGTGGTTCCATGTGTGGTCTGTGAAGAGAACACACATGCAATGACTCTAGTTGTTGTTAGTAAAAAGAACACACATGCAATGACACTGGTGGATCCGTGTGTGGTCTCTGAAGAGAACACACATTTCAATGACACTGGTGGATCCACATGTGGTATGTGAAAAGAATAGTCAGGAAATGACTCGAGTTGTTGTTAGTAAAAAGAGCGCAAATGCAATGACACTGGTGGATCCATGTGTGGTATCTGAAAACAATAGTCATGAAATAACTCCAGTTGTTGTTAGTAAAAACAACACACATGCAATGACACTGGTGGCTCCATGTGTGGTCTCTGAAGAGAACGCACATTTCAATGACACTGGTGGGTCCATATGTGGTATGTGAAAAGAATAGTCATGAAATGACTCTAGTTGTTGCTAGTAAAAAGAGCACACATGCAATTACACTATTGCATCCATGTGTGGTCTCTGAAGAGAACACACATGTAATGACACTGGTGGATCAGTAGGTGGATTGTGAAAAGAACACACATGCAATGACTCTAGTTTTTGTTAGTAAAAGGATCACACATGCAATGACACTGGTGGATCCATGTGTGATCTCTGAAGACAACACACATGCAATGACACTGGTGGATCCATAGGTGGATTGTGAAAATAAGACACATGCAATAACTCTAGTTGTTGTTAGTAAAAAGAGCACACATGCAATTACACTGGTGGATCCATGTGTGGTCTCTAAAGGGAACACAGATGCAATGAAAATGGTGGTTCCATAGTGGGATTCTGAAAAGAACACATATGCAATGACTCTGATTGTTTTCAGTAAAAAGAACACACATGCAATGACACTGGTGGATCCATGTGTGGTCTCTGAAGAGAACACACATTTCAATGACACTGGTGGATCCATAGGTGGATTGTGAAAAGAACACACATGTAATGACTCTAGTTGTTGTTAGTAAAAAGATCACACATGCAATGACACTGGTGGATCCATGTGTGGTCTCTGAAGAGAACACACATGTAATCACACTGGTGGATCTGTAGGTGGATTGTGAAAAGAACACACATGCAATGACTCTGGTTGTTGTTTGTAAAAAGATCACACATGCAATTACACTAGTGGATCCATGTGTGGTCTCTGAAGAGAACACACATTTAAATGACAGTAGTGGATCCATAGGTGGATTGTGAAAAGAACACACATGCAATGACTCCAGTTGTTGTTAGTAAAAAGAGCACACATGCAATGACACTGGTGGATCCATGTGTGGTCTCTGAAGACAACACACATGCAATGACACTGGTGGATCCATAGGTGGATTGTGAAAATAACACACATGCAATGACTCTAGTTGTTGTTAGTAAAAAGAGCACACATGCAATTACACTGGTGGATCCATGTGTGGTCTCTAAAGAGAACACAGATGCAATGAAAATGGTGGATCCATAGTTGGATTCTGAAAAGAACACATATGCAATGACTCTGATTGTTTTCAGTAAAAATAACACACATGCAATGACACTGGTGGATCCCTGTATGGTCTCTTAAGAGAACACACATTTCAATGACACTGGTGGATCCATAGGTGGATTGTGAAAAGAACACACATGTAATGACTCCAGTTGTTGTTAGTAAAAAGAGCACACATGCAATGACACTGGTGGATCCATGTGTGGTCCCTGAAGAGAACACAGAGACCACACATGCAATGACACTGGTGGATCCATAGGTGGATTGTGAAAAGAACACAAATGCAATGACTCTGGTTGTTGTTAGTAAAAAAACATACATGCAATGACACTGATGGATCCATGTGTGGTCTCTGAAGGGAACACACATTTCAATGACACTAGTGGATCCGTATGTGGTATGTGAAAAGAATAGTCATGAAATGACTCTAGTTGTTGTTAGTAGAAAGAGCACACATGCAATTACACTGTTGGATCCATCTGTGGTCTCTGAAGAGAACACAAATTTCAATGACATTGGTGGATCCATATGTTGTATGTGAAAAGAACAGTCATGAAATGACTCTACTTGTTGTTAGTAAAAAGAGCACACATGCAATTAAACTAGTGGATCCATGTGTGGTCTCTAAAGAGAACACACATGCAATGACTCTAGCTGTGGTTAATGAGAAGAACACACATGCAATGACTACGGTGGATCAATAGGTGGATTGTGAAAATAACACACATGCAAGGAGTCTGGTTGTTGGTAGTAAAAAGAACACACATGCAATGACACTGGTGGATCCATTTGTGGTCTCTGAAGAGAACACACATGAAATGACACTAGTGGATCCATAGGTGGATTGAGAAAAGAACACACTTGCAATGACTCTAGTTGTTGTTAGTAAAAAGAGCACACATGCAATTACACTGGTGGATCCATGTGTGGTCTCTGAAGAGAACACACATTTGAATGACACTGGTGGATCCATATGTGGTATGTGAAAAGAATAGTGAAGAAATGACTCCAGTTGTTGTTAGTAAAAAGAACACACATGCAATGACAATGGTGGTTCCATGTGTTGTCTGTGAAAAGAACACACATGCAATGACACTGGTGGATCCATATGTGGTATGTGAAAACAATAGTCATGAAATGACTCCAGTTGTTGTTAGTAAAAAGAACACAAATGCAATGACACTGGTCGATCCATGTGTGGTCTCTGAAGAGAACACACATTTCAATGACACTGGTGGATCCATATGTGGTATGTGAAAAGAATAGTCATGAAATGACTCCAGTTGTTGCAAGTAAGAAGAGCACACATGCAATAACACTGGTGGATCCATGTGTGGTCTCTGAAGAGAACACACATGTAATGACACTGGTGGATCTGTAGGTGGATTGTGAAAAGAACACACATGCAATGACTCTGGTTGTTGTTTGTAAAAAGATCACACATGCAATTACACTAGTGGATCCATGTGTGGTCTCTGAAGAGAACACACATTTAAATGACAGTAGTGGATCCATAGGTGGATTGTGAAAAGAACACACATGCAATGACTCCAGTTGTTGTTAGTAAAAAGAGCACACATGCAATGACACTGGTGGATCCATGTGTGGTCTCTGAAGACAACACACATGCAATGACACTGGTGGATCCATAGGTGGATTGTGAAAATAACACACATGCAATGACTCTAGTTGTTGTTAGTAAAAAGAGCACACATGCAATTACACTGGTGGATCCATGTGTGGTCTCTAAAGAGAACACAGATGCAATGAAAATGGTGGATCCATAGTTGGATTCTGAAAAGAACACATATGCAATGACTCTGATTGTTTTCAGTAAAAATAACACACATGCAATGACACTGGTGGATCCCTGTATGGTCTCTTAAGAGAACACACATTTCAATGACACTGGTGGATCCATAGGTGGATTGTGAAAAGAACACACATGTAATGACTCCAGTTGTTGTTAGTAAAAAGAGCACACATGCAATGACACTGGTGGATCCATGTGTGGTCCCTGAAGAGAACACAGAGACCACACATGCAATGACACTGGTGGATCCATAGGTGGATTGTGAAAAGAACACAAATGCAATGACTCTGGTTGTTGTTAGTAAAAAAACATACATGCAATGACACTGATGGATCCATGTGTGGTCTCTGAAGGGAACACACATTTCAATGACACTAGTGGATCCGTATGTGGTATGTGAAAAGAATAGTCATGAAATGACTCTAGTTGTTGTTAGTAGAAAGAGCACACATGCAATTACACTGTTGGATCCATCTGTGGTCTCTGAAGAGAACACAAATTTCAATGACATTGGTGGATCCATATGTTGTATGTGAAAAGAACAGTCATGAAATGACTCTACTTGTTGTTAGTAAAAAGAGCACACATGCAATTAAACTAGTGGATCCATGTGTGGTCTCTAAAGAGAACACACATGCAATGACTCTAGCTGTGGTTAATGAGAAGAACACACATGCAATGACTACGGTGGATCAATAGGTGGATTGTGAAAATAACACACATGCAAGGAGTCTGGTTGTTGGTAGTAAAAAGAACACACATGCAATGACACTGGTGGATCCATTTGTGGTCTCTGAAGAGAACACACATGAAATGACACTAGTGGATCCATAGGTGGATTGAGAAAAGAACACACTTGCAATGACTCTAGTTGTTGTTAGTAAAAAGAGCACACATGCAATTACACTGGTGGATCCATGTGTGGTCTCTGAAGAGAACACACATTTGAATGACACTGGTGGATCCATATGTGGTATGTGAAAAGAATAGTGAAGAAATGACTCCAGTTGTTGTTAGTAAAAAGAACACACATGCAATGACAATGGTGGTTCCATGTGTTGTCTGTGAAGAGAACACACATGCAATGACACTGGTGGATCCATATGTGGTATGTGAAAACAATAGTCATGAAATGACTCCAGTTGTTGTTAGTAAAAAGAACACACATGCGATGACACTGGTCGATCCATGTGTGGTCTCTGAAGAGAACACACATTTCAATGACACTGGTGGATCCATATGTGGTATGTGAAAAGAATAGTCATGAAATGACTCCAGTTATTGCTAGTAAGGGGAGCACACATGCAATTACACTGGTGGATCCATGTGTGGTCTCTGAAGAGAACACACATGTAATGACACTGGTGGATCTGTAGGTGGATTGTGAAAAGAACACACATGCAATGACTCTAGTTGTTGTTATTAAAAAGATCACACATGCAATTACACTGGTGGATCCATGTGTGGTCTCTGAAGAGAACACACATTTCAATGACACTGTTGGATCCATAGGTGGATTGTGAAAAGAACACACATGCAATGACTCCAGTTGTTGATAGTAAAAAGAGCACACATGCAATGACACTGGTGGATCCATGTGTGGTCTCTGAAGACAACACACATGCAATGACACTAGTGGATCCATTGGTGGATTGTGAAAATAACACGCATGCAATGACTCTAGTTGTTGTTAGTAAAAAGATCACACATGCAATTACACTGGTGGATCAATGTGTGGTCTGTGAAGAGAACACAAATGCAATGACAATGGTGGATCCATAGTTTGATTGTGAAAAGAACACACATGCAATGACTCTGGTTGTTTTCAGTAAAAAGAACACACATGAAATGACACTGGTGGATCCATGTGTGGTCTCTAAAGAGAACACACATTTCAATGACACTGGTCGATCCATAGGTGGAATGTGAAAAGAAGACACATGTAATGACTCTAGTTGTTGTTAGTAAAAATATCACACATGCAATTACACTGGTGGATCCATGTGTGGTCTCTAAAGAAAACACAGATGCAATGAAAATGGTGGATCAATAGTTGGATTCTGAAAAGAACACATATGCAATGACTCTGATTGTTTTCAGTAAAAAGAGCACACATGCAATGACACTGGTGGATCCATGTGTGGTCTCTGAAGAGAACACACATTTCAATGACACTGGTGGATCCGTAGGTGGATTGTGAAAAGAACACACATGTAATGACCCTAGTTGTTGTTAGTAAAAAGAGCACACATGCAATGACACTGGTGGATCCATGTGTGGTCTCTGAAGAGAACACAGAGACCACACATGCAATGACACTGGTGGATCCATAGGTGGATCGTGAAAAGAACACAAATGCAATGACTCTGGTTGTTGTTAGTAAAAAGAACACACATGCAATGACACTGGTGGATCCATGTGTGGTCTCTGAAGAGAACACACATTTCAATGACACTGGTGGATCCGTATGTGGTATGTGAAAAGAATAGTCATGAAATGACTCCAGTTGTTGTTAGTAGAAAGAGCACACATGCAATTACACTGGTGGATCCATCTGTGGTCTCTAAAGAGAACACACATTTCAATGACACTGGTGTGTCCATATGTTGTATGTGAAAAGAACAGTCATGAAATGACTCCAGTTGTTGTTAGTAAAAAGAGCACACATGCAATTAAACTAGTGGATCCATGTGTGGTCTCTAAAGAGAACACACATGCAATGACTCTAGCTGTGGTTAATGAGAAGAACACACATGCAATGACTACGGTGGATCAATAGGTGGATTGTGAAAATAACACACATGCAATGAGTCTGGTTGTTGGTAGTAAAAAGAACACACATGCAATGACACTGGTGGATCCATGTGTGGTCTCTGAAGAGAACACACATGAAATGACACTGGTGGATCCATAGGTGGATTGAGAAAAGAACACACTTGCAATGACTCTAGTTGTTGTTAGTAAAAAGAGTAGACATGCAATTACATTGGTGGATCCTTGTGTGGTCTCTGAAGAGAACACACATTTGAATGACATTGGTGGATCCATATGTGGTATGTGCAAAGAATAGTGATGAAATGACTCTAGTTGTTGTTAGTAAAAAGAACACACATGCAATGATAATGGTGGTTCCATGTGTTGTCTGTGAAGAGAACACACATGCAATGATACTGGTGGATCCATATGTGGTATGTGAACACAATAGTCATGAAATGACTCCAGTTGTTGTTAGTAAAAAGAACACACATGCAATGACACTGTGGATCCATGTGTGGTCTCTGAAGAGAACACACATTTCAATGACACTGGTGGATCCATATGTGGTATGTGAAAAGAATAGTCATGAAATGACTCCAGTTGTTGCTAGTAAAAAGAGCACACATGCAATTACACTGGTGGATCCATGTGTGGTCTCTGAAGAGAACACACATGTAATGACACTGGTGGATCTGTAGGTGGATTGTGAAAAGAACACACATGCAATGACTCTAGTTTTTGTTAGTAAAAGGATCACACATGCAATTACACTGGTGGATCCATGTGTGGTCTTTGAAGAGAACACACATTTCAATGACTCTAGTGGATCCATAGGTGGATTGTGAAAATAACACACATGCAATGACTCCAGTTGTTGTTAGTAAAAAGAGCACACATGCAATGACACTGGTGGATCCATGTGTGGTCTCTGAAGACAACACACATGCAATGACACTGGTGGATCCATAGGTGGATTGTGAAAATAACACACATGCAATGGCTCTAGTTGTTGTTAGTAAAAAGAGCACACATGCAATTACACTGGTGGATCCATGTGTGGTCTCTAAAGAGAACACAGATGCAATGAAAATGGTGGATCCATAGTTGGATTCTGAAACGAACACATATGCAATGACTCTGATTGTTTTCAGTAAAAAGAACACACATGCAATGACACTGGTGGATCCCTGTGTGGTCTCTGAAGAGAACACACATTTCAATGACACTGGTGGATCCATAGGTGGATTGTGAAAAGAACACACATGTAATGACTCCAGTTGTTGTCAGTAAAAATAGCACACATGCAATGACACTGGTGGATCCATGTGTGGTCTCTGAAGAGAACACAAAGACCACACATGCAATGACACTGGTGGATCCATAGGTGGATTGTGAAAAGAACACAAATGCAATGACTCTGGTTGTTGTTAGTAAAAAGAACACACATGCAATGACACTGGTGGATCCATGTGTGGTCTCTGAAGAGAACACACATTTCAATGACACTGGTGGATCCGTATGTGGTATGTGAAAATAATAGTCATGAAACGACTCCAGTTGTTGTTAGTAGAAAGAGCACACATGCAATTACACTGGTGGATCCATCTGTGGTCTCTGAAGAGAACACACATTTCAATGACACTGGTGGATCCATATGTTGTATGTGAAAAGAACAGTCATGAAATGACTCCAGTTGTTGTTAGTAAAAAGAGCACACATGCAATTAAACTAGTGGATCCATGTGTGGTCTCTAAAGAGAACACACATGCAATGACTCTAGCTGTGGTTAATGAGAAGAACACACATGCAATGACTACGGTGGATTGTGAAAATAACACATGCAAGGAGTCTGGTTGTTGGTAGTAAAAAGAACACACATGCAATGACAGTGGTGGATCCATGTGTGGTCTCTGAAGAGAACACACATGAAATGACACTGGTGGATCCATAGGTGGATTGAGAAAAGAACACACTTGCAATGACTCTAGTTGTTGTTAGTAAAAAGAGCACACATGCAATTACACTGGTGGATCCATGTGTGGTCTCTGAAGAAAACACACATTTGAATGACACTGGTGGATCCATATGTGGTATGTGAAAAGAATAGTGAAGAAATGACTCCAGTTATTGTTAGTAAAAAGAACACACATGCAATGACAATGGTGGTTCCATGTGTTGACTGTGAAGAGAACACACATGCAATGACACTGGTGGATCCATATGTGGTATGTGAAAACAATAGTCATGAAATGACTCCAGTTGTTGTTAGTAAAAAGAACACACATGCGATGACACTGGTCGATCCATGTGTGGTCTCTGAAGAGAACACACATTTCAATGACACTGGTGGATCCATATGTGGTATGTGAAAAGAATAGTCATGAAATGACTCCAGTTTTTGCTAGTAAGAAGAGCACACATGCAATTACATCAGGATCCATGTGTGGTCTCTGAGAACACACATGTAATGACACTGGTGGATCTGTAGGTGGATTGTGAAAAGAACACACATGCAATGACTCTAGTTGTTGTTAGTAAAAAGAACACACATGCAATGACACTGGTGGATCCATGTGTGGTCTCTGAAGAGAACACACATTTCAATGACACTGTTGGATCCATAGGTGGATTGTGAAAAGAACACACATGCAATGACTTCAGTTGTTGTCAGTAAAAAGAGCACACATGCAATGACACTGGTGGATCCATGTGTGGTCTCTAAAGACAACACACATGCAATGACACTGGTGGATCCATAGGTGGATTGTGAAAATAACACACATGCAATGACTCTAGTTGTTGTTAGTAAAAAGATCACACATGCAATTACACTGGTGGATCCATGTGTGGTCTCTGAAGAGAACACAGATGCAATGACAATGGTGGATCCATAGTTGGATTGTGAAAAGAACACACATGCAATGACTCTGGTTGTTTTCAGTAAAAAGAACACACATGCAAGGACACTGGTGGATCCATGTGTGGTCTCTAAAGAGAACACACATTTCAATGACACTGGTGGATCCATAGGTGGATTGTGAAAAGAAGACACATGTAATGACTCTAGTTGTTGTTAGTAAAAAGAGCACACATGCAATTACACTGGTGGATCCATGTGTGGTCTCTGAAGAGAAAACAGAGACCACACATGCAATGCCACTGGTGGATCCATAGGTCGATTGTGAAAAGAAGACAAATGCAATGACTCTGGTTGTTGTTAGTAAAAATAACACACATGCAATGACACTGGTGGATCCATGTGTGGTCTCTGAAGAGAACACACATTTCAATGACACTGGTGGATCCGTATGTGGTATGTGAAAAGAATAGTCATGAAACGACTCCAGTTGTTGTTAGTAGAAAGAGCACACATGCAATTACACTGGTGGATCCATCTGTGGTCTCTGAAGAGAACACACATTTCAATGACACTGGTGGATCCATATGTTGTATGTGAAAAGAACAGTCATGAAATGACTCCAGTTGTTGTTAGTAAAAAGAGCACACATGCAATTAAACTAGTGGATCCATGTGTGGTCTCTAAAGAGAACACACATGCAATGACTCTAGCTGTGGTTAATGAGAAGAACACACATGCAATGACTACGGTGGATCAATAGGTGGATTGTGAAAATAACACACATGCAAGGAGTCTGGTTGTTGGTAGTAAAAAGAACACACATGCAATGACACTGGTGGATCCATGTGTGGTCTCTGAAGAGAACACACATGAAATGACACTGGTGGATCCACAGGTGGATTGGGAAAACAACACACTTGCAATGACTCTAGTTGTTGTTAGTAAAAAGAGCACACATGCAATTACACTGGTGGATCCATGTGTGGTCTCTGAAGAGAACACACATTTGAATGACACTGGTGGATCCATATGTGGTATGTGAAAAGAATCGTGAAGAAATGACTCCAGTTGTTGTTAGTAAAAAGAACACACATGCAATGACAATGGTGGTTCCATGTGTTGTCTGTGAAGAGAACACACATGCAATGACACTGGTGGATCCATATGTGGTATGTGAAAACAATAGTCATGAAATGACTAGTTGTTGTTAGTAAAAAGAACACACATGCAATGACACTGGTTGATCCATGTGTGGTCTCTGAAGAGAACACACATTTCAATGACACTGGTGGATCCATATGTGGTATGTCAAAAGAATAGTCATGAAATGACTCCAGTTGTTGCTAGTATGAAGAGCACACATGCAATTACACTGGTGGATCCATGTGTGGTCTCTGAAGAGAACACACATGTAATGACACTGGTGGATCTGTAGGTGGATTGTGAAAAGAACACACATGCAATGACTCTCGTTGTTGTTAGTAAAATGATCACACATGCAATTACACTGGTGGATCCATGTGTGGTCTCTGAAGAGAACACACATTTCAATGACACTAGTGGATCCATAGGTGGATTGTGAAAAGAACACACATGCAATGACTCCAGTTGTTGTTAGTAAAAAGAGCACACATGCAATGACATTGGTGGATCCATGTGTGGTCTCTGAAGACAACACACATGCAATGACACTGGTGGATCCATAGGTGGATTGTGAAAATAACACACATGCAATGACTCTAGTTGTTGTTAGTAAAAAGAGCACACATGCAATTACACTGGTGGATCCATGTGTTGTCTCTAAAGAGAACACAGATGCAATGAAAATGGTGGATCCATAGTTGGATTCTGAAAAGAACACATATGCAATGACTCTGATTGTTTTCAGTAAAAAGAACACACATGCAATGACACTGGTGGATCCCTGTGTGGTCTCTGAAGAGAACACACATTTCAATGACACTGGTGGATCCATAGGTGGATTGTGAAAAGAACACACATGTAATGACTCCAGTTGTTGTTAGTAAAAATAGCACACATGCAATGACACTGGTGGATCCATGTGTGGTCTCTGAAGAGAACACAGAGACCACACATGCAATGACACTGGTGGATCCATAGGTGGATTGTGAAAAGAACACAAATGCAATGACTCTGGTTATTGTTAGTAAAAAGAACATACATGCAATGACACTGGTGGATCCATGTGTGGTCTCTGAAGAGAACACACATTTCAATGATACTGGTGGATCCGTATGTGGTATGTGAAAAGAATAGTCATGAAATGGCTCCAGTTGTTGTTAGTAGAAAGAGCACACATGCAATTACACTGGTGGATCCATCTGTGGTCTCTGAAGAGAACACACATTTCAATGACACTGGTGGATCCATATGTTGTATGTGAAAAGAACAGTCATGAAATGACTCCAGTTGTTGTTAGTAAAAAGAGCACACATGCAATTAAACTAGTGGATCCATGTGTGGTCTCTAAAGAGAACACACATGCAATGACTCTAGTTGTGGTTAATGAGAAGAACACACATGCAATGACTACGGTGGATCAATAGGTGGATTGTGAAAATAACACACATGCAAGGAGTCTGGTTGTTGGTAGTAAAAAGAACACACATGCAATGACAGTGGTGGATCCATGTGTGGTCTCTGAAGAGAACACACATGAAATGACACTGGTGGATCCATAGGTGGATTGAGAAAAGAACACACTTGCAATGACTCTAGTTGCTGTTAGTAAAAAGAGCACACATGCAATTACACTGGTGGATCCATGTGTGGTCTTTGAAGAGAACACACATTTGAATGACACTGGTGGATCCATATGTGGTA
This sequence comes from Avena insularis, assembly GCA_023614405.1. Lineage (NCBI taxonomy): Eukaryota > Viridiplantae > Streptophyta > Magnoliopsida > Poales > Poaceae > Avena > Avena insularis. Next base: position 120,002,529 of record CM042688.1, on the reverse strand, counting down.
TGTGAAAAGAATAGTGAAGAAATGACTCTAGTTGTTGTTAGTAAAAAGAACACACATGCAATGACAATGGTGGTTCCATGTGTTGACTGTGAAGAGAACACACATGCAATGACACTGGTGGATCCATATATGGTATGTGAAAACAATAGTCATGAAATGACTCCAGTTGTTGTTAGTAAAAGAACACATGCGATGATGACATCGATCCATGTGTGGTCTCTGAAGAGAACACACATTTCAATGACACTGGTGGATCCATATGTGGTATGTGAAAAGAATAGTCATGAAATGACTCCAGTTTTTGCTAGTAAGAAGAGCACACATGCAATTACACTGGTGGATCCATGTGTGGTCTCTGAAGAGAACACACATGTAATGACACTGGTGGATCTGTAGGTGGATTGTGAAAAGAACACACATGCAATGACTCTAGTTGTTGTTAGTAAAAAGAACACACATGCAATGACACTGGTGGATCCATGTGTGGTCTCTGAAGAGAACACACATTTCAATGACACTGTTGGATCCATAGGTGGATTGTGAAAAGAACACACATGCAATGACTTCAGTTGTTGTCAGTAAAAAGAGCACACATGCAATGACACTGGTGGATCCATGTGGTCTCTGAATCAACACATGCAATGACACTGGTGGATCCATAGGTGGATTGTGAAAATAACACACATGCAATGACTCTAGTTGTTGTTAGTAAAAAGATCACACATGCAATTACACTGGTGGATCCATGTGTGGTCTCTGAAGAGAACACAGATGCAATGACAATGGTGGATCCATAGTTGGATTGTGAAAAGAACACACATGCAATGACTCACGGTTGTTTTCAGTAAAAAGAACACATGCAAGGACACTGGTGGATCCATGTGTGGTCTCTAAAGAGAACACACATTTCAATGACACTGGTGGATCCATAGGTGGATTGTGAAAAGAAGACACATGTAATGACTCTAGTTGTTGTTAGTAAAAAGAGCACACATGCAATGACACTGGTGGATCCATGTGTGGTCTCTGAAGAGAACACAGAGACCACACATGCAATGCCACTGGTGGATCCATAGGTCGATTGTGAAAAGAACACAAATGCAATGACTCTGGTTGTTGTTAGTAAAAATAACACACATGCAATGACACTAGTGGATCCATGTGTGGTCTCTGAAGAGAACACACATTTCAATGACACTGGTGGATCCGTATGTGGTATGTGAAAAGAATAGTCATGAAACGACTCCAGTTGTTGTTAGTAGAAAGAGCACACATGCAATTACACTTTGGTGGATCCATCTGTGGTCTCTGAAGAGAACACACATTTCAATGACACTGGTGGATCCATATGTTGTATGTGAAAAGAACAGTCATGAAATGACTCCAGTTGTTAGTAAAAAGAGCACACATGCAATTAAACTAGTGGATCCATGTGTGGTCTCTAAAGAGAACACACATGCAATGACTCTAGCTGTGGTTAATGAGAAGAACACACATGCAATGACTACGGTGGATCAATAGGTGGATTGTGAAAATAACACACATGCAAGTCAGTTGTTGTGAGGAAAAAGAACACACATGCAATGACACTGGTGGATCCATGTGTGGTCTCTGAAGAGAACACACATGAAATGACACTGGTGGATCCACAGGTGGATTGGGAACACACTTGCAATGACTCTAGTTGTTGTTAGTAAAAAGAGCACACATGCAATTACACTGGTGGATCCATGTGTGGTCTCTAAAGAGAACACACATTTGAATGACACTGGTGGATCCATATGTGGTATGTGAAAAGAATAGTGAAGAAATGACTCCAGTTGTTGTTAGTAAAAAGAACACACATGCAATGACAATGGTGGTTAGTGTTGTATGCATGAAGAGAACACACATGCAATGACACTGGTGGATCCATATGTGGTATGTGAAAACAATAGTCATGAAATGACTCTAGTTGTTGTTAGTAAAAAGTACACACATGCAATGACACTGGTTGATCCATGTATGGTCTCTGAAGAGAACACACATTTCAATGACACTGGTGGATCCATATGTGGTATGTCAAAAGAATAGTCATGAAATGACTCCAGTTGTTGCTAGTAAGAAGAGCACACATGCAATTACACTGGTGGATCCATGTGTGGTCTCTGAAGAGAACACACATGTAATGACACTGGTGGATCTGTAGGTGGATTGTGAAAAGAACACACATGCAATGACTCTAGTTGTTGTTAGTAAAATGATCACACATGCAATTACACTGGTGGATCCATGTGTGGTCTCTGAAGAGAACACACATTTCAATGACACTAGTGGATCCATAGGTGGATTGTGAAAAGAACACACATGCAATGACTCCAGTTGTTGTTAGTAAAAAGAGCACACATGCAATGACATTGGTGGATCCATGTGTGGTCTCTGAAGACAACACACATGCAATGACACTGGTGGATCCATAGGTGGATTGTGAAAATAACACACATGCAATGACTCTAGTTGTTGTTAGTAAAAAGAGAACACATGCAATTACACTGGTGGATCCATGTGTGGTCTCTAAAGAGAACACAGATGCAATGAAAATGGTGGATCCATAGTTGGATTCTGAAAAGAACACATATGCAATGACTCTGATTGTTTTCAGTAAAAAGAACACACATGCAATGAAACTGGTGGATCCCTGTGTGGTCTCTGAAGAGAACACACATTTCAATGACACTGGTGGATCCATAGGTGGATTGTGAAAACAACACACATGTAATGACTCCAGTTGTTGTTAGTAAAAATAGCACACATGCAATGACACTGGTGGATCCATGTGTGGTCTCTGAAGAGAACACAGAGACCACACATGCAATGACACTGGTGGATCCATAGGTGGATTGTGAAAAGAACACAAATGCAATGACTCTGGTTATTGTTAGTAAAAAGAACATACATGCAATGACATTTGGTGGATCCATGTGGTCTCTGAAGAGAACACACATTTCAATGATCTTGGTGGATCCATTATGTGGTATGTGAAAAGAATAGTCATGAAATGGCTCCAGTTGTTGTTAGTAGAAAGAGCACACATTCAATTACACTGGTGGATCCATCTGTGGTCTCTGAAGAGAACACACATTTCAATGACACTAGTGGATCCATATGTTGTATGTGAAAAGAACAGTCATGAAATGACTCCAGTTGTTGTTAGTAAAAAGAGCACACATGCAATTAAACTAGTGGATCCATGTGTGGTCTCTAAAGAGAACACACATGCAATGACTCTAGTTGTGGTTAATGAGAAGAACACACATGCAATGACTACGGTGGATCAATAGGTGGATTGTGAAAATAAAACACATGCAAGTCAGTTGTTGGTAGTAAAAAGAACACACATGCAATGATGGTGGATCCATGTGTGGTCTCTGAAGAACACATGAAATGACACTGGTGGATCCATAGGTGGATTGAGAAAAGAACACACTTGCAATGACTCTAGTTGCTGTTAGTAAAAAGAGCACACATGCAATTACACTGGTGGATCCATGTGTGGTCTCTGAAGAGAACACAGATGCAATGACAATGGTGGATCCATAGTTGGATTGTGAAAAGAACACACATGCAATGACTCTGGTTGTTTTCAGTAAAAAGAACACACATGCAAGGACACTGGTGGATCCATGTGTGGTCTCTAAAGAGAACACACATTTCAATGACACTGGTGGATCCATAGGTGGATTGTGAAAAGAAGACACATGTAATGACTCTAGTTGTTGTTAGTAAAAAGAGCACACATGCAATGACACTGGTGGATCCATGTGTGGTCTCTGAAGAGAACACAGAGACCACACATGCAATGCCACTGGTGGATCCATAGGTCGATTGTGAAAAGAACACAAATGCAATGACTCTGGTTGTTGTTAGTAAAAATAACACACATGCAATGACACTAGTGGATCCATGTGTGGTCTCTGAAGAGAACACACATTTCAATGACACTGGTGGATCCGTATGTGGTATGTGAAAAGAATAGTCATGAAACGACTCCAGTTGTTGTTAGTAGAAAGAGCACACATGCAATTACACTGGTGGATCCATCTGTGGTCTCTGAAGAGAACACACATTTCAATGACACTGGTGGATCCATATGTTGTATGTGAAAAGAACAGTCATGAAATGACTCCAGTTGTTAGTAAAAAGAGCACACATGCAATTAAACTAGTGGATCCATGTGTGGTCTCTAAAGAGAACACACATGCAATGACTCTAGCTGTGGTTAATGAGAAGAACACACATGCAATGACTACGGTGGATCAATAGGTGGATTGTGAAAATAACACACATGCAAGGAGTCTGGTTGTTGGTAGTAAAAAGAACACACATGCAATGACACTGGTGGATCCATGTGTGGTCTCTGAAGAGAACACACATGAAATGACACTGGTGGATCCACAGGTGGATTGGGAACACACTTGCAATGACTCTAGTTGTTGTTAGTAAAAAGAGCACACATGCAATTACACTGGTGGATCCATGTGTGGTCTCTAAAGAGAACACACATTTGAATGACACTGGTGGATCCATATGTGGTATGTGAAAAGAATAGTGAAGAAATGACTCCAGTTGTTGTTAGTAAAAAGAACACACATGCAATGACAATGGTGGTTCCGTGTGTTGTCTGTGAAGAGAACACACATGCAATGACACTGGTGGATCCATATGTGGTATGTGAAAACAATAGTCATGAAATGACTCTAGTTGTTGTTAGTAAAAAGAACACACATGCAATGACACTGGTTGATCCATGTATGGTCTCTGAAGAGAACACACATTTCAATGACACTGGTGGATCCATATGTGGTATGTCAAAAGAATAGTCATGAAATGACTCCAGTTGTTGCTAGTAAGAAGAGCACACATGCAATTACACTGGTGGATCCATGTGTGGTCTCTGAAGAGAACACACATGTAATGACACTGGTGGATCTGTATGTGGATTGTGAAAAGAACACACATGCAATGACTCTAGTTGTTGTTAGTAAAATGATCACACATGCAATTACACTGGTGGATCCATGTGTGGTATCTGAAGAGAACACACATTTCAATGACACTAGTGGATCCATAGGTGGATTGTGAAAAGAACACACATGCAATGACTCCAGTTGTTGTTAGTAAAAAGAGCACACATGCAATGACATTGGTGGATCCATGTGTGGTCTCTGAAGACAACACACATGCAATGACACTGGTGGATCCATAGGTGGATTGTGAAAATAACACACATGCAATGACTCTAGTTGTTGTTAGTAAAAAGAGAACACATGCAATTACACTGGTGGATCCATGTGTGGTCTCTAAAGAGAACACAGATGCAATGAAAATGGTGGATCCATAGTTGGATTCTGAAAAGAACACATATGCAATGACTCTGATTGTTTTCAGTAAAAAGAACACACATGCAATGACACTGGTGGATCCCTGTGTGGTCTCTGAAGAGAACACACATTTCAATGACACTGGTGGATCCATAGGTGGATTGTGAAAAGAACACACATGTAATGACTCCAGTTGTTGTTAGTAAAAATAGCACACATGCAATGACACTGGTGGATCCATGTGTGGTCTCTGAAGAGAACACAGAGACCACACATGCAATGACACTGGTGGATCCATAGGTGGATTGTGAAAAGAACACAAATGCAATGACTCTGGTTATTGTTAGTAAAAAGAACATACATGCAATGACACTGGTGGATCCATGTGTGGTCTCTGAAGAGAACACACATTTCAATGATACTGGTGGATCCGTATGTGGTATGTGAAAAGAATAGTCATGAAATGGCTCCAGTTGTTGTTAGTAGAAAGAGCACACATTCAATTACACTGGTGGATCCATCTGTGGTCTCTGAAGAGAACACACATTTCAATGACACTGGTGGATCCATATGTTGTATGTGAAAAGAACAGTCATGAAATGACTCCAGTTGTTGTTAGTAAAAAGAGCACACATGCAATTAAACTAGTGGATCCATGTGTGGTCTCTAAAGAGAACACACATGCAATGACTCTAGTTGTGGTTAATGAGAAGAACACACATGCAATGACTACGGTGGATCAATAGGTGGATTGTGAAAATAACACACATGCAAGGAGTCTGGTTGTTGGTAGTAAAAAGAACACACATGCAATGACAGTGGTGGATCCATGTGTGGTCTCTGAAGAGAACACACATGAAATGACACTGGTGGATCCATAGGTGGATTGAGAAAAGAACACACTTGCAATGACTCTAGTTGCTGTTAGTAAAAAGAGCACACATGCAATTACACTGGTGGATCCATGTGTGGTCTTTGAAGAGAACACACATTTGAATGACACTGGTGGATCCATATGTGGTATGTGAAAAGAATAGTGAAGAAATGACTCCAGTTGTTGTTAGTAAAAAGAACACACATGCAATGACAATGGTGGTTCCATGTGTTGACTGTGAAGAGAACACACATGCAATGACACTGGTGGATCCATATGTGGTATGTGAAAACAATAGTCATGAAATGACTCCAGTTGTTGTTAGTAAAAAGAACACACATGCGATGACACTGGTCGATCCATGTGTGGTCTCTGAAGAGAACACACATTTCAATGACACTGGTGGATCCATATGTGGTATGTGAAAAGAATAGTCATGAAATGACTCCAGTTGTTGCTAGTAAGAAGAGCACACATGCAATTACACTGGTGGATCCATGTGTGGTCTCTAAAGAGAACACACATGTAATGACACTGGTGGATCTGTAAATGGATTGTGAAAAGAACACACATGCAATGACTCTAGTTGTTGTTAGTAAAAAGAACACACATGCAATGACACTGGTGGATCCATGTGTGGTCTCTGAAGAGAACACATATTTCAATGACACTGTTGGATCCATAGGTGGATTGTGAAAAGAACACACATGCAATGACTCCAGTTGTTGTCAGTAAAAAGAGCACACATGCAATGACACTGGTGGATCCATGTGTGGTCTCTGAAGATAACACACATGCAATGACACTGGTGGATCCATAGGTGGATTGTGAAAATAACACACATGCAATGACTCTAGTTGTTGTTAGTAAAAAGATCACACATGCAATTACACTGGTGGATCCATCTGTGGTCTCTGAAGAGAACACAGATGCAATGACAATGGTGGATCCATAGTTGGATTGTGAAAAGAACACACATGCAATGACTCTGGTTGTTTTCAGTAAAAAGAACACACATGCAATGACACTGGTGGATCCATGTGTGGTCTCTAAAGAGAACACACATTTCAATGACACTGGTGGATCCATAGGTGGATTGTGAAAAGAAGACACATGTAATGACTCTAGTTGTTGTTAGTAAAAAGAGCACACATGCAATGACACTGGTGGATCCATGTGTGGTCTCTGAAGAGAACACAGAGACCACACATGCAATGCCACTGGTGTATCCATAGGTCGATTGTGAAAAGAACACAAATGCAATGACTCTGGTTGTTGTTAGTAAAAATAACACACATGCAATGACACTGGTGGATCCATGTGTGGTCTCTGAAGAGAACACACATTTCAATGATACTGGTGGATCCGTATGTGGTATGTGAAAAGAATAGTCATGAAATGACTCCAGTTGTTGTTAGTAGAAAGAGCACACATGCAATTACACTGGTGGATCCATCTGTGGTCTCTGAAGAGAACACACATTTCAATGACACTGGTGGATCCATATGTGGTATGTGAAAAGAATAGTGAAGAAATGACTCCAGTTGTTGTTAGTAAAAAGAACACACATGCAATGACAATGGTGGTTCCATGTGTTGTCTGTGAAGAGAACACACATGCAATGACACTGGTGGATCCATATGTGGTATGTGAAAACAATAGTCATGAAATGACTCTAGTTGTTGTTAGTAAAAAGAACACACATGCAATGACACTGGTCGATCCATGTGTGGTCTCTGAAGAGAACACACATTTCAATGACACTGGTGGATCCATATGTGGTATGTGAAAAGAATAGTCATGAAATGACTCCAGTTGTTGCTAGTAAGAAGAGCACACATGCAATTACACTGGTGGATCCATGTGTGGTCTCTGAAGAGAACACACATGTAATGACACTGGTGGATCTGTAGGTGGATTGTGAAAAGAACACACGTGCAATGACTCTAGTTGTTGTTAGTAAAAAGATCACACATGCAATTACACTGGTGGATCCATGTGTGGTCTCTGAAGAGAACACAGATGCAATGACAATGGTGGATCCATAGTTGGATTGTGAAAAGAACACACATGCAATGACTCTGATTGTTTTCAGTAAAAAGAACACACATGCAATGACACTGGTGGATCCATGTGTGGTCTCTAAAGAGAACACACATTTCAATGACACCGGTGGATCCATAGGTGGATTGTGAAAAGAAGACACATGTAATGACTCTAGTTGTTGTTAGTAAAAAGAGCACACATGCAATGACACTGGTGGATCCATGTGTGGTCTCTGAAGAGAACACAGAGACCACACATGCAATGCCACTGGTGGATCCATAGGTCGATTGTGAAAAGAACACAAATGCAATGACTCTGGTTGTTGTAAGTAAAAATAACACACATGCAATGACACTGGTGGATCCATGTGTGGTCTCTGAAGAGAACACACATTTAATGATACTGGTGGATCCGTATGTGGTATGTGAAAAGAATAGTCATGAAATGACTCCAGTTGTTGTTAGTAGAAAGAGCACACATGCAATTACACTGGTGGATCCATCTGTGGTCTCTGAAGAGAACACACATTTCAATGACACTGGTGGATCCATATGTGGTATGTGAAAAGAATAGTGAAGATATGACTCCAGTTGTTGTTAGTAAAAAGAACACACATGCAATGACAATGGTGGTTCCATGTGTTGTCTGTGAAGAGAACACACATGCAATGACACTGGTGGATCCATATGTGGTATGTGAAAACAATAGTCATGAAATGACTCTAGTTGTTGTTAGTAAAAAGAACACACATGCAATGACACTGGTCGATCCATGTGTGGTCTCTGAAGAGAACACACATTTCAATGACACTGGTGGATCCATATGTGGTATGTGAAAAGAATAGTCATGAAATGACTCCAGTTGTTGCTAGTAAGAAGAGCACACATGCAATTACACTGGTGGATCCATGTGTGGTCTCTGAAGCGAACACACATGTAATGACACTGGTGGATCTGTAGGTGGATTGTGAAAAGAACACACGTGCAATGACTCTAGTTGTTGTTAGTAAAAAGATCACACATGCAATTACACTGGTGGATCCATGTGTGGTCTCTGAAGAGAACACAGATGCAATGACAATGGTGGATCCATAGTTGGATTGTGAAAAGAACACACATGCAATGACTCTGATTGTTTTCAGTAAAAAGAACACACATGCAATGACACTGGTGGATCCATGTGTGGTCTCTAAAGAACACACATTTCAATGACACCGGTGGATCCATAGGTGGATTGTGAAAAGAAGACACATGTAATGACTCTAGTTGTTGTTAGTAAAAAGAGCACACATGCAATGACACTGGTGGATCCATGTGTGGTCTCTGAAGAGAACACAGAGACCACACATGCAATGCCACTGGTGATCCATAGGTCGATTGTGAAAAGAACACAAATACAATAACTCTAGATGTTGTAAGTAAAAATAACACACATGCAATGACACTGGTGGATCCATGTGTGGTCTCTGAAGAGAACACACATCAATGACACTGGTGGATCCGTATGTGGTATGTGAAAAGAATAGTCATGAAATGACTCCAGTTGTTGTTAGTAGAAAGAGCACACATGCAATTACACTGGTGGATCCATCTGTGGTCTCTGAAGAGAACACACATTTAAATGACACTGGTGGATCCATATGTGGTATGTGAAAAGAATAGTGAAGAAATGACTCCAGTTGTTGTTAGTAAAAAGAACACACATGCAATGACAATGGTGGTTCCATGTGTTGTCTGTGAAGAGAACACACATGCAATGACACTGGTGGATCCATATGTGGTATGTGAAAACAATAGTCATGAAATGACTCCAGTTGTTGTTAGTAAAAAGAACACACACGCGATGACACTGGTCGATCCATGTGTGGTCTCTGAAGAGAACACACATTTCAATGACACTGGTGGATCCATATGTGGTATGTGAAAAGAATAGTCATGAAATGACTCCAGTTGTTGCTAGTAAGAAGAGCACACATGCAATTACACTGGTGGATCCATGTGTGGTCTCTGAAGAGAACACACATGTAATGACACTGGTGGATCTGTAGGTGGATTGTGAAAAGAACACACGTGCAATGACTCTAGTTGTTGTTAGTAAAAAGATCACACATGCGATTACACTGGTGGATCCATGTGTGGTCTCTGAAGAGAACACAGATGCAATGACAATGGTGGATCCATAGTTGGATTGTGAAAAGAACACACATGCAATGACTCTGATTGTTTTCAGTAAAAAGAACACACATGCAATGACACTGGTGGATCCATGTGTGGTCTCTAAAGAGAACACACATTTCAATGACACCGGTGGATCCATAGGTGGATTGTGAAAAGAAGACACATGTAATGACTCTAGTTGTTGTTAGTAAAAAGAGCACACATGCAATGACACTGGTGGATCCATGTGTGGTCTCTGAAGAGAACACAGAGACCACACATGCAATGCCACTGGTGGATCCATAGGTCGATTGTGAAAAGAACACAAATGCAATGACTCTGGTTGTTGTAAGTAAAAATAACACACATGCAATGACACTGGTGGATCCATGTGTGGTCTCTGAAGAGAACACACATTTCAATGATACTGGTGGATCCGTATGTGGTATGTGAAAAGAATAGTCATGAAATGACTCCAGTTGTTGTTAGTAGAAAGAGCACACATGCAATTACACTGGTGGATCCATCTGTGGTCTCTGAAGAGAACACACATTTAAATGACACTGGTGGATCCATATGTGGTATGTGAAAAGAATAGTGAAGAAATGACTCCAGTTGTTGTTAGTAAAAAGAACACACATGCAATGACAATGGTGGTTCCATGTGTTGTCTGTGAAGAGAACACACATGCAATGACACTGGTGGATCCATATGTGGTATGTGAAAACAATAGTCATGAAATGACTCCAGTTGTTGTTAGTAAAAAGAACACACACGCGATGACACTGGTCGATCCATGTGTGGTCTCTGAAGAGAACACACATTTCAATGACACTGGTGGATCCATATGTGGTATGTGAAAAGAATAGTCATGAAATGACTCCAGTTGTTGCTAGTAAGAAGAGCACACATGCAATTACACTGGTGGATCCATGTGTGGTCTCTGAAGAGAACACACATGTAATGACACTGGTGGATCTGTAGGTGGATTGTGAAAAGAACACACATGCAATGACTCTAGTTGTTGTTAGTAAAAAGAACACACATGCGATGACACTGGTGGATCCATGTGTGGTCTCTGAAGAGAACACACATTTCAATGACACTGTTGGATCCATAGGTGGATTGTGAAAAGAACACACATGCAATGACTCCAGTTGTTGTCAGTAAAAAGAGCACACATGCAATGACACTGGTGGATCCATGTGTGGTCTCTGAAGACAACACACATGCAATGACACTGGTGGATCAATAGGTGGATTGTGAAAATAACACACATGCAATGACTCTAGTTGTTGTTAGTAAAAAGATCACACATGCAATTACACTGGTGGATCCATCTGTGGTGTCTGAAGAGAACACAGATGCAATGACAATGGTGGATCCATAGTTGGATTGTGAAAAGAACACACATGCAATGACTCTGGTTGTTTTTAGTAAAAAGAACACACATGCAATGACACTGGTGGATCCATGTGTGGTCTCTAAAGAGAACACACATTTCAATGACACTGGTGGATCCATAGGTGGATTGTGAAAAGAACACACATGCAATGACTCCAGTTGTTGTCAGTAAAAAGAGCACACATGCAATGACACTGGTGGATCCATGTGTGGTCTCTGAAGACAACACACATGCAATGACACTGGTGGATCCATAGGTGGATTGTGAAAATAACACACATGCAATGACTCTAGTTGTTGTTAGTAAAAAGATCACACATGCAATTACACTGGTGGATCCATCTGTGGTCTCTGAAGAGAACACAGATGCAATGACAATGGTGGATCCATAGTTGGATTGTGAAAAGAACACACATGCAATGACTCTGGTTGTTTTCAGTAAAAAGAACACACATGCAATGACACTGGTGGATCCATGTGTGGTCTCTAAAGAGAACACACATTTCAATGACACTGGTGGATCCATAGGTGGATTGTGAAAAGAAGACACATGTAATGACTCTAGTTGTTGTTATTAAAAAGAGCACACATGCAATGACACTGGTGGATCCATGTGTGGTCTCTGAAGAGAACACAGAGACCACACATGCAATGCCACTGGTGGATCCATAGGTCGATTGTGAAAAGAACACAAATGCAATGACTCTGGTTGTTGTTAGTAAAAATAACACACATGCAATGACACTGGTGGATCCATGTGTGGTCTCTGAAGAGAACACACATTTCAATGATACTGGTGGATCCGTATGTGGTATGTGAAAAGAATAGTCATGAAATGACTCCAGTTGTTGTTAGTAGAAAGAGCACACATGCAATTACACTGGTGGATCCATCTATGGTCTCTGGAGAGAACACACATTTCAATGACACTGGTGGATCCATATGTGGTATGTGAAAAGAATAGTGAAGAAATGACTCCAGTTGTTGTTAGTAAAAAGAACACACATGCAATGACAATGGTGGTTCCATGTGTTGTCTGTGAAGAGAACACACATGCAATGACACTGGTGGATCCATATGTGGTATGTGAAAACAATAGTCATGAAATGACTCTAGTTGTTGTTAGTAAAAGAACACACATGCAATGACACTGGTCGATCCATGTGTGGTCTCTAAAGAGAACACACATTTCAATGACACTGGTGGATCCATATGTGGTATGTGAAAAGAATAGTCATGAAATGACTCCAGTTGTTGCTAGTAAGAAGAGCACACATGCAATTACACTGGTGGATCCATGTGTGGTCTCTGAAGAGAACACACATGTAATGACACTGGTGGATCTGTAGGTGGATTGTGAAAAGAACACACGTGCAATGACTCTAGTTGTTGTTAGTAAAAAGATCACACATGCGATTACACTGGTGGATCCATGTGTGGTCTCTGAAGAGAACACAGATGCAATGACAATGGTGGATCCATAGTTGGATTGTGAAAAGAACACACATGCAATGACTCTGATTGTTTTCAGTAAAAAGAACACACATGCAATGACACTGGTGGATCCATGTGTGGTCTCTAAAGAGAACACACATTTCAATGACACCGGTGGATCCATAGGTGGATTGTGAAAAGAAGACACATGTAATGACTCTAGTTGTTGTTAGTAAAAAGAGCACACATGCAATGACACTGGTGGATCCATGTGTGGTCTCTGAAGAGAACACAGAGACCACACATGCAATGCCACTGGTGGATCCATAGGTCGATTGTGAAAAGAACACAAATGCAATGACTCTGGTTGTAAGTAAAAATAACACACATGCAATGACACTGGTGGATCCATGTGTGGTCTCTGAAGAGAACACACATTTAATGATACTGGTGGATCCGTATGTGGTATGTGAAAAGAATAGTCATGAAATGACTCTAGTTGTTGTTAGTAGAAAGAGCACACATGCAATTACACTGGTGGATCCATCTGTGGTCTCTGAAGAGAACACACATTTCAATGACACTGGTGGATCCATATGTGGTATGTGAAAAGAATAGTGAAGAAATGACTCCAGTTGTTGTTAGTAAAAAGAACACACATGCAATGACAATGGTGGTTCCATGTGTTGTCTGTGAAGAGAACACACATGCAATGACACTGGTGGATCCATATGTGGTATGTGAAAACAATAGTCATGAAATGACTCTAGTTGTTGTTAGTAAAAGAACACACATGCAATGACACTGGTCGATCCATGTGTGGTCTCTAAGAACACACATTTCAATGACACTTGGTGGATCCATATGTGGTATGTGAAAAGAATAGTCATGAAATGACTCAGTTGTTAGTAAGAAGAGCACATGCAATTACACTGGTGGATCCATGTGTGGTCTCTGAAGCGAACACACATGTAATGACACTGGTGGATCTGTAGGTGGATTGTGAAAAGAACACACGTGCAATGACTCTAGTTGTTGTTAGTAAAAAGATCACACATGCGATTACACTGGTGGATCCATGTGTGGTCTCTGAAGAGAACACAGATGCAATGACAATGGTGGATCCATAGTTGGATTGTGAAAAGAACACACATGCAATGACTCTGATTGTTTTCAGTAAAAAGAACACACATGCAATGACACTGGTGGATCCATGTGTGGTCTCTAAAGAGAACACACATTTCAATGACACCGGTGGATCCATAGGTGGATTGTGAAAAGAAGACACATGTAATGACTCTAGTTGTTGTTAGTAAAAAGAGCACACATGCAATGACACTGGTGGATCCATGTGTGGTCTCTGAAGAGAACACAGAGACCACACATGCAATGCCATGGTGGATCCATAGTTGGATTGTGAAAAGAACACAAATGCAATGACTCTGGTTGTTGTAAGTAAAAATAACACACATGCAATGACACTGGTGGATCCATGTGTGGTCTCCGAAGAGAACACACATTTCAATGATACTGGTGGATCCGTATGTGGTATGTGAAAAGAATAGTCATGAAATGACTCCAGTTGTTGTTAGTAGAAAGAGCACACATGCAATTACACTGGTGGATCCATCTGTGGTCTCTGAAGAGAACACACATTTAAATGACCTTTGGTGGATCCATATGTGGTATGTGAAAAGAATAGTGAAGAAATGACTCAGTTGTTGTTAGTAAAAGAACACACATGCAATGACAATGGTGGTTCCATGTGTTGTCTGAAGAAGAATACACATGCAATGACACTGGTGGATCCATATGTGGTATGTGAAAACAATAGTCATGAAATGACTCCAGTTGTTGTTAGTAAAAAGAACACATACGCGATGACACTGGTCGATCCATGTGTGGTCTCTGAAGAGAACACACATTTCAATGACACTGGTGGATCCATATGTGGTATGTGAAAAGAATAGTCATGAAATGACTCCAGTTGTTGCTAGTAAGAAGAGCACACATGCAATTACACTGGTGGATCCATGTGGTCTCTGAAGAACACACATGTAATGACTGGTGGATCTGTAGGTGGATTGTGAAAAGAACACACATGCAATGACTCTAGTTGTTGTTAGTAAAAAGAACACACATGCGATGACACTGGTGGATCCATGTGTGGTCTCTGAAGAGAACACACATTTCAATGACACTGTTGGATCCATAGGTGGATTGTGAAAATAACACACATGCAATGACTCCAGTTGTTGTCAGTAAAAATAGCACACATGCAATGACACTGGTGGATCCATGTGTGGTCTCTGAAGACAACACACATGCAATGACACTGGTGGATCAATAGGTGGATTGTGAAAATAACACACATGCAATGACTCTAGTTGTTGCTAGTAAAAAGATCACACATGCAATTACACTGGTGGATCCATCTGTGGTCTCTGAAGAGAACACAGATGCAATGACAATGGTGGATCCATAATTGGATTGTGAAAAGAACACACATGCAATGACTCTGGTTGTTTTCATTAAAAAGAACACACATGCAATGACACTGGTGGATCCATGTGTGGTCTCTAAAGAGAACACACATTTCAATGACACTGGTGGATCCATAGGTGGATTGTGAAAAGAAGACACATGTAATGACTCTAGTTGTTGTTAGTAAAAAGAGCACACATGCAATGACACTGGTGGATCCACGTGTGGTCTCTGAAGAGAACACAGAGACCACACATGCAATGCCACTGGTGGATCCATAGGTCGATTGTGAAAAGAACACAAATGCAATGACTCTGGTTGTTGTTAGTAAAAATAACACACATGCAATGACACTGGTGGATCCATGTGTGGTCTCTGAAGAGAACACACATTTCAATGATACTGGTGGATCCGTATGTGGTATGTGAAAAGAATAGTCATGAAATGACTCCAGTTGTTGTTAGTAGAAAGAGCACACATGCAATTACACTGGTGGATCCATCTGTGGTCTCTGAAGAGAACACACATTTCAGTGACACTGGTGGAGCCATATGTGGTATGTGAAAAGAATAGTGAAGAAATGACTCTAGTTGTTGTTAGTAAAAAGAACACACATGCAATGACAATGGTGGTTCCATGTGTTGTCTATGAAGAGAACACACATGCAATGACACTGGTGGATCCATATGTGGTATGTGAAAACAATAGTTATGAAATGACTCTAGTTGTTGTTAGTAAAAAGAACACACATGCAATGACACTGGTCGATCCATGTGTGGTCTCTGAAGAGAACACACATTTCAATGACACTGGTGGATCCATATGTGGTATGTGAAAAGAATAGTCATGAAATGCCTCCAGTTGTTGCTAGTAAGAAGAGCACACATGCAATTACACTGGTGGATCCATGTGTGGTCTCTGAAGAGAACACACATGTAATGACACTGGTGGATCTGTAGGTGGATTGTGAAAAGAACACACGTGCAATGACTCTAGTTGTTGTTAGTAAAAAGATCACACATGCAATTACACTGGTGGATCCATGTGTGGTCTCTGAAGAGAACACAGATGCAATGACAATGGTGGATCCATAGTTGGATTATGAAAAGAACACACATGCAATGACTCTGATTGTTTTCAGTAAAAAGAACACACATGCAACGACACTGGTGGATCCATGTGTGGTCTCTAAAGAGAACACACATTTCAATGATACTGGTGGATCCGTATGTGGTATGTGAAAAGAATAGTCATGAAATGACTCCAGTTGTTGTTAGTAGAAAGAGCACACATGCAATTACACTGGTGGATCCATCTGTGGTCTCTGAAGAGAACACACATTTCAATGACACTGGTGGATCCATATGTGGTATGTGAAAAGAATAGTGAAGAAATGACTCCAGTTGTTGTTAGTAAAAAGAACACACATGCAATGACAATGGTTGTTCCATGTGTTGTCTGTGAAGAGAACACACATGCAATGACACTGGTGGATCCATATGTGGAATGTGAAAACAATAGTCATGAAATGACTCTAGTTGTTGTTAGTAAAAAGAACACACATGCAATGACACTGGTCGATCCATGTGTGGTCTCTGAAGAGAACACACATTTCAATGACACTGGAGGATCCATATGTGGTATGTGAAAAGAATAGTCATGAAATGACTCCAGTTGTTGCTAGTAAGAAGAGCACACATGCAATTACACTGGTGGATCCATGTGTGGTCTCTGAAGAGAACACACATGTAATGACACTGGTGGATCTGTAGGTGGATTGTGAAAAGAACACACATGCAATGACTCTAGTTGTTGTTAGTAAAAAGATCACACATGCAATTACACTGGTGGATCCATGTGTGGTCTCTGAAGAGAACACACATTTCAATGACACTAGTGGATCCATAGGTGGATTGTGAAAAGAACACACATGTAATGACTCCAGTTGTTGTTAGTAAAAAGAGCACACATGCAATGACACTGGTGGATCCATGTGTGGTCTCTGAAGACAACACACATACAATGACACTGGTGGATCCATAGGTGGATCGTGAAAATAACACACATGCAATGACTCTAGTTGTTGTTAGTAAAAAGAGCACACATGCAATTACACTGGTGGATCCATGTGTGGTCTCTAAAGAAAACACAGATGCAATGAAAATGGTGGATCCATAGTTGGATTCTGAAAAGAACGCATATGCAATGACTCTGATTGTTTTCAGTAAAAAGAACACACATGCAATGACACTGGTGGATCCCTGTGTGGTCTCTGAAGAGAACACACATTTCAATGACACTGGTGGATCCATAGGTGGATTGTGAAAAGAACACACGTGTAATGACTCCAGTTGTTGTTAGTAAAAATAGCACACATGCAATGACACTGGTGGATCCATGTGTGGTCTCTGAAGAGAACACAGAGACCACACATGCAATGACACTGGTGGATCCATAGGTGGATTGTGAAAAGAACACAAATGCAATGACTCTGGTTATTGTTAGTAAAAAGAACATACATGCAATGACACTGGTGGATCCATGTGTGGTCTCTGAAGAGAACACACATTTCAATGATACTGGTGGATCCGTATGTGGTATGTGAAAAGAATAGTCATGAAATGACTCCAGTTGTTGTTAGTAGAAAGAGAACACATGCAATTACACTGGTGGATCCATCATGGTCTCTGAAGAACACACATTTCAATGACACTGGTGGATCCATATGTTGTATGTGAAAAAACAGTCATGAAATGACTCAGTTATTGTTAGTAAAAAGAGCACACATGCAATTAAACTAGTGGATCCATGTGTGGTCTCTAAAGAGAACACACATGCAATGACTCTAGTTGTGGTTAATGAGAAGAACACACATGCAATGACTACGGTGGATCAATAGGTGGATTGTGAAAATAACACACATGCAAGGAGTCTAGTTGTTGGTAGTAAAAAGAACACACATGCAATGACACTGGTGGATCCATGTGTGGTCTCTGAAGAGAACACACATGAAATGACACTGGTGGATCCATAGGTGGATTGAGAAAAGCACACTTGCAATGACTCTAGTTGTTGTTAGTAAAAAGAGCACACATGCAATTACACTGGTGGATCCATGTGTGGTCTCTGAAGAGAACACACATTTGAATGACACTGGTGGATCCATATGTGGTATGTGAAAAGAATAGTGAAGAAATGACTCCAGTTGTTGTTAGTAAAAAGAACACACATGCAATGACAATGGTGGTTCCATGTGTTGTCTGTGAAGAGAACACACATGCAATGACACTGGTGGATCCATATGTGGTATGTGAAAACAATAGTCATGAAATGACTCCAGTTGTTGTTAGTAAAAAGAACACACACGCGATGACACTGGTCGATCCATGTGTGGTCTCTGAAGAGAACACACATTTCAATGACACTGGTGGATCCATATGTGGTATGTGAAAAGAATAGTCATGAAATGACTCCAGTTGTTGCTAGTAAGAAGAGCACACATACAATTACACTGGTGGATCCATGTGTGGTATCTGAAGAGAACACACATGTAATGACACTAGTGGATCTGTAGGTGGATTGTGAAAAGAACACACATGCAATGACTCTAGTTGTTGTTAGTAAAAAGATCACACATGCGATTACACTGGTGGATCCATGTGTGGTCTCTGAAGAGAACACACATTTCAATGACACTAGTGGATCCATAGGTGGATTGTGAAAAGAACACACATGTAATGACTCCAGTTGTTGTCAGTAAAAAGAGCACACATGCAATGACACTGGTGGATCCATGTGTGGTCTCTGAAGACAACACACATGCAATGACACTGGTGGATCCATAGGTGGATCGTGAAAATAACACACATGCAATGACTCTAGTTGTTGTTAGTAAAAAGAGCACACATGCAATTACACTGGTGGATCCATGTGTGGTCTCTAAAGAAAACACAGATGCAATGACAATGGTGGATCCATAGTTGGATTCTGAAAAGAACACACATGCAATGACTCTGGTTGTTTTCAGTAAAAAGAACACACATGCAATGACACTGGTGGATCCCTGTGTGGTCTCTGAAGAGAACACACATTTCAATGACACTGGTGGATCCATAGGTGGATTGTGAAAAGAACACACGTGTAATGACTCCAGTTGTTGTTAGTAAAAATAGCACACATGCAATGACACTGGTGGATCCATGTGTGGTCTCTGAAGAGAACACAGAGACCACACATGCAATGACACTGGTGGATCCATAGGTGGATTGTGAAAGAACACAAATGCAATGACTCTGGTTATTGTTAGTAAAAGAACATACATGCAATGACACTGGTGGATCCATGTGTGGTCTCTGAAGAGAACACACATTTCAATGATACTGGTGGATCCGTATGTGGTATGTGAAAAGAATAGTCATGAAATGACTCCAGTTGTTGTTAGTAGAAAGAGAACACATGCAATTACACTGGTGGATCCATCTGTGGTCTCTGAAGAGAACACACATTTCAATGACACTGGTGGATCCATATGTTGTATGTGAAAAGAACAGTCATGAAATGACTCCAGTTGTTGTTAGTAAAAAGAGCACACATGCAATTAAACTAGTGGATCCATGTGTGGTCTCTAAAGAGAACACACATGCAATGACTCTAGTTGTGGTTAATGAGAAGAACACACATGCAATGACTACGGTGGATCAATAGGTGGATTGTGAAAATAACACACATGCAAGGAGTCTAGTTGTTGGTAGTAAAAAGAACACACATGCAATGACACTGGTGGATCCATGTGTGGTCTCTGAAGAGAACACACATGAAATGACACTGGTGGATCCATAGGTGGATTGAGAAAAGCACACTTGCAATGACTCTAGTTGTTGTTAGTAAAAAGAGCACACATGCAATTACACTGGTGGATCCATGTGTGGTCTCTGAAGAGAACACACATTTGAATGACACTGGTGGATCCATATGTGGTATGTGAAAAGAATAGTGAAGAAATGACTCCAGTTGTTGTTAGTAAAAAGAACACACATGCAATGACAATGGTGGTTCCATGTGTTGTCTGTGAAGAGAACACACATGCAATGACACTGGTGGATCCATATGTGGTATGTGAAAACAATAGTCATGAAATGACTCCAGTTGTTGTTAGTAAAAAGAACACACACGCGATGACACTGGTCGATCCATGTGTGGTCTCTGAAGAGAACACACATTTCAATGACACTGGTGGATCCATATGTGGTATGTGAAAAGAATAGTCATGAAATGACTCCAGTTGTTGCTAGTAAGAAGAGCACACATACAATTACACTGGTGGATCCATGTGTGGTATCTGAAGAGAACACACATGTAATGACACTAGTGGATCTGTAGGTGGATTGTGAAAAGAACACACATGCAATGACTCTAGTTGTTGTTAGTAAAAAGATCACACATGCGATTACACTGGTGGATCCATGTGTGGTCTCTGAAGAGAACACACATTTCAATGACACTAGTGGATCCATAGGTGGATTGTGAAAAGAACACACATGTAATGACTCCAGTTGTTGTCAGTAAAAAGAGCACACATGCAATGACCTTTGGTGGATCCATGTGTGGTCTCTGAAGACAACACACATACAATGACACTGGTGGATCCATAGGTGGATCGTGAAAATAACACACATGCAATGACTCTAGTTGTTGTTAGTAAAAAGAGCACACATGCAATTACACTGGTGGATCCATGTGTGGTCTCTAAAGAAAACACAGATGCAATGACAATGGTGGATCCATAGTTGGATTCTGAAAAGAACACACATGCAATGACTCTGGTTGTTTTCAGTAAAAAGAACACACATGCAATGACACTGGTGGATCCCTGTGTGGTCTCTGAAGAGAACACACATTTCAATGACACTGGTGGATCCATAGGTGGATTGTGAAAAGAACACACATGTAATGACTCCAGTTGTTGTTAGTAAAAATAGCACACATGCAATGACACTGGTGGATCCATGTGTGGTCTCTGAAGAGAACACAGAGACCACACATGCAATGACACTGGTGGATCCATAGGTGGATTGTGAAAAGAACACAAATGCAATGACTCTGGTTATTGTTAGTAAAAAGAACATACATGCAATGACACTGGTGGATCCATGTGTGGTCTCTGAAGAGAACACACATTTCAATGATACTGGTGGATCCGTATGTGGTATGTGAAAAGAATAGTCATGAAATGACTCCAGTTGTTGTTAGTAGAAAGAGAACACATGCAATTACACTGGTGGATCCATCTGTGGTCTCTTAAGAGAACACACATTTCAATGACACTGGTGGATCCATATGTTGTATGTGAAAAGAACAGTCATGAAATGACTCCAGTTGTTGTTAGTAAAAAGAGCACACATGCAATTAAACTAGTGGATCCATGTGTGGTCTCTAAAGAGAACACACATGCAATGACTCTAGTTGTGGTTAATGAGAAGAACACACATGCAATGACTACGGTGGATCAATAGGTGCATTGTGAAAATAACACACATGCAAGGAGTCTAGTTGTTGGTAGTAAAAAGAACACACATGCAATGACACTGGTGGATCCATGTGTGGTCTCTGAAGAGAACACACATGAAATGACACTGGTGGATCCATAGGTGGATTGAGAAAAGCACACTTGCAATGACTCTAGTTGTTGTTAGTAAAAGAGCACACATGCAATTACCTTGGATCCATGTGTGGTCTCTGAAGAGAACACACATTTGAATGACACTGGTGGATCCATATGTGGTATGTGAAAAGAATAGTGAAGAAATGACTCCAGTTGTTGTTAGTAAAAAGAACACACATGCAATGACAATGGTGGTTCCATGTGTTGTCTGTGAAGAGAACACACATGCAATGACACTGGTGGATCCATATGTGGTATGTGAAAACAATAGTCATGAAATGACTCCAGTTGTTGTTAGTAAAAAGAACACACACGCGATGACACTGGTCGATCCATATGTGGTCTCTGAAGAGAACACACATTTCAATGACACTGGTGGATCCATATGTGGTATGTGGAAAGAATAGTCATGAAATGACTCCAGTTGTTGCTAGTAAGAAGAGCACACATGCAATTACACTGGTGGATCCATGTGTGGTCTCTGAAGAGAACACACATGTAATGACACTGGTGGATCTGTAGGTGGATTGTGAAAAGAACACACATGCAATGACTCTAGTTGTTGTTAGTAAAAAGAACACACATGCGATGACACTGGTGGATCCATGTGTGGTCTCTGAAGAGAACACACATTTCAATGACACTGTTGGATCCATAGGTGGATTGTGAAAAGAACACACATGCAATGACTCCAGTTGTTGTCAGTAAAAAGAGCACACATGCAATGACACTGGTGGATCCATGTGTGGTCTCTGAAGACAACACACATGCAATGACACTGGTGGATCAATAGGTGGATTGTGAAAATAACACACATGCAATGACTCTAGTTGTTGCTAGTAAAAAGATCACACATGCAATTACACTGGTGGATCCATCTGTGGTCTCTGAAGAGAACACAGATGCAATGACAATGGTGGATCCATAGTTGGATTGTGAAAAGAACACACATGCAATGACTCTGGTTGTTTTCAGTAAAAAGAACACACATGCAATGACACTGGTGGATCCATGTGTGGTCTCTAAAGAGAACACACATTTCAATGACACTGGTGGATCCATAGGTGGATTGTGAAAAGAATACACATGTAATGACTCTAGTTGTTGTTAGTAAAAAGAGCACACATGCAATGACACTGGTGGATCCATGTGTGGTCTCTGAAGAGAACCCAGAGACCACACATGCAATGCCACTGGTGGATCCATAGGTCGATTGTGAAAAGAACACAAATGCAATGACTCTGGTTGTTGTTAGTAAAAATAACACACATGCAATGACACTGGTGGATCCATGTGTGGTCTCTGAAGAGAACACACATTTCAATGATCTGTGGATCCATTATGTGGTATGTGAAAAGAATAGTCATGAAATGGCCGGTTATTGTTAGTAGAAAGAGCACACATGCAATTACTGGTGGATCCATCATGGTCTCAAGAGAACACACATTTCAATGACACTGGTGGATCCATATGTTGTATGTGAAAAGAACAGTCATGAAATGACTCCAGTTGTTGTTAGTAAAAAGAGCACACATGCAATTAAACTAGTGGATCCATGTGTGGTCTCTAAAGAGAATACACATGCAATGACTCTAGCTGTGGCTAATGAGAAGAACACACATGCAATGACTACGGTGGATCAATAGGTGGATTTTCAAAATAACACACATGCAATGAGTCTGGTTGTTGGTAGTAAAAAGAACACACATGCAATGACACTGGTGGATCCATGTGTGGTCTCTGAAGAGAACACACATGAAATGACACTGGTGGATCCATAGGTGCATTGAGAAAAGAACACACTTGCAATGACTCTAGTTGTTGTTAGTAAAAAGAGCACACATGCAATTACACTGGTGGATCCATGTGTGGTCTCTAAAGAGAACACACATTTGAATGACACTGGTGGATCCATATGTGGTATGTGCAAAGAATAGTGATGAAATGACTCCAGTTGTTGTTAGTAAAAAGAACACACATGCAATGATAATGGTGGTTCCATGTGTTGTCTGTGAAGAGAACACACATGCAATGACACTGGTGGATCCATATGTGGTATATGAAAACAATAGTCATGAAATGACTCCAGTTGTTGTTAGTAAAAAGAACACACATGCAATGACACTGGTGGATCCATGTGTTGTCTCTGAAGAGAACACACATTTCAATGACACTGGTGGATCCATATGTGGTATGTGAAAAGAATAGTCATGAAATGACTCCAGTTGTTGCTAGTAAAAAGAGCACACATGCAATTACACTGGTGGATCCATGTGTGGTCTCTGAAGAGAACACACATGTAATGACACTGGTGGATCTGTAGGTGATTGTGAAAATAACACACATGCAATGACTCTAGTTTTTGTTAGTAAAAAGATCACACATGCAATTACACTGGTGGATCCATGTGTGGTCTCTGAAGAGAACACATATTTCAATGACACTAGTGGATCCATAGGTGGATTGTGAAAAGAAGACGCATGCAATGACTCTAGTTCTTGTTAGTAAAAAGAGCACACATGCAATGACACTGGTGGATCCATGTGTGGTCTCTGAAGACAACACACATGCAATGACACTGGTGGACCCATAGGTGGATTGTGAAAGTAACACACATGCAATGACTCTAGTTGTTGTTAGTAAAAAGAGCACACATGCAAGTACACTGGTGGATCCATGTGTGGTCTCTAAAGAGAACACAGATGCAATGACACTGGTGGATCCATAGTTGGATTGTGAAAATAACACACATGCAATGACTCTGGTTGTTTTCAGTAAAAAGAACACACATGCAATGACACTGGTGGATCCTTGTGTGGTCTCTAAAGAGAACACACATTTCAATGACACTGGTGGATCCATAGGTGGATTGTGAAAAGAACACACATGTAATGACTCCAGTTGTTGTTAGTAAAAAGAGCATACATGCAATGACACTAGTGGATCCATGTGTGGTCTCTAAAGAGAACACACATGCAATGACACTGGTGGATCCATAGGTGGATTGTGAAAAGAACACACATGCAATGACTCTGGTTGTTGTTAGTAAAAATAACACACATGCAATGACGCTGGTGGATCCATGTGCGGTCTCTAAAGAGAACACACATTTCAATGACACTGGTGGATCCATATGTGGTATGTCAAAAGAATAGTCATGAAATGACTCCAGTTGTTGTTAGTAGAAAGAGCACACATGCAATTACACTAGTGGATCCATCTGTGGTCTCTAAAGAGAACACACATTTCAATGACACTAGTGGATCCATATGTTGTATGTGAAAAGAACATTCATGAAATGACTCCAGTTGTTGTTAGTAAAAAGAGGACACATGCAATTAAACTAGTGGATCCGTGTGTGGTCTCTAAAGAGAACACACATGCAATGACTCGAGCTGTGGTTAATGAGAAGAACACACATGCAATGACTATGGTGGATCAATAGGGGGATTGTCAAAATAACACACATGCAATGAGTCTGGTTGTTGGTAGTAAAAAGAACACACATGCAATGACACTGGTGGATCCATGTGTGGTCTCTAAAGAGAACACACATGAAATGACACTGGTGGATCCATAGGTGGATTGAGAAAAGAACACACTTGCAATGACTCTAGTTGTTGTTAGTAAAAAGAGCACACATGCAATTATACTGGTGGATCCATGTGTGGTCTCTGAAGAGAACACACATTTCAATGACACTGGTGGATCTATATGTGGTACGTGAAAAGAATAGTGATGAAATGACTCTAGTTGTTGTTAGTAAAAAGAACACACATGCAATGACAATGGTGGTTCCATGTGTGGTATGTGAAGAGGACACACATGCAATGACACTGGTGGATCCATATGTGGTATGTGAAAACAATAGTCATGAAATGAAGGAAATATGCCCTGAGAGGCAATAATAAAGTTGTTATTATGTATTCCTTGTATATGATAGATGTTTATTTTGCATGCTATAATTGTATTGATAGGAAACATCAATACATGTGTGTTTAATAAACAAAAAGGGTTCCTAGTTATGCCTCTATTATAGACTAGCTTATTGATTAACAAGATGATCAAGGTTTCCTGATCATGGACATTGGATGTTGTTAATAACAAGGTCATAGCATTTGTGAAATGATGTGATGAACATTCATCCAAAGTATAGCATTATGATCAATTCATTATGGTTATATTGCTATTACATCATACAAAGTAATCTTTATCCTTAGACCATGAGATCATGTTAATTGCTAACACCGGAAGAGTATCTTGATAACATCAAACGTCACACCGTAACAGGGTGACTATAAAGATGGGTTTAGTACTACGAAGGTGTTATGTTGAGGCTCATGGATCAAGAGTGGAATTTTTCAATCCAGATGATGGAGAGATATACTCTAGGCCCTCTCAGTGATATCACATTAGGATAGCTTGCAAGCAAGTGATGTGATCACTAGAATGTTATATCACGGGAACGAGAAAAGAGTGCATGTCGATGCTTGAGATCAAACTAGGTATGGAATACCGATGATCGAATCTCGGACATGTAATATATCGAGAGACAAAGGATTTAGTTACAAGCATTAAAGGTTCTCACGATCACAGAGTCATCGTTGAATGTGTAGAGTCGGTCTGGATCTCCAGGTCCTGCTGCTGATTATTGATCGGAGAAGGGTCTCGATCATGTCTGCATTATTCGCGAACCGTAGGGTGGCACACTTAAGAGTTACCGAACACCATTTTGGAGCACATATGTTTCAGATGAAAGAATTGCAAAGCACAGGAATTGTTTCAATAGAAACCGGAAATTATTTCGGGTGAAATTGCAGAAGGTGGTTCTGCATGTGATATTGAAATATTGCAAGGGGTTATATGTGAATGTTTGTTAATTAAAGTAATTAACAAAATTCTGAATAAATTTAATAAAAAGAGTTTTATTAAATGAGAGAGCATTAAATTTGGAGAAATTTAATGCATTTAAAGTGGAGACTTTAAAAGGGAATGTGAAGAGGCATTTTAATGTGGAGGGTTACCACCACATGAATGGGGAGGTGAGGGTCACCCCATGCTTGACCATGGAGAGAGGGCACCCCCTCCTCCTATAAAAGGCCACCCATTCCCTCCTTCATCCTCACACCTCCTTGTGAAGGATCTCTCTCCCCTCTAGAATTATTCCCCATGGTCTCGGATTAGCGAGATACATGTTCCAGTGGCATTTAAATGCGGAAGGAGTTCTTTGCTGGATGATCGCTAGAGCGAGGAGGTGGAGGTTGTCGTGGCTTGAACGTGTGTGCAGTGCGGATCTTGGCTCTTGAGTTCGGCGCCGGACTTCCTCACGATCTTGAGATCGGCAAGTGTACGACTACATCAACCACGAGTTCCTACTCGTTAACAAAACTCGTTGTCTTCGAGGGTAAGTTCTCCATGGATGTATGTCCACCCGTTGCTCTGTATCTAGTAGATAGATCTTGGCGTATAGTTCACTTCGTAGGAAATTTTTTGTTTTCTATGCTGCGGACCCAACAGTGGTATCAGAGCCTGATCTATGCGTAGGTGCTTTGCACGGGTAGTACACATATGTGTATATGTGGGCGATGATGATCATGTTATTGCATCTTCTATGTACTTTGGATATTGGTGGCATAGTGGGATGAAGCGGCCCGGACCAACCTTACATGTCATCGTACATGAGACCGGTTCCACGACTGACATGCAACTAGTTTTGCATAAGTGGCTAGCGGGTGTCTGTCTCTCCTACTATAGTCAATATCTGATTTACAACGAGTTGCTAATAACTTGGTTATCCTTGTTGTGGTTCATGTTCATAGGTTAGGCCGGTTCTATCTCCGAAAGCCCTAAGCCACGTAAAACTTGCAATTGATAAATTAGAGGCGTCTAGTTTAGATCGTTGCTGGGCTAGTGTATTGATATGGTATTGTTGTAAGTAGATGTATGATAGATACTCTTACAACTCACTTAACGTGTAAGTTCCATAGACCTTGGCCTTACACACAAAGGAATGATAGAGATCATATCACGATGCAAATGATAGAGATCAAATGCATGGACCATATCACCTCACTTCACACATTAGCATCTTATATTGCTAGTTTGGCGCTTTTGGTAGCATTATAAGATGATCCCTCATTTAGATATCAAGATAAAATGTGTTCTTCCTTAAGTATGCACCGTTTGTGGATGCGTGTTTGAGGCATCATGTGATGATCGGGTTCTCGACTCTACGCTTTCATACAATAGGTGTAAGACAGTTTACACACGCAAATACTAAGGTTCTTACTTGCGAGCCTAGCATGTATGGACATGGCCTCGGAACACGGACCAAAAGGTTAAGCATGAGTCATATAGTTGATATGATGCCCATATAGATGCTCGCCTTTGAAGCTACACTGACTCACGTGATGATCGGACTTGGTGTAGTGGATTTGGTTCATGTAATCACCAAAAGGACACGAGGGATGTCGTTTTTGAGTGGGAGTTCATTAGTAATTTGGATTAGTTGAACTCAATCTATCATAAACTTAGTCTAAATATATTTTACAAATTCTGTTGTAGATGGCACCACCTTTTAATTTCAATGTGTTCATGGAGAAAGAGAAGCTGCTGCGAATGGTAGAAACTTCACCAATGGGCTATGAATTTGAGGATTCTCCTCCTTTGTTGCACAAAAGCAATATGTGCTAGAAGCTAGGCCCCACCACTCCCTCGATGCCTGACGAGGAAAAGAACGTCTATATAACTCGACGGAGGACCACAACAGTTCATTGCGGCATCTTGTATGGGCTAGAGCGAACTTGAAAACATTTGAAAATGGCAATGCCTTTGATACCATGGGAGAATTGAAAATGATTTTCGATACCCATGTTGCCGTGAGAGTTATAATGCTTCTGAAAAGTTCTTTAGCTGCATGATGGAAGAGAACAACTCGTTAGTGAGCACGTACTCAAAATTTACAGATGCGCCCGATAAGCTTGTGTCCTTGGGAATAACGATTCCCATTGACTTAGGCATACATCGTGTTCTCCAATCTACGCCACCTAGCTACAAGATCTTCGTGATGAACTATAATATGTAGGGCATGAAGAAGTCTCTTCCCGAGCTTACATCAATGCTTAAGGCTGCGAAGTGGAGATTAGGAAAGAACATCAAGTGTTGATGATCAATAAGACCACCGGTTTCAAGAAGGACAAGAAAGGCAAGCAGAAGGGAAAGAAAGGCGGCAAATTTGTTGTCGGCGCTGAAAAAACCGAGCTGGCCCTAAGTCGACACGAAAAGTGCTACTATAGCAAGGGACTAGCCATTGGGCATAAGCGCCCCAAGTATTTGGCGGACAAGAAGGCGCAAGGCAAACAAAGGTATATGTGATATACATGTTATTGATGTGTACTTGACTAGTACTCACAGTAGCACTGGGTATTTGATCTGGGATCGGTTGCTAATATATGTAACTTCGGTTCGGGGCTACGGAACAAGCGGCAACTAGCAAGGGATGAGGTCACGATGCGAATTGACAATGGATCAAGAGTTGATGTGATCGCCGTCGAACTGCCTCTCCATATGCCGTCGGGATTAGTTATAAACCTGAATAATTGTTATTTGGTGCACCTTGAGCATGAACATTGTATCCGGATCGTGTTTGATGCAAAGTGGTTATTCGATTTAAGTCTAAAAACAATGGTTGTTCGATTTATATGAATAATATCTTTTATGGTCATGCACATGTTGAATGGTTTATTTCTTGGATCTCGATAGTAGTATTACATATTCATAATGTTGATGCTAAAAGGATTAAACTTGATAATGATATATCTACATATATGTGGCTTTGCCGTCTAGGTCATATTGGCGTTAAGCATGAAGAAACTCCATTCTAATGGACTTTTGGAATCACTTGATTTTGAATCATTTGATACATGTGAGCCATGCCTTATGGGCAAGATGACTAAACGTCATTTTCGGTTCAATGGAGCAGGCGTGATTTATTGGAAATCATACATACTGATGTGTGTGGACCAATGAGTGTGTCGGCCTTGAGGTGGATATCGTTATTTTGTTACTTTCACGGATGATTTGAGTAGAATCTGGGTATATCTATTTGATGAAACATAAGTCTGAAACCTTTGAAAGGTTCAAAGAATTTCAGAATGAAGTGGAAAATCATCGTAACGAAAGATCAAATTTCTCTTGATCCGACCGTGGAGGAGAGTATCTTAATTCTGAGTTTAGCACACATATGAAAGCGTGGAATAGTTTCACAACTCACGCTGGGAACACCACACGTAATGGTGTGTCGAGCGTCGTAATCGTACTTTATTGGATATGGTTCGATCTATGATGTCTCATTGACTTGCCTTATCATTTTGGGGTTATGCACTAGAAACCGCTGCATTCACTTTAAATAGGGCACCATCTAAATCCGTTGAAAAGACACCGAATGAATTATGGTTTGGAAACAAACCTAAGCTGTCATTTCTTAAAGTTTGGGGATGCGATGTTTATGTGAAGAAACTTCAACCGGATAAACTCGAACCCAAAGCGGAAAAATGCGTCTTCATAGGATACCCTAAGGAAACGATTGGGTATACCTTCTATCACAGATCCGAGGGCAAGGTCTTTGTTGCCAAGAATGGATCCTTTCTTGAGAAGGAGTTTCTCGCGAAAGGTGTGAGTAGTCAGAAGGTAGAACTGGAAGAGGTTATTGAACCTTCTCTTCATGAAATGGCGAGTAGCGCGGCTCCAGAAGTTGTTTCGGAGTTGACTTCACCTAATGAAGAGAGAGCTAATGATATTGATCATGAAACTCCGAAAGAGGACACTACCGAACCTCGCAGGTCAAGCAGGACACGTGCAGCTCCTGAACTATACGGCAATCCTGTTATGAATTTCATGATTGATGAAATAGATGACCCTGCGATGTATAAAGAAGTGATGATGAGCCCTGATTCCAACAAATGGCTAGAATCCATGAAATCCGAGATGGAATCCATGTACGAAAACCAGGTTTGGACCTTGGTGGACTTACCTCACGATCGAAAGGCCGTTGAGAATAAATGGATTTTCAAAAGAAAAACTTATGCTGATGGTAATGTAACCATCTATAAGGTTCGACTTGTCGCAAAGGGGTTTCGACAAATTCAAGGAGTTGACTACGATGAGACATTCTCTCCCGTAGCGATGCTTAAGTCGGTTAGGATTATGTTAGCAATTGCTGCATATTTCGATTATGAAATATGGCACATGGATGTCAAAACTGCGTTCCTCAATGGTAATATTGAAGAAGAGTTGTATATGATACAACCTAAGGGTTTTGTCGATCCTAAGGATGTTGATAAGGTGTGCAAACTTCAGCGATCCATCTATGGACTGAGGCAAGCATCCCGGAGTTGGAATCTCCGCTTTGATGAGGTGATCAAAGTGTTTGGATTTGTCCAAACTTATGGAGAGGCTTGTATTTACAAGAAAGTGAGTGGGAGCAATGTGGCATTTCTGATATTATATGTGGATGACATATTATTGATTGGAAATTATATAGATCTTTTAAACAGTGTTAAAAGTTATCTAAACAGCAAATTTTCGATGAAGGACCTTGGTGAAGCTTCATATATATTAGGCATTAAAATCTATAGAGATAGATCAAGACGCCTAATTGGGCTATCGCAGAGTACATACCTTGAGAAGATATTAAAGAAGTTTAATATGGACGGAAGTAAGAAGGGGTACTTACCTATGTTGCAAGGCAAGACATTGAGTAAGACTCAAAGTCCGACTCTGGAAGAAGAAGAGAGATAATGGATAAGATCCCCTATGCCTCGACCATAGGCTCTATAATGTATGCCATGCTATGTACAAGACGGATGTGGCACATGCTATTAGTTTGACTAGTAGGTACCAATCTGATCTAGGTTGAACCTTTGGATAGCGGTCAAGAATATCCTTAAGTACTTGAGAAGAACTAAGGATATGTTTCTTGTACACGGAGGTGAAGAAGAGCTAGTCGCTAAGTGTTATGTCGATGCTAGCTTTAACACTGATCCGGATGACTCTAAGTCTCAATCCGGATACGTATTTCTCTTGAACGGGCGATTAGTTGGAGGAGCTCCAAACAACCTGTGGTGGCTGGATCAATGACGGAGGCGGAATATGTTGCTGCTTCAGAAGCGGTGCAGGAAGCGGTTTGGATGAAGGAGTTCATAACGGAACTAGGTGTGGTTCCTAGTGCGTTGGACCCAATGGTGATCTATTGTGACAATAATGAAGCCATAGCCAACGCCAAGGAACCAAGGTCTCTAAGAATTCTAAGCATATTAAGCGCGGTTTCACTCCACCCTTGAGCTTGTCAAGGATGGAGATATAAAGATTTGTAAAGTGCACACGGACCTGAATGTAGCATCCGTTGACTAAAAGTACTCCTAGGGAAAAACATGATCAACACAGAACTCCATGGGTGTTAGATTTATCACTATATAAACTAGATTATTGTCTCTAGTGCAAGTGGGAGATGAAGGAAATATGCCACGAGAGGCAATGATAAAGTTGTTATTATGTATTCCTTGTATATGATAGATGTTTATTTTGCATGCTATAATTGTATTGATAGGAAACATCAATACATGTGTGTTTAATAAACAAAAAGGGTTCCTAGTTATGCCTCTCTTATAGACTAGCTTATTGATTAACAAGATGATCAAGGTTTCCTGATCATGGACATTGGATGTTGTTAATAACAAGGTCACATCATTTGTGAAATGATGTGATGAACATTCATCCGAAGTATAGCATTACGATCAATTCATTATGTTTATATTGCTATAACATCATACGAAGTAATCTTTATCCTTAGACCATGAGATCATGTTAATTGCTAACACCGGAAGAGTATCTTGATAACATCAAACGTCACACCGTAACAGGGTAACTATAAAGATGGGTTCAGTACTACGAAGGTGTTATGTTGAGGCTCATGGATCAAGAGTGGAATTTGTCAATCCAGATGACGGATAGATATACTCTGGGCCCTCTCGGTGATATCACATTAGGATAGCTTGCAAGCAAGTGATGTGATCACTAGAATGTTATATCAGAGCGAGAAAGAGTGCATGTCGGTAACGAGATCAAACTAGGTATGGAGATACCGATGATCGAATCTCGGACATGTAATATATCGAGAGACAAAGGGATTTAGTTACAAGCGTTAAAGGTTCTCACGATCACAGGAGTCATCGTTGAATGTGTAGGAGTCGAGACGGATCTCCGGTCCATTGCTGATTATTGATCGGAGAAGGGTCTCGATCATGTCTGCATTATTTGCGAACCATAGGGTGGCACACTTAAGAGTTACCGGACACCATTTTGGAGCACATATGTTTTAGACAAAAGAATTGCAAAGCACAGGAATTAGTTCAATAGAAACCGGAAATTGTTTCGGGTGAAATTGCAGAAGGTGGTTCTGCA
Organism: Avena insularis; assembly: GCA_023614405.1. Taxonomy (NCBI): domain Eukaryota; kingdom Viridiplantae; phylum Streptophyta; class Magnoliopsida; order Poales; family Poaceae; genus Avena; species Avena insularis. Next base: position 119,968,650 of record CM042688.1, on the reverse strand, counting down.
TGTGATATTGAAATATTGCAAGGGGCTATATGTGAATGTTTGTTAATTAAAGTAATTAACAAAATTCTGAATAAATTTAATAAAAAGAGTTTTATTAAATGAGAGATCATTAAATTTGGAGAAATTTAATGCATTTAAAGTGGAGACTTTAAAAGGGAATGTGAAGAGGCATTTTAATGTGGAGGGGTTACCACCACATGAATGGGGGAGGTGAGGGGTCACCCTCCCATGCGCCGGCCATGGAGAGAGGGGGCACCCCCCCTCCTCCTATGAAAGGCCACCCATTCCCTCCTTCCTCCTCACACCTCCTTGTGAAGGATCTCTCTCCCCCGCTAGATTTATTCCCCCATGGTCTCGGATTAGTGAGATACATGTTCCGGTGGCATTTAAATGCGGAAGGAGTTCTTTGCTTCATTTGGATCTGGAGCGAGAAGGTGGAGGTTGTCCGGTGGCTTGAGCGTGTGTGCGAGTGCGGATGCTGCTGAGTTGCTGGCCCCGGACTTCCTCACGATCTTGAGATCGGCAAGTGTACGACTACATAAACCACGAGTTCCTACTCGTTAACAAAACTCGTTGTCTTCGAGGGTAAGTTCTCCATGGATGTATGTCCACCCATTGCTCTGTATCTAGTAGATAGATCTTGGCATATAGTTCTCATCGTAGGAAATTTTTTGTTTTCTATGCTGCAGACCCAACATGAAATGACTCCAGTTGTTATTAGTAAAAAGAACACACATGCAGTGACACTAGTGGATTCTTGTGTGGTCTCTGAAGAGAACACACATTTCAATGACACTAGTGGATCCATATGTGGTATGTGAAAATAATAGTCATGAAATGACTCCAGTTGTTGCTTGTAAAAAGAGCACATATGCAATTACACTGGTGGATCCATGTGTGGTCTCTGAACAGAACACACATGTAATGACACTAGTGGATCTGTAGGTGGATTGTAAAAAGAATACGCATGCAATGACTCTAGTTGTTGTTAGTAAAAAGATCACACATGCAATTACACTGGTGGATCCATGTGTGGTCTCTAAAGAGAACACACATTTCAATGACACTGGTGGATCCATAGGTGGATTGTGAAAAGAACACACATGCAATGACTCCAGTTGTTGTTAGTAAAAAGAGCACACATGTAATGACACTGGTGGATCCATGTCTGGTCTCTGAAGACAACACACATGCAATGACACTGGTGGATCCATAGGTGGATTGTGAAAAGAACACACATGCAATGACTCTGGTTGTTTTTAGTAAAAAGAACACACATGCAATGACACTAGTGGATCCATGTGTGGTCTCTGAAGAGAACACACATGCAATGACACTAGTGGACCATAGGTGGATTGTGAAAATAACATACATGCAATGACTCTAGTTATGGTTAGAAAAAAGAGCACACATGCAATTACAATGGTGGATCCATGTGTGGTCTCTGAAGAGAACACACATGCAATGACACTGGGGGATACATAGTTGGATTGTAAAAAGAACACACATCCAATGACTCTGGTTGTTTTCAGTAAAAAGAACACACATGCAATGACACTAGTGGATCCATGTGTGCCTCTGAAGAGAACACACATTTCAATGACACTGGTGGATCCATAGGTGGATTGTGAAAAGAACACACATGTAATGATTCCAGTTATTGTTAGTAAAAAGAGCACACATGCAATGACACTGGTGGATCCATAGGTGCTCTCTGAAGAGAACACACATGCAATGACACTGGTGGATCCATAGGTGGATTGTGAAAAGAACACAGATGCAATGACTCTGGTTGTTGTTAGTAAAAAGAACACACATGCAATGACACTGGTGGATCCATGTGTGGTCTTTGAAGAGAACACACATTTCAATGACACTGGTGGATCTGTATGTGGTATGTGAAAAGAATAGTCATGAAATGACTCCAGTTGTTATTAGTAGAAAGAGCACACATGCAATAACACTGGTGGATCCATCTGTGGTCTCTGAAGAGAACACACATTTCAATGACACTGGTGGATCCATATGTTGTATGTGAAAAGAACAATCATGAAATGACTCCAGTTGTTGTTAGTAAAAAGAGCACACATGCAATTAAACTGGTGGATCCATGTGTGGTCTCTAAGAGAACACACATGCAATGACTCTAACTATGGTTAATGAGAAGAACACACATGCAATGACTATGGTGGATCAATAGGTGGATTGTGAAAATAACACACATGCAATGAGTCTGGTTGTTGTTAGTAAAAAGAACACACATGCAATGATACTGGTGGATCCATGTGTGGTCTCTGAAGACAGCACACATGCAATGACACTGGTGGATCCATAGGTGGATTGTGAAAAGAACACACATGCAATGACTCTGGTTGTTTTTAGTAAAAATAACACACATGCAATGACACTAGTGGATCCATGTGTGGTCTCTAAAGAGAACACGCATGCAATGACACTAGTGGACCATAGGTGGATTGTGAAAATAACACACATGCAATGACTCTAGTTATTGTTAGTAAAAAGAGCACACATGCAATTACACTGGTGGATCCATGTGTGGTCTCTGAAGAGAACACAGATGCAATGACACTAGGGGATCCATAGTTGGATTGTGAAAAGAACACACATGCAATGACTCTGGTTGTTTTCAGTAAAAAGAACACACATGCAATGACTCTGGTTGTTTTCAGTAAAAAGAACACACATGCAATGACACTAGTGGATCCATGTGTGCCTCTCAAGAGAACACACATTTCAATGACACTGGTGGATCCATAGGTGGATTGTGAAAAGAACACACATGTAATGATTCCAGTTGTTGTTAGTAAAAAGAGCACACATGCAATGACACTGGTGGATCCATAGGTGGTCTCTGAAGAGAACACACATGCAATGACACTGGTGGATCCATAGGTGGATTGTGAAAAGAACACACATGCAATGACTCTGGTTATTGTTAGTAAAAAGAACACACATGCAGTGACACTGGTGGATCCATGTGTGGTCTTTGAAGAGAACACACATTTCAATGACACTGGTGGATCCGTATGTGGTATGTGAAAAGAATAGTCATGAAATGACTCCAGTTGTTGTTAGTAGAAAGAGCATACATGCAATAACACTGGTGGATCCATCTGTGGTCTCTGAAGAGAACACACATTTCAATGACACTGCTGGATCCATATGTTGTATGTGAAAAGAACAATCATGAAATGACTCCAGTTGTTGTTAGTAAAAAGAGCACACATGCAATTAAACTGGTGGATCCATGTGTGGTCTCTGAAGAGAACACACATGCAATGACTCTAACTATGGTTAATGAGAAGAACACACATGCAATGACTACGGTGGATCAATAGGTGGATTGTGAAAATAACACACATGCAATGAGTCTGGTTGTTGTTAGTAAAAAGAACACACATGCAATGACACTGGTGGATCCATGTGTGGTCTCTGAAGAGAACACACATGAAATGACACGGGTGGATCCATAGGTGGATTGTGAAAAGAACACACATGCAATGACTCTGGTTATTGTTAGTAAAAAGAATACACATGCAATGACTCTAGTTGTTAGTAAAAAGAGCACACATGCAATGACACTGGTGGATCCATGTGTGGTCTCTGAAGACAACACACATGCAATGACACTGGTGGATCCATAAGTGGATTGTGAAAAGAATACACATGCAATAACTCTGGTTGTTGTTAGTAAGAAAACACACATGCAATGACACTGGTGGATCCATGTGTGGTCTCTGAAGACAACAGACATGCAATGACACTGGTGGATCCATAGGTGGATTGTGAAAATAACACACATGCAATGAATCTAGTTGTTGTTAGTAAAAAGAGCACACATGTAGTTACACTGGTGGATCCATGTGTGGTCTCTAAAGAGAACATAGATGCAATGACATTGTTTGATCCATTGTTGGATTGTGAAAAGAACACACATGCAATGACTCTGGTTGTTTTTAGTAAAAAGAACACACATGCAATGACACTGGTGGATCCATGTGTGGTCTCTGAAGAGAACACACATTTCAATGACACTGGTGGATCCATAGGTGGATTGTGAAAAGAACACACATGCAATGACTCCAGTTGTTGTTAGTAAAAAGAGCACACATGCAATGACACTGGTGGATCCATGTGTGGTCTCTGAAGAGAACACACATGCAATGACATTGGTGGATCCATAGGTGGATTGTGAAAAGAACACACATGCAATGACTCTGGTTGTTGTTAGTAAAAAGCACACACATGCAATGACACTGGTGGATCCATATGTTGTATGTGAAAATAATAGTCATCAAATGACTCCAGTTGTTGTTAGTAAAAAGAGCACACATGCAATGACACTGGTGGATCCATATGTGGTCTCTGAAGGGAACACGCATTTCAATGACACTGGTGGATCCATAGGTGGATTGTCAAAATAATAACACACATGTAATGACTCTAGTTGTTGTTAGTAAAAAGAGCACACATGCAATGACACTGGTGGATCCATGTGTGGTCTCTGAAGAGAACACACATGCAATGACACTGGTGGATCCATAGGTGGATTGTGAAAAGAACACACATGCAATGACTCTGGTTGTTGTTAGTAAAAAGAACACACATGCAATGACTCTGGTTGTTGTTAGTAAAAAGAACACACATGCAATGACACTGGTGGATCCATATGTTGTATGTGAAAATAATAGTCATCAAATGACCCCAGTTGTTGTTAGTAAAAAGAGCACACATGCAATGACACTGGTGGATCCATGTGTGGTCTCTGAAGGGAACACGCATTTCAATGACACTGGTGGATCCATAGGTGGATTGTCAAAATAATAACACACATGTAATGACTCTAGTTGCTGTTAGTAAAAAGAGCACACATGCAATGACACTGGTGGATCCATGTGTGATCTCTGAAGAGAACACACATGCAATGACACTGGTGGATCCATAGGTGGATTGTGAAAAGAACACACATGCAATGACTCTGGTTGTTGTTAGGAAAAAGAACACACATGCAATGACACTGGTGGATCCATGTGTGGTCTCTGAAGAGAACACACATTTCAATGACACTGGTGGATCCGTATGTGGTATGTGAAAACAATAATCATGAAATGACTCTAGTTGTTGTTAGTAAAAAAGAACACACATGCAATGACACTAGTGGATCCATGTGTGGTCTTTGAAGAGAACACACATTTTAATGACATTGGTGGATCCATATGTGGTATGTGAAAAGAATAGTCATGAAATGACTCTAGTTGTTTTTAGTAAAAAGAGCACACATGCAATGCCACTGGTGGTTCCATGGGTCTGTGAAGAGAACACACATGCAATGACTCTAGTTGTTGTTAGTAAAAAGAACACACATGCAATGACACTAGTGGATCCGTGTGTGGTCTCTGAAGAGAACACACATTTAGATGACACTGGTGGATCCATATGTGGTATGTGAAGAATAGTCAGGAAATGACTCCAGTTGTTGTTAGTAAAAAGAGCACATATGTAATTACACTGGTGGATCCATGTGTGGTCTCTAAAGACAACACACTTGCAATGACACTGGTGGATCCATAGGTGGATTGTGAAAAGAACACACATGCAATGACTCTTGTTGTTGTTAGTAAAAAAACACATGCAATGACACTGGTGGATCCATGTGTGGTCTCTGAAGAGAACACACATGCAATGACACTGGTGGATCCATAGGTGGATTGTGAATACAACACACATGAAATGACTCCTGTTGTTGTTAGTAAAAAGAGCACACATGCAATGACACTGGTGGATCCATGTGTGGTCTCTGAAGAGAACACACATGCAATGACACTGGTGGATCCATAGGTGGATTGTGAAAAGAACACACATGCAATGACTCTGGTTGTTGTTAGTAAAAAGAACACACATGCAATGACTCTGGTTGTTGTTAGTAAAAAGAACACACATGCAATGACACTGGTGGATCCATATGTTGTATGTGAAAATAATAGTCATCAAATGACCCCAGTTGTTGTTAGTAAAAAGAGCACACAAATGACACTAGTGGATCCATGTGTGGTCTCTGAAGGGAACACGCATTTCAATGACACTAGTGGATCCATAGGTGGATTGTCAAAATAATAACACACATGTAATGACTCTAGTTCTTTAGTAAAAGAGCACATGCAATGACACTGGTGGATCCATGTGTGGTCTCTGAAGAGAACACACATGCAATGACACTGGTGGATCCATAGGTGGATTGTGAAAAGAACACACATGCAATGACTCTGGTTGTTGTTAGGAAAAAGAACACACATGCAATGACACTGGTGGATCCATGTGTGGTCTCTGAAGAGAACACACATTTCAATGACACTGGTGGATCCGTATGTGGTATGTGAAAAGAATAGTCATGAAATGACTCCAGTTATTGTTAGTAGAAAGAGCACACATGCAATTACACTGGTGGATCCATGTGTGGTCTCTAAAGAGAACACATATTTCAATGACACTGGTGGATCCATATGTGGTATGTGAAAACAATAATCATGAAATGACTCTAGTGTTGTTAGTAAAAAAGAACACACATGCAATGACACTGGTGGATCCATGTGTGGTCTTTGAAGAGAACACACATTTTAATGACATTGGTGGATCCATATGTGGTATGTGAAAAGAATAGTCATGAAATGACTCTAGTTGTTTTTAGTAAAAAGAGCACACATGCAATGCCACTTGTGGTTCCATGTGTGGTCTGTGAAGAGAACACACATGCAATGACTCTAGTTGTTGTTAGTAAAAAGAACACACATGCAATGACACTAGTGGATCCGTGTGTGGTCTCTGAAGAGAACACACATTTAGATGACACTGGTGGAATCATATGTGGTATGTGAAGAATAGTCAGGAAATGACTCCAGTTGTTGTTAGTAAAAAGAGCACATATGTAATTACACTGGTGGATCCATGTGTGGTCTCTAAAGACAACACACTTGCAATGACACTGGTGGATCCATAGGTGGATTGTGAAAAGAACACACATGCAATGACTCTGGTTGTTGTTAGTAAAAAAACACACATGCAATGACACTGGTGGATCCATGTGTGGTCTCTGAAGAGAACACACATGCAATGACACTGGTGGATCCATAGGTGGATTGTGAAAATAACACACATGCAATGATTCTAGTTGTTATTAGTAAAAAGAGCACACATGCAATTACACTGGTGGATCCATGTGTGGTCTCTAAAGAGAACACAGATGCAATGACACTGTTGGATCCATAGTTGGATTGTGAAGACAAGACACATGCAATGACTCTGGTTGTTTTTAGTAAAACGAACACACATGCAAAGACACTGGTGGATCCATGTGTGTTCTCTGAAGAGAACACACATTTCAATGACACTGGTGGATCCATAGGTGGATTGTGAAAAGAACACACATGCCATGACTCTAGTTGTTATTAGTAAAAAGACCACACACGCAATGACACTGGTGGATCCATGTGTGGTCTCTGAAGAGAACACACATGCAATGACACTGGTGGATCCATAGGTGGATTGTGAAAACAACACACATGCAATGACTCTAGTTGTTGTTAGTAAAAAGAACACACATGCAATGACACTGGTGGATCCATGTGTGGTCTCTGATGAGAACACACATTTCAATGACACTGGTGGATCCATATGTTGTATGTGAAAATAATAGTCATCAAATGACTCCAGTTGTTGTTAGTAAAAAGAGCACACATGCAATGACACTGGTGGATCCATGTGTGGTCTCTGAAGAGAACACTCATTTCAATGACACTAGTGGATCCATAGGTGGATTGTGAAAAGAACACACATGTAATGACTCCAGTTGTTGTTAGTAAAAAGAGCACACATGCAATGACACTGTTGGATCCATGTGTGGTCTCTGAAGAGAACACGCATTTCAATGACACTGGTGGATCCATAGGTGGATTGTGAAAAGAACACACATGTAATGACTCCAGTTGCTGTTAGTAAAAAGAGCACACATGCAATGACACTGGTGGATCCTTGTGTGGTCTCTAAAGAGAACACACATGCAATGACACTGGTGGATCCATAGGTGGATTGTGAAAAGAACACACATGCAATGACTCTGGTTGTTGTTAGTAAAAAGAATACACATGCAATGACACTGGTGGATCCATGTGTGGTCTCTGAAGAGAACACACATTTCAATGACACTGGTGGATCCGTATGTGGTATGTGAAAAGAATAGTCATGAAATGACTCCAGTTATTGTTAGTAGAAAGAGCACACATGCAATTACACTGGTGGATCCATGTGTGGTCTCTAAAGAGAACACACATTTCAATGACACTGGTGATCCTTATGTGGTATGTGAAAACAATAGTCATGAAATTTCTCCAGTTGTTGTTAGTAAAAAAGAACACACATGCAATGACACTGGTGGATCCATGTGTGGTCTTTAAAGAGAACACACATTTTAATGACACTGGTGGATCCATATGTGGTATGTGAAAAGAATAGTCATGAAATGACTCCAGTTGTTGTTATTAAAAAGAGCACACATGCAATGCCACTGGTGGTTCCATGGGTCTGTGAAGAGAACACACATGCAATGACTCTAGTTGTTGTTAGTAAAAAGAACACACATGCAATGACACTGGTGGATCCGTGTGTGGTCTCTGAAGAGAACACACATTTAGATGACACTGGTGGATCCATATGTGGTATGTGAAAAGAATAGTCAGGAAATGACTCCAGTTGTTGTTAGTAAAAAGAACACACATGCAATGACACTGGTGGATCCATGTGTGGTCTCTGAAGAGAACACACATGTAATGACACTAGTGGATCCGTAGGTGGATTGTGAAAAGAACACACATGCAATGACTCTAGTTGTTGTTAGTAAAAAGATCACACATGCAATTACACTAGTGGATCCATGTATGGTCTCTAAAGAGAACACACATTTCAATGACACTGGTGGATCCATAGGTGGATTGTGAAAGGAACACACATGCAATGACTCTAGTTGTTGTTAGTAAAAAGAGCACACATGCAATGACACTGGTGGATCCATGTGTGGTCTCTAAAGACAACACACATGCAATGACACTGGTGGATCCATAGGTGGATGGTGAAAATAACACACATGCAATGATTCTAGTTGTTGTTAGTAAAAAGAGCACACATGCAATTACACTGGTGGATCCATGTGTGGTCTCTAAAGAGAACACAGATGCAATGACACTGTTGGATCCATAGTTGGATTGTGAAAACAACACACATGCAATGACTCTGGTTGTTTTTAGTAAAAAGAACACACATGCAATGACACTGGTGGATCCATGTGTGGTCTCTGAAGAGAACACACATTTCAATGACACTGGTGGATCCATAGGTGGATTGTGAAAAGAACACACATGCAATGACTCTAGTTGCTGTTAGTAAAAAGAGCACACATGCAATGACACTGGTGGATCCATGTGTGGTCTCTGAAGAGAACACACATTTCAATGATACTGGTGGATCCGTATGTGGTATGTGAAAAGAATAGTCATGAAATGACTCCAGTTATTGTTAGTAGAAAGAGCACACATGCAATTACACTGGTGGATCCATGTGTGGTCTCTAAAGAGAACACACATTTCAAAGACACTGGTGGATCCATATGTGGTATGTGAAAACAATAGTCATGAAATGACTCCAGTTGTTGTTAGTAAAAAAGAACACACATGCAATGACACTGGTGGATCCATGTGTGGTCTTTGAAGAGAACACACATTTTAATGACACTGGTGGATCCATAAGTGGTATGTGAAAAGAATAGTCATGAAATGACTCCAGTTGTTGTTAGTAAAAAGAGCACACATGCAATGCCACTGGTGGTTCCATGGGTCTGTGAAGAGAACACACATGCAATGACTCTAGTTGTTGTTAGTAAAAAGAACACACATGCAATGACACTGGTGGATCCGTGTGTGGTCTCTGAAGAGAACACACATTTAGATGACACTGGTGGATCCATATGTGGTATGTGAAAAGAATAGTCAGGAAATGACTCCAGTTGTTGTTAGTAAAAAGAGCACACATGTAATTACACTGGTGGATCCATGTGTGGTCTCTGAAGAGAACACACATGTAATGACACTGGTGGATCCGTAGGTGGATTGTGAAAAGAACACACATGCAATGACTCTAGTTGTTGTTAGTAAAAAGATCACACATGCAATTACACTAGTGGATCCATGTATGGTCTCTAAAGAGAACACACATTTCAATGACACTGGTGGATCCATAGGTGGACTGTGAAAGGAACACACATGCAATGACACTGGTGGATCCATGTGTGGTCTTTGAAGAGAACACACATTTTAATGACATTGGTGGATCCATATGTGGTATGTGAAAAGAATAGTCATGAAATAACTCCAGTTGTTGTTAGTAAAAAGAGCACACATGCAATGGCACTGGTGGTTCCATGTGTGGTCTGTGAAGAGAACACACATGCAATGACTCTAGTTGTTGTTAGTAGAAAGAACACACATGCAATGACACTGGTGGATCCGTGTGTGGTCTCTGAAGAGAACACACATTTAGATGACACTTGTGGATCCATATGTGGTATGTGAAGAATAGTCAGGAAATGACTCCAGTTGTTTTTAGTAAAAAGAGCACATATGTAATTACACTGGTGGATCCATGTGTGGTCTCTAAAGACAACACACCTGCAATGACACTGGTGGATCCATAGGTGGATTGTGAAAAGAACACACATGCAATGACTCTGGTTGTTGTTAGTAAAAAAACACATGCAATGACACGTGTGGATCCATGTGTGGTCTCTGAAGAGAACACACATGCAATGACACTGGTGGATCCATAGGTGGATTGTGAAAACAACAAACATGCAATGACTCCAGTTGTTGTTAGTAAAAAGAGCACACATGCAATGACACTGGTGGATCCATGTGTGGTCTCTGAAGACAACACACATGCAATGACACTGGTGGATCCATAGGTGGATTGTGAAAAGAACACACATGCAATGACTCTGGTTGTTGTTAGTAAAAAAAACACATGCAATGACACTGGTGGATCCATAGGTGGATTGTGAAAATAACAAACATGCAATGACTCTAGTTGTTGTTAGTAAAAAGAGCACATGCAATTACACTGGTGGATCCATGTGTGGTCTCTAAAGAGAACACAGATGCAATGACACTGTTGGATCCATAGTTGGATTGTGAAAACAAGACACATGCAATGACTCTGGTTGTTTTTAGTAAAACGAACACACATGCAAAGACACTGGTGGATCCATGTGTGTTCTTTGAAGAGAACACACATTTCAATGACACTGGTGGATCCATAGGTGGATTGTGAAAAGAACACACATGCCATGACTCTAGTTGTTATTAGTAGAAAGACCACACACGCAATGACACTGGTGGATCCATGCGTGGTCTCTGAAGAGAACACACATGCAATGACACTGGTGGATCCATAGGTGGATTGTGAAAACAACACACATGCAGTGACTCTAGTTGTTGTTAGTAAAAACAACACACATGCAATGACACTGGTGGATCCATGTGTGGTCTCTGAAGAGAACACACATTTCAATGACACTGGTGGATCCATATGTTGTATGTGAAAAGAATAGTCATCAAATGATTCCAGTTGTTGTTAGTAAAAAGAGCACACATGCAATGACACTGGTGGATCCATGTGTGGTCTCTGAAGAGAACACGCATTTCAATGACACTAGTGGATCCATAGGTGGATTGTGAAAAGAACACACATGTAATGACTCTAGTTGTTGTTAGTAAAAAGAGCACACATGTAATGACACTGGTGGATCCATGTGTGGTCTCTGAAGAGAACACGCATTTCAATGACACTGGTGGATCCATAGGTGGATTGTGAAAAGAACACACATGTAATGACTCCAGTTGTTGTTAGTAAAAATAGCACACATGAAATGACACTGGTGGATCCATGTGTGGTCTCTGAAGAGAACACAGAGACCACACATGCAATGACACTGGTGGATCCATAGGTGGATTGTGAAAAGAACACACATGCAATGACTCTGGTTGTTGTTAGTAAAAAGAATACACATGCAATGACATTGGTGGATCCATGTGTGGTCTCTAAAGAGAACACACATTTCAATGACACTGGTGGATCCGTATGTGGTATGTGAAAAGAATAGTCATGAAATGACTCTAGTTATTGTTAGTAGAAAGAGCACACATGCAATTACACTGGTGGATCCATGTGTGGTCTCTAAAGAGAACACACATTTCAATAACACTGGTGATCCATATGTGGTATGTGAAAACAATAGTCATGAAATGACTCCAGTTGTTGTTAGTAAAAAAGAACACACATGCAATGACACTGGTGGATCCATGTGTGGTCTTTAAAGAGAACACACATTTTAATGACACTGGTGGATCCATATGTGGTATGTGAAAAGAATAGTCATGAAATGACTCCAGTTGTTGTTAGTAAAAAGAGCACACATGCAATGCCACTGGTGGTTCCATGGGTCTGTGAAGAGAACACACATGCAATGACTCTAGTTGTTGTTAGTAAAAAGAACACACATGTAATGACACTGGTGTTTCCGTGTGTGGTCTCTGAAGAGAACACACATTTAGATGACACTGGTGGATCCATATGTTGTATGTGAAAAGAATAGTCAGGAAATTACAACAGTTGTTGTTAGTAAAAAGAGCACACATGTAATTACACTGGTGGATCCATGTGTGGTCTCTGAAGAGAACACACATGTAATGACACTGGTGGATCCGTAGGTGGATTGTGAAAAGAACACACATGCAATGACTCTAGTTGTTGTTAGTAAAAAGATCACACATGCAATTACACTAGTGGATCCATGTATGGTCTCTAAAGAGAACACACATTTCAATGACACTGGTGGATCCATAGGTGGATTGTGAAAGGAACACACATGCAATGACTCCAGTTGTTGTTAGTAAAAAGAGCACACATGCAATGACACTGGTGGATCCATAGGTGGATGGTGAAAAGAACACACATGCAATGACTCTGGTTGTTGTTAGTAAAAAACAGACATGCAATGACACTGGTGGATCCATGTGTGGTCTTTGAAGAGAACACACATGCAATGACACTGTTGGATCCATAGGTGGATTGTGAAATTAACACACATGCAATGATTCTAGTTGTTGTTAGTAAAAAGAGCACACATGCAATTACACTGGTGGATTCATGTGTGGTCTCTAAAGAGAACACAGATGCAATGACACTGTTCGATCCATAGTTGGATTGTGAAAACAACACACATGCAATGACTCTGGTTGTTTTTAGTAAAAAGAACACACATGCAATGAAACTGGTGGATCCATGTGTGGTCTCTGAAGAGAACACACATTTCAATGACACTGGTGGATCCATAGGTGGATTGTGAAAAGAATACACATGCAATGACTCTAGTTGTTATTAGTAAAAAGACCACACATGCAATGACACTGGTGGATCCATGTGTGGTCTCTGAAGAGAACACACATTTCAATGATACTGGTGGATCCATTATGTGGTATGTGAAAGAATAGTCATGAAATGACTCCAGTTATTGTTAGTAGAAAGAGCACACATGCAATTACACTGGTGGATCCATGTGTGGTCTCTAAAGAGAACACACATTTCAAAGACATTGGTGGATCCATATGTGGTATGTGAAAACAATAGTCATGAAATGACTCCAGTTGTTGTTAGTAAAAAAGAACACACATGCAATGACACTGATGGATCCATGTGTGGTCTTTGAAGAGAACACACATTTTAATGACACTGGTGGATCCATATGTGGTATGTGAAAAGAATAGTCATGAAATGACTCTAGTTGTTGTTAGTAAAAAGAGCACACATGCAATGCCACTGGTGGATCCATGTGTGGTCTCTAAAGAGAACACACATGTAATGACACTGGTGGATCCGTAGGTGGATTGTGAAAAGAACACACATGCAATGACTCTAGTTGTTGTTAGTAAAAAGATCACACATGCAATTACACTAGTGGATCCATGTATGGTCTCTAAAGAGAACACACATTTCAATGACACTGGTGGATCCATAGGTGGATTGTGAAAGGAACACACATGCAATGACTCCAGTTGTTGTTAGTAAAAAGAGCACACGTGCAATGACACTGGTGGATCCATGTGTGGTCTCTGAAGAGAACACACATGCAATGACACTGGTGGATCCATAGGTGGATGGTGAAAAGAACACACATGCAATGACTCTGGTTGTTGTTAGTAAAAAACAGACATGCAATGACACTGGTGGATCCATGTGTGGTCTCTGAAGAGAAAACACATGCAATGACACTGGTGGATCCATAGGTGGATTGTGAAAATAACACACATGCAATGATTCTAGTTGTTGTTAGTAAAAAGAGCACACATGCAATTACACTGGTGGATCCATGTGTGGTCTCTAAAGAGAACACAGATGCAATGACACTGTTGGATCCATAGTTGGATTGTGAAAACAACACACATGCAATGACTCTGGTTGTTTTTAGTAAAAAGAACACACATGCAATGACACTGGTGGATCCATGTGTGGTCTCTGAAGAGAACACACATTTCAATGACACTGGTGGATCCATAGGCGTATTGTGAAAAGAACATACATGCAATGACTCTAGTTGTTATTAGTAAAAAGACCACACATGCAATGACACTGGTGGATCCATGTGTGGTCTCTGAAGAGAACACACATTTCAATGATACTGGTGGATCCGTATGTGGTATGTGAAAAGAATAGTCATGAAATGATTCCAGTTATTGTTAGTAGAAAGAGCAGACATGCAATTACACTGGTGGATCCATGTGTGGTCTCTAAAGAGAACACACATTTCAAAGACATTGGTGGATCCATATGTGGTACGTGAAAACAATAGTCATGAAATGACTCCAGTTGTTGTTAGTAAAAAAGATCACACATGCAATGACACTGGTGGATACATGTGTGGTCTTTGAAGAGAACACACATTTTAATGACACTGGTGGATCCATATGTGGTATGTGAAAAGAATAGTCATGAAATGACTCCAGTTGTTGTTAGTAAAAAGAGCACACATGCAATGCCACTGGTGGTTCCATGGGTCTGTGAAGAGAACACACATGCAATGACACTGGTGGATCCATAGGTGGATTGTGAAAAGAACACACATGCAATGACTCTGGTTGTTGTTAGTAAAAAGAATACACATGCAATGACATTGGTGGATCCATGTGTGGTCTCTGAAGAGAACACACATTTCAATGACACTGGTGGATCCGTATGTGGTATGTGAAAAGAATAGTCATGAAATGACTCTAGTTATTGTTAGTAGAAAGAGCACACATGCAATTACACTGGTGGATCCATGTGTGGTCTCTAAAGAGAACACACATTTCAATAACACTGGTGATCCATATGTGGTATGTGAAAACAATAGTCATGAAATGACTCCAGTTGTTGTTAGTAAAAAAGAACACACATGCAATGACACTGGTGGATCCATGTGTGGTCTTTAAAGAGAACACACATTTTAATGACACTGGTGGATCCATATGTGGTATGTGAAAAGAATAGTCATGAAATGACTCCAGTTGTTGTTAGTAAAAAGAGCACACATGCAATGCCACTGGTGGTTCCATGGGTCTGTGAAGAGAACACACATGCAATGACTCTAGTTGTTGTTAGTAAAAAGAACACACATGTAATGACACTGGTGTTTCCGTGTGTGGTCTCTGAAGAGAACACACATTTAGATGACACTGGTGGATCCATATGTTGTATGTGAAAAGAATAGTCAGGAAATGACTACAGTTGTTGTTAGTAAAAAGAGCACACATGTAATTACACTGGTGGATCCATGTGTGGTCTCTGAAGAGAACACACATGTAATGACACTGGTGGATCCGTAGGTGGATTGTGAAAAGAACACACATGCAATGACTCTAGTTGTTGTTAGTAAAAAGATCACACATGCAATTACACTAGTGGATCCATGTATGGTCTCTAAAGAGAACACACATTTCAATGACACTGGTGGATCCATAGGTGGATTGTGAAAGGAACACACATGCAATGACTCCAGTTGTTGTTAGTAAAAAGAGCACACATGCAATGACACTGGTGGATCCATAGGTGGATGGTGAAAAGAACACACATGCAATGACTCTGGTTGTTGTTAGTAAAAAACAGACATGCAATGACACTGGTGGATCCATGTGTGGTCTTTGAAGAGAACACACATGCAATGACACTGGTGGATCCATAGGTGGATTGTGAAATTAACACACATGCAATGATTCTAGTTGTTGTTAGTAAAAAGAGCACACATGCAATTACACTGGTGGATTCATGTGTGGTCTCTAAAGAGAACACAGATGCAATGACACTGTTCGATCCATAGTTGGATTGTGAAAACAACACACATGCAATGACTCTGGTTGTTTTTAGTAAAAAGAACACACATGCAATGAAACTGGTGGATCCATGTGTGGTCTCTGAAGAGAACACACATTTCAATGACACTGGTGGATCCATAGGTGGATTGTGAAAAGAATACACATGCAATGACTATAGTTGTTATTAGTAAAAAGACCACACATGCAATGACACTGGTGGATCCATGTGTGGTCTCTGAAGAGAACACACATTTCAATGATACTGGTGGATCCGTATGTGGTATGTGAAAAGAATAGTCATGAAATGACTCCAGTTATTGTTAGTAGAAAGAGCACACATGCAATTACACTGGTGGATCCATGTGTGGTCTCTAAAGAGAACACACATTTCAAAGACATTGGTGGATCCATATGTGGTATGTGAAAACAATAGTCATGAAATGACTCCAGTTGTTGTTAGTAAAAAAGAACACACATGCAATGACACTGATGGATCCATGTGTGGTCTTTGAAGAGAACACACATTTTAATGACACTGGTGGATCCATATGTGGTATGTGAAAAGAATAGTCATGAAATGACTCTAGTTGTTGTTAGTAAAAAGAGCACACATGCAATGCCACTGGTGGATCCATGTGTGGTCTCTAAAGAGAACACACATGTAATGACACTGGTGGATCCGTAGGTGGATTGTGAAAAGAACACACATGCAATGACTCTAGTTGTTGTTAGTAAAAAGATCACACATGCAATTACACTAGTGGATCCATGTATGGTCTCTAAAGAGAACACACATTTCAATGACACTGGTGGATCCATAGGTGGATTGTGAAAGGAACACACATGCAATGACTCTAGTTGTTGTTAGTAAAAAGAGCACACGTGCAATGACACTGGTGGATCCATGTGTGGTCTCTGAAGAGAACACACATGCAATGACACTGGTGGATCCATAGGTGGATGGTGAAAAGAACACACATGCAATGACTCTGGTTGTTGTTAGTAAAAAACAGACATGCAATGACACTGGTGGATCCATAGGTGGATTGTGAAAATAACACACATGCAATGATTCTAGTTGTTGTTAGTAAAAAGAGCACACATGCAATTACACTAGTGGATCCATGTGTGGTCTCTAAAGAGAACACAGATGCAATGACACTGTTGGATCCATAGTTGGATTGTGAAAACAACACACATGCAATGACTCTGGTTGTTTTTAGTAAAAAGAACACACATGCAATGACACTGGTGGATCCATGTGTGGTCTCTGAAGAGAACACACATTTCAATGACACTGGTGGATCTATAGGCGTATTGTGAAAAGAACACACATGCAATGACTCTAGTTGTTATTAGTAAAAAGACCACACATGCAATGACACTGGTGGATCCATGTGTGGTCTCTGAAGAGAACACACATTTCAATGATACTGGTGGATCCGTATGTGGTATGTGAAAAGAATAGTCATGAAATGACTCCAGTTATTGTTAGTAGAAAGAGCACACATGCAATTACACTGGTGGATCCATGTGTGGTCTCTAAAGAGAACACACATTTCAAAGACATTGGTGGATCCATATGTGGTACGTGAAAACAATAGTCATGAAATGACTCCAGTTGTTGTTAGTAAAAAAGATCACACATGCAATGACACTGGTGGATACATGTGTGGTCTTTGAAGAACACACATTTTAATGACCTTTGGTGGATCCATATGTGGTATGTGAAAAGAATAGTCATGAAATGACTCCAGTTGTTGTTAGTAAAAAGAGCACACATGCAATGCCACTGGTGGTTCCATGGGTCTGTGAAGAGAACACACATGCAATGACTCTAGTTGTTGTTAGTAAAAAGAACACACATGCAATGACCTTTGGTGGATCCGTGTGTGGTCTATGAAGAACACACATTTAGATGACACTGGTGGATCCATATGTGGTATGTGAAAAGAATAGTCGAAATGACTCAGGTTGTTGTTAGTAAAAGAGCACACATGTAATTACTGGTGGATCCATGTGGTCTCTGAAGAACACACATGTAATGACCTTTGGTGGATCCGTAGGTGGATTGTGAAAAGAACACACATGCAATGACTCTAGTTGTTGTTAGTAAAAAGATCACACATGCAATTACACTAGTGGATCCATGTATGGTCTCTAAAGAGAACACACATTTCAATGACACTGGTGGATCCATAGGTGGATTGTGAAAGGAACACACATGCAATGACTCTAGTTGTTGTTAGTAAAAAGAGCACACGTGCAATGACACTGGTGGATCCATGTGTGGTCTCTGAAGAGAACACACATGCAATGACACTGGTGGATCCATAGGTGGATGGTGAAAAGAACACACATGCAATGACTCTGGTTGTTGTTAGTAAAAAACAGACATGCAATGACACTGGTGGATCCATAGGTGGATTGTGAAAATAACACACATGCAATGATTCTAGTTGTTGTTAGTAAAAAGAGCACACATGCAATTACACTGGTGGATCCATGTGTGGTCTCTAAAGAGAACACAGATGCAATGACACTGTTGGATCCATAGTTGGATTGTGAAAACAACACACATGCAATGACTCTGGTTGTTTTTAGTAAAAAGAACACACATGCAATGACACTGGTGGATCCATGTGTGGTCTCTGAAGAGAACACACATTTCAATGACACTGGTGGATCTATAGGCGTATTGTGAAAAGAACACACATGCAATGACTCTAGTTGTTATTAGTAAAAAGACCACACATGCAATGACACTGGTGGATCCATGTGTGGTCTCTGAAGAGAACACACATTTCAATGATACTGGTGGATCCGTATGTGGTATGTGAAAAGAATAGTCATGAAATGACTCCAGTTATTGTTAGTAGAAAGAGCACACATGCAATTACACTGGTGGATCCATGTGTGGTCTCTAAAGAGAACACACATTTCAAAGACATTGGTGGATCCATATGTGGTACGTGAAAACAATAGTCATGAAATGACTCCAGTTGTTGTTAGTAAAAAAGATCACACATGCAATGACACTGGTGGATACATGTGTGGTCTTTGAAGAGAACACACATTTTAATGACACTGGTGGATCCATATGTGGTATGTGAAAAGAATAGTCATGAAATGACTCCAGTTGTTGTTAGTAAAAAGAGCACACATGCAATGCCACTGGTGGTTCCATGGGTCTGTGAAGAGAACACACATGCAATGACTCTAGTTGTTGTTAGTAAAAAGAACACACATGCAATGACACTGGTGGATCCGTGTGTGGTCTATGAAGAGAACACACATTTAGATGACACTGGTGGATCCATATGTGGTATGTGAAAAGAATAGTCAGGAAATGACTCCAGTTGTTGTTAGTAAAAAGAGCACACATGTAATTACACTGGTGGATCCATGTGTGGTCTCTGAAGAGAACACACATGTAATGACACTGGTGGATCCGTAGGTGGATTGTGAAAAGAACACACATGCAATGACTCTAGTTGTTGTTAGTAAAAAGATCACACATGCAATTACACTAGTGGATCCATGTATGGTCTCTAAAGAGAACACACATTTCAATGACACTGGTGGATCCATAGGTGGATTGTGAAAGGAACACACATGCAATGACACTGGTGGATCCATGTGTGGTCTTTGAAGAGAACACACATTTTAATGACATTGGTGGATCCATATGTGGTATGTGAAAAGAATAGTCATGAAATGACTCTAGTTGTTGTTAGTAAAAAGAGCACACATGCAATGCCACTGGTGGTTCCATGTGTGGTCTGTGAAGAGAACACACATGCAATGACTCTAGTTGTTGTTAGTAAAAATAACACACATGCAATGACACTGGTGGATCCGTGTGTGGTCTCTGAAGAGAACACACATTTAGATGACACTGGTGGATCCATATGTGGTATGTGAAAAGAATAGTCAGGAAATGACTCCAGTTGTTGTTAGTAAAAAGAGCACACATGTAATTACACTGGTGTATCCATGTGTGGTCTCTGAACAGAACACACATGTAATGACACTGGTGGATCCGTAGGTGGATTGTGAAAAGAACACACATGCAATGACTCTAGTTGTTAGTAAAAAGATCACACATGCAATTACACTAGGTGGATCCATGTATGGTCTCTAAAGAGAACACACATTTCAATGACACTGGTGGATCCATAGGTGGATTGTGAAAGGAATACACATGCAATGACTCCAGTTGTTGTTAGTAAAAAGAGCACACATGCAATGACACTGTTGGATCCATGTGTGGTCTCTGAAGAGAACACACATGCAATGACACTGGTGGATCCATAGGTGGATGGTGAAAAGAACACACATGCAATGAGTCTGGTTGTTGTTAGTAAAAAACAGACATGCAATGACACTGGTGGATCCATGTGTGGTCTCTGAAGAGAACACACATGCAATGACACTGGTGGATCCATAGGTGGATTGTGAAAATAACACACATGCAATGATTCTAGTTGTTGTTAGTAAATAGAGCACACATGCAATTACACTGGTGGATCCATGTGTGGTCTCTAAAGAGAACACAGATGCAATGACACTGTTGGATCCATAGTTGGATTGTGAAAACAACACACATGCAATGACTCTGGTTGTTTTAAGTAAAAAGAACACACATGCAATGACACTGGTGGATCCATGTGTGGTCTCTGAAGAGAACACACATTTCAATGACACTGGTGGATCCATAGGTGGATTGTGAAAAGAACACACATGCAATGACTCTAGTTGTTATTAGTAAAAAGACCACACATGCAATGACACTGGTGGATCCATGTGTGGTCTCTGAAGAGAACACACATTTCAATGATACTGGTGGATCCGTATGTGGTATGTGAAAAGAATAGTCATGAAATGACTCCAGTTATTGTTAGTAGAAAGAGCACACATGCAATTACACTGGTGGATCCATATGTGGTATGTAAAAACAATAGTCATGAAATGACTCCAGTTGCTGTTAGTAAAAAAGAACACACATGCAATGACACTGGTGGATCCATGTGTGGTCTTTGAAGAGAACACACATTTTAATGACACTGGTGGATCCATATGTGGTATGTGAAAATAATAGTCATGAAATGACTCCAGTTGTTGTTAGTAAAAAGAGCACACATGCAATGCCACTGGTGGTTCCATGGGTCTGTGAAGAGAACACACATGCAATGACTCTAGTTGTTGTTAGTAAAAAGAACACACTTGCAATGACACTGGTGGATCCGTGTGTGGTCTCTGAAGAGAACACACATTTAGATGACACTGGTGGATCCATATGTGGTATGTGAAAAGAATAGTCAGGAAATGACTCCAGTTGTTGTTAGTAAAAAGAGCACACATGTAATTACACTGGTGGATCCATGTATGGTCTCTGAAGAGAACACACATGTAATGACACTGGTGGATCCGTAGGTGGATTGTGAAAAGAACACACATGCAATGACTCTAGTTGTTGTTAGTAAAAATATCACACATGCAATTACACTAGTGGATCCATGTATGGTCTCTAAAGAGAACACACATTTCAATGACACTTGTGGATCCATAGGTGGGTTGTGAAAGGAACACACATGCAATGACTCCAGTTGTTGTTAGTAAAAAGAGCACACATGCAATGACACTGGTGGATCCATGTATGGTCTCTGAAGAGAACACACATGAAATGACACTGGTGGATCCATAGGTGGATTGTGAAAAGAACACACATGCAATGACTCTAGTTGTTGTTAGTAGAAAGAGGACACATGCAATTACAATGGTGGATCCATGTGTGGTCTCTGAAGAGAACACACATGCAATGACACCGGTGGATCCATAGGTGGATTGTGAAAAGAACACACATGCAATGACTCTGGTTGTTGTTAGTAAAAAGAACACATATGCAATGACACTGGTGGATCCATGTGTGGTCTCTGTAGAGAACACACATTTCAATGACACTGGTGGATCCATATGTGGTATGTGAAAAGAATAGTCATGAAATTACTCTAGTTGTTGTTAGTAAAAAGAACACACATGCAATGACAATGGTGGTTCCATGTGTGGTCTGTGAAGAGAACACACATGCAATGACACTGGTGGATCCATATGTGGTATGTGAAAATAATAGTCATGAAATGACTCCAGTTGTTGTTAGAAAAAGAACACACATGCAATGACACTGGTGGATCCATGTGTGGTCTCTGAAGAGAACACACATTTCAATGACATTGGTGGATCCGTATGTGGTATGTGAAAAGAATAGTCATGAAATGACTCCAGTTGTTGTTAGTAGAAAGAGCACGCATGCAATTACACTGGTGGATCCATGTGTGGTTTCTGAAGAGAAAACACATTTCAATGACACTGGTGAATCCATATGTGGTATGTGAAAAGAATAGTCATGAAATGACTCCAGTTGTTAGTAAAAAGAGCACACATGCAATGACACTGGTGGTTCCTTGTGTGGTCTGTGAAGAGAACACGCATGCAATGATTCTGGTTGTTAGTAAAAAGAACACACATGCAATGACACTGGTGGATCCGTGTGTGGTTTCTGAAGAGAACACATATTTTAATGACCCTGGTGGATCCATATGTGGTATGTGAAAAGAATAGTCATGAAATGACTCTAGTTGTTGTTAGGAAAAAGAGCACACATGCAATGACACTACTGGATCCATAGGTGGATTGTGAAAAGAACACACATGCAATGACTCTGGTTGTTGTTAGTAAAAAGAACACACATGCAATGACAATGGTGGATCCATGTGTGGTCTCTGAAGATAACACACATTTCAATGGCAGTGGTGGATCCATATGTGGTATGTGAAAAGCATAGTCATGAAATGACTCTAGTTGTTGTTAGTAAAAAGAGCACACATTAAATTACACTGGTGGAGAGACCACACATGCAATGACACTTGTGGATCCATAGGTGGATTATGAAAAGAACACACATGCAATGACTCTAGTTGTTGTTAGTGAAAAGAGCAGACATGCAATTACACTGGTGGATCCATGTGTGGTCTCTGAAGAGAACACACATGCAATGACACTCGTGGATCCATAGGTGGATTGTGAAAAGAACACACATGCAATGACTCTGGTTGTTGTTAGTACAAATAACACACATGCAATGACACTGGTGGATCCATGTGTGTTCTCTTCACATGCAATGAATCTAGTTGCCGTTAATGAGAAGAAGACACATGCAATGCCTATAGTGGATCCATAGGTGGATTGTCAAAATAACACACATGCAATGACTCTGGTTGTTGTTAGTAAAAATAACACACATGAAATGACACTGGTGCATCCATGTGCGGTGTCTGAAGAGAACACAGATGCAATGACACTGGTGGATCCATAGGTGGATTGTGAAAAGAACACACATGCAATGACTACGGTGGATCCATAGATGGATTGTGAAAATAACACACATGTAATGACTCTGGTTGTTAGTAAAAATAACACATATGTAGTGACACTAGTGGATCCATGTGTGGTCTCTAAAGAGAACACACATGAAATGACACTGGTGGATCCATAGGTGGATTGTGAAAAGAACACACATGCAATGACTCTAGTTGTTGTTAGTAGAAAGAGCACACATGCAATTACCTTTGGTGGATCCATGTGCGGTGTCTGAAGAGAACACACATGCAATGACACCGGTGGATCCATAGGTGGATTGTGAAAAGAACACACATGCAATGACTCTGGTTGTTCTTACTAAAAAGAACACATATGCAATGACACTGGTGGATCCATGTGTGGTATCTATAGAGAACACACATTTCAATGACACTGGTGGATTCATATGTGGTAAGTGAAAAGAATAGTCATGAAATTACTCTAGTTGTTGTTAGTAAAAAGAACACACATGCAATGACAATGGTGGTTCCATGTGTGGTCTGTGAAGAGAACACACATGCAATGACACTGATGGATCCATATGTGGTATGTGAAAAGAATAGTCATGAAATGACTCTAGTTGTTGTTAGTAAAAAGAGCACACATGCAATGACACTAGTGGATCCATAGGTGGATTGTGAAAAGAACACACATGCAATGACTCTGGTTGTTATTAGTAAAAAGAACACACATGCAATGACACTGGTGGATCCATGTGTGGTCTCTGAAGAGAACACACATTTCAATGACACTGGTGGATCCATATGTGGTATGTGAAAATAATAGTCATGAAATGACTCCAGTTGTTGTTAGTAAAAAAAGCACACATGAAATTACACTAGTGGAGATGCCACACATGCAATGACAGTGGTGGATCCATAGGTGCATTGTGAAAATAACACACATGCAATGACTCTAGTTGTTGTTAGTGAGAAGAGCAGACATGCAATTACACTGGTGGATCCATGTGTGGTCTCTGAAGAGAACACACATTTCAATGACACTGGTGGATCCATAGGCGTATTGTGAAAAGAACACACATGCAATGACTCCAGTTGTTGTTAGTAAAAAGAGCACACATGCAATGACACTGGTGGATCCATGTGTGGTCTTTGAAGAGAACACACATGCAATGACACTGGTGGATCCATAGGTGGATTGTGAAAAGAACACACATGCAATGACTCTAGTTGTTGTTAGTAAAAAGAACACACATGCAATGACACTGGTGGATCCATGTATGGTCTCTCAAGAGAACACACATTTCAATGACACTGGTGGATCCATATGTGGTATGTGAAAAGAATAGTCAAGAAATTACTCTAGTTGTTGTTAGTAAAAAGAGCACAAATGCAATTACACTGGTGGATCCATGGGTGGTCTCTAAAGAGAACACAAATTTCAATGACACTGGTGGATCCATATGTTGTATGTGAAAAGAACAGTCATGAAATGACTCCAGTTGTTGTTACTAAAAAGAGCACACATGAAATTACACTGGTGGATCCATGTGTGGTCTCTGAAGAGAACACACATGCAAAGACTCTAAAAGTGGTTAATCAGAAGAACACACATGCAATGACTCTAAATGTGGTTAATGAGAAGAACACACATGCAATGACTACGGTGGATCCATAGATGGATTGTGAAAATAACACACATGTAATGACTCTGGTTGTTAGTAAAAATAACACACATGTAGTGACACTAGTGGATCCATGTGTGGTCTCTAAAGAGAACACATGAAATGACACTGGTGGATCCATAGGTGGATTGTGAAAAGAACACACATGCAATGACTCTAGTTGTTGTTAGTAGAAAGAGCACACATGCAATTACACTGGTGGATCCATGTGTGGTCTCTGAAGAGAACACACATGCAATGACACCGGTGGATCCATAGGTGGATTGTGAAAAGAACACACATGCAATGACTCTGGTTGTTGTTACTAAAAAGAACACATATGCAATGACAATGGTGGATCCATGTGTGGTCTCTATAGAGAACACACATTTCAATGACACTGGTGGATCCATATGTGGTATGTGAAAAGAAAAGTCATGAAATTACTCCAGTAGTTGTTAGTAAAAAGAACACACATGCAATAATAATGGTGGTTCCATGTGTGGTCTGTGAAGAGAACACACATGCAATGACACTGGTGGATCCATATGTGGTATGTGAAATGAATAGTCATGAAATGACTCCAGTTGTTGTTAGAAAAAGAACACACATGCAATGGCACTAGTTGATCCATGTGTGGTCTCTGAAGAGAACACACATTTCAATGACATTGGTGGATCCGTATGTGGTATGTGAAAAGAATAGTCATGAAATGACTCCAGTTGTTGTTAGTAGAAAGAGCACAGATGCAATTACACTGGTGGATCCATGTGTGGTTTTTGAAGAGAACACACATTTCAATGACACTGGTGGATCCATATGTGGTATGTGAAAAGAATAGTCATGAAATGACTCCAGTTGTTAGTAAAAAGAGCAGACATGCAATGACACTGGTGGTTCCTTGTGTGGTCTTTGAAGAGAACACGCATGCAATGATTCTGGTTGTTAGTGAAAAGAACACACATGCAATGACACTGGTGGATCCGTGTGTGGTTTCTGAAGAGAACACACATTTCAATGACACTGGTGGATCCATATGTGGTATCTGAAAAGAATAGTCATGAAATGACTCCATTTGTTGTTAGTAAAAAGAGCACACATGCAATGACACTACTGGATCCATAGGTGGATTGTGAAAAGAACACACATGCAATGACTCTGGTTGTTGTTAGTAAAAAGAACACACATGCAATGACAATGGTAGATCCATGTGTGGTCTCTGAAGAGAACACACATTTCAATGGCACCGGTGGATCCATATGTGGTATGTGAAAAGAATAGTCATGAAATGACTCTAGTTGTTGTTAGTAAAAAGAGCACACATTAAATTACACTGGTGGAGAGACCACACATGCAATGACACTTGAGGATCCATAGGTGGATTGTGAAAAGAACACACATGCAATGACTCTAGTTGTTGTTAGTGAAAAGAGCAGACATGCAATTACACTGGTGGATCCATGTGTGGTCTCTGAAGAGAACACACATTTCAATGACACTAGTGGATCCATAGGTGGATTGTGAAAAGAACACACATGCAATTACTCTAGTTGTTGTTAGTAAAAAGAACACACATGCAATGACACTGGTGGATCCATAGGTGGATTGTGAAAAGAACACACATGCAATGACTCTGGTTGTTATTAGTAAAAAGAACACACGTGCAATGACACTGGTGGATCCATGTGTGGTCTCTGAAGAGAACACACATTTCAATGACACTGGTGGATCCATATGTGGTATGTGACAAGAATAGTCATGAAATGACTCCAGTTGTTGTTAGTAAAAAAAGCACACATGAAATTACACTAGTGGAGATGCCACACATGCAATGACAGTGGTGGATCCATAGGTGCATTGTGAAAAGAACACACATGCAATGACTCTAGTTGTTGTTAGTGAGAAGAGCAGACATGCAATTACACTGGTGGATCCATGTGTGGTCTCTGAAGAGAACACACATTTCAATGACACTGGTGGATCCATAGGCGTATTGTGAAAAGAACACACATGCAATGACTCCAGTTGTTGTTAGTAAAAAGAGCACACATGCAATCACACTGGTGGACACATATGTGGTCTTTGAAGAGAACACACATGCAATGACACTGGTGGATCCATAGGTGGATTGTGAATAGAACACACATGCAATGACTCTAGTTGTTGTTAGTAAAAAGAACACACATGCAATGACACTGGTGGATCCATGTATGGTCTCTCAAGAGAACACACATTTCAATGACACTGGTGGATCCATATGTGGTATGTGAAAAGAATAGTCACGAAATTACTCCAGTTGTTGTTAGTAAAAAGAGCACAAATGCAATTACACTGGTGGATCCATGGGTGGTCTCTGAAGAGAACACACATTTCAATGACACTGGTGGATCCATATGTTGTATGTGAAAAGAACAGTCATGAAATGACTCCAGTTGTTGTTACTAAAAAGAGCACACATGAAATTACACTGGTGGATCCATGTGTGGTCTCTGAAGAGAACACACATGCAAAGACTCTAAAAGTGGTTAATCAGAAGAACACACATGCAATGACTCTAAATGTGGTTAATGAGAAGAACACACATGCAATGACTACGGTGGATCCATAGATGGATTGTGAAAATAACACACATGTAATGACTCTGGTTGTTAGTAAAAATTACACACATGTAGTGACACTAGTGGATGCATGTGTGGTCTCTAAAGAGAACACATGAAATGACACTGGTGGATCCATAGGTGGATTGTGAAAAGAACACACATGCAATGACTCTAGTTGTTGTTAGTAGAAAGAGCACACATGCAATTACACTGGTGGATCCATGTGTGGTCTCTGAAGAGAACACACATGCAATGACACTGGTGGATCCATAGGTGGATTGTGAAAAGAACACACATGCAATGACTCTGGTTGTTGTTACTAAAAAGAACACATATGCAATGACAATGGTGGATCCATGTGTGGTCTCTATAGAGAACACACATTTCAATGACACTGGTGGATCCATATGTGGTATGTGAAAAGAAAAGTCATGAAATTACTCCAGTTGTTGTTAGTAAAAAGAACACACATGCAATAACAATGGTGGTTCCATGTGTGGTCTGTGAAGAGAACACACATGCAATGACACTGGTGGATCCATATGTGGTATGTGAAATGAATAGTCATGAAATGACTCCAGTTGTTGTTAGAAAAAGAACACACATGCAATGGCACTAGTTGATCCATGTGTGGTCTCTGAAGAGAACACACATTTCAATGACATTGGTGGATCCATATGTGGTATGTGAAAAGAATAGTCTTGAAATGACTCCAGTTGTTGTTAGTAGAAAGAGCACAGATGCAATTACGCTGGTGGATCCATGTGTGGTTTTTGAAGAGAACACACATTTCAATGACACTGGTGGATCCATATGTGGTATGTGAAAAGAATAGTCATGAAATGACTCCAGTTGTTAGTAAAAAGAGCAGACATGCAATGACACTGGTGGTTCCTTGTGTGGTCTTTGAAGAGAACACGCATGCAATGATTCTGGTTGTTAGTGAAAAGAACACACATGCAATGACACTGGTGGATCCGTGTGTGGTTTCTGAAGAGAACACACATTTCAATGACACTGGTGGATCCATATGTGGTATCTGAAAAGAATAGTCATGAAATGACTCCATTTGTTGTTAGTAAAAAGAGCACACATGCAATGACACTACTGGATCCATAGGTGGATTGTGAAAAGAACACACATGCAATGACTCTGGTTGTTGTTAGTAAAAAGAACACACATGCAATGACAATGGTGGATCCATGTGTGGTCTCTGAAGAGAACACACATTTCAATGGCACCGGTGGATCCATATGTGGTATGTGAAAAGAATAGTCATGAAATGACTCTAGTTGTTGTTAGTAAAAAGAGCACACATTAAATTACACTGGTGGAGAGACCACACATGCAATGACACTTGAGGATCCATAGGTGGATTGTGAAAATAACACACATGCAATGACTCTAGTTGTTGTTAGTGAAAAGAGCAGACATGCAATTACACTGGTGGATCCATGTGTGGTCTCTGAAGAGAACACACATTTCAATGACACTAGTGGATCCATAGGTGGATTGTGAAAAGAACACACATGCAATTACTCTAGTTGTTGTTAGTAAAAAGAACACACATGCAATGACACTGGTGGATCCATGTGTGGTCTCTGAAGAGAACACACATTTCAATGACACTGGTGGATCCATATGTGGTATGTGAAAAGAATAGTCACGAAATGACTCCAGTTGTTGTTAGTAGAAAGAGCACACATGCAATTACACTGGTGGATCCATGAGTGGTCTCTGAAGAGAACACACATTTCAATGACACTAGTGGATCCATATGTTGTATGTGAAAAGAACAGTCATGAAATGACTCTAGTTGTTGTTAGTAAAAAGAGCACACATGAAATTACACTGGTGGATCCATGTGTGGTCTCTGAAGAGAACACACATGCAAAGACTCTAAATGTGGTTAATGAGAAGAACACACATGCAATGACTACGGTGGATCCATAGGTGGATTGTGAAAATAACACACATGTAATGACTCTGGTTGTTGTTAGTAAAAATAACACACATGTAGTGACACTAGTGGATCCATGTGTGGTCTCTAAAGAGAACACACATGAAATGACACTGGTGGATCCATAGGTGGATTGTGAAAAGAACACAATTGCAATGACTCTAGTTGTTGTTAGTAGAAATAGCACATATGCAATTACAATGGTGGATCCATGTGTGGTCTCTGAAGAGAACACACATGCATTGACACCGGTGGATCCATAGGTGGATTGTGAAAAGAACACACATGCAATGACTCTGGTTGTTGTTAGTAAAAAGAACACATATGCAATGACACTGGTGGATCCATGTGTGGTCTCTGTAGAGCACACACATTTCAATGACACTGGTGGATCCATATGTGGTATGTGAAAAGAATAGTCATGAAATTACTCTAGTTGTTGTTAGTAAAAAGAACACACATGCAATGACAATGGTGGTTCCATGTGTGGTCTGTGAAGAGAACACACATGCAATGACACTGGTGGATCCATATGTGGTATGTGAAAATAATAGTCATGAAATGACTCCAGTTGTTGTTAGAAAAAGATCACACATGCAATGACACTGGTGGATCCATGTGTGGTCTCTGAAGAGAACACACATTTCAATGACATTGGTGGATCCGTATGTGGTATGTGAAAAGAATAGTCATGAAATGACTCTTGTTGTTGTTAGTAGAAAGAGCACACATGCAATTACACTGGTGGATCCATGTGTGGTTTCTGAAGAGAAAACACATTTCAATGACACTGGTGAATCCATATGTGGTATGTAAAAAGAATAGTCATGAAATGACTCGAGTTGTTAGTAAAAAGAGCACACATGCAATGACACTGGTGGTTCCTTGTGTGGTCTATGAAGAGAACACGCATGCAATGATTCTGGTTGTTAGTAAAAAGAACACACATGCAATGACAATGGTGGATCCATGTGTGGTCTCTGAAGAGAACACACATTTCAATGGCACTGGTGGATCCATATGTGGTATGTGAAAAGAATAGTCATGAAATGACTCCAGTTGTTGTTAGTAAAAAGAGCACACATTAAATTACACTGGTGGAGAGACCACACATGCAATGACACTTGTGGATCCATAGGTGGATTGTGAAAAGAACACACATGCAAGGACTCTAGTTGTTGTTAGTGAAAAGAGCAGACATGCAATTACACTGGTGGATCCATGTGTGGTCTCTGAAGAGAACACACATTTCAATGACACTGGTGGATCCATAGGTGGATTGTGAAAAGAACACACTTGCAATGACTCCAGTTGTTGTTAGTAAAAAGAGCACACATGCAATGACACTTGTGGATCCATAGGTGGATTATGAAAAGAACACACATGCAATGACTCTAGTTGTTGTTAGTGAAAAGAGCAGACATGCAATTACACTGGTGGATCCATGTGTGGTCTCTGAAGAGAACACACATGCAATGACACTGGTGGATCCATAGGTGGATTGTGAAAAGAACACACATGCAATGACTCTGGTTGTTGTTAGTACAAATAACACACATGCAATGACACTGGTGGATCCATGTGTGTTCTCTTCACATGCAATGAATCTAGTTGCCGTTAATGAGAAGAAGACACATGCAATGCCTACAGTGGATCCATAGGTGGATTGTCAAAATAACACACATGCAATGACTCTGGTTGTTGTTAGTAAAAATAACACACATGAAATGACACTGGTGGATCCATGTGCGGTGTCTGAAGAGAACACAGATGCAATGACACTGGTGGATCCATAGGTGGATTGTGAAAAGAACACACATGCAATGACTACGGTGGATCCATAGATGGATTGTGAAAATAACACACATGTAATGACTCTGGTTGTTAGTAAAAATAACACACATGTAGTGACACTAGTGGATCCATGTGTGGTCTCTAAAGAGAACACACATGAAATGACACTGGTGGATCCATAGGTGGATTGTGAAAAGAACACACATGCAATGACTCTAGTTGTTGTTAGTAGAAAGAGCACACATGCAATTACACTGGTGGATCCATGTGTGGTCTCTGAAGAGAACACACATGCAATGACACCGGTGGATCCATAGGTGGATTGTGAAAAGAACACACATGCAATGACTCTGGTTGTTGTTACTAAAAAGAACACATATGCAATGACACTGGTGGATCCATGTGTGGTCTCTATAGAGAACACACATTTCAATGACACTGGTGGATCCATATATGGTATGTGAAAAGAATAGTCATGAAATTACTCCAGTTGTTAGTAAAAAGAACACACATGCAATGACAATGGTGGTTCCATGTGTGGTCTGTGAAGAGAACACACATGCAATGACACTGGTGGATCCATATGTGGTATGTGAAAAGAATAGTCATGAAATGACTCTAGTTGTTGTTAGTAAAAAGAGCACACATGCAATGACACTAGTGGATCCATAGGTGGATTGTGAAAAGAACACACATGCAATGACTCTGGTTGTTATTAGTAAAAAGAACACACATGCAATGACCTTTGGTGGATCCATGTGTGGTCTCTGAAGAGAACACACATTTCAATGACACTGGTGCATCCATATGTGGTATGTGAAAAGAATAGTCATGAAATTACTCTAGTTGTTGTTAGTAAAAAGAACACACATGCAATGACAATGGTGGTTCCATGTGTGGTCTGTGAAGAGAACACACATGCAATGACACTGGTGGATCCATATGTGGTATGTGAAAATAATAGTCATGAAATGACTCCAGTTGTTGTTAGAAAAAGAACACACATGCAATGACACTTGTGGATCCATAGGTGGATTATGAAAAGAACACACATGCAATGACTCTAGTTGTTGTTAGTGAAAAGAGCAAACATGCAATTACACTGGTGGATCCATGTGTGGTCTCTGAAGAGAACACACATGCAATGACACTGGTGGATCCATAGGTGGATTGTGAAAAGAACACACATGCAATGACTCTGGTTGTTGTTAGTACAAATAACACACATGCAATGACCTTTGGTGGATCCATGTGTGTTCTCTTCACATGCAATGAATCTAGTTGCCGTTAATGAGAAGAAGACACATGCAATGCCTACAGTGGATCCATAGGTGGATTGTCAAAATAACACACATGCAATGACTCTGGTTGTTGTTAGTAAAAATAACACACATGAAATGACACTGGTGGATCCATGTGCGGTGTCTGAAGAGAACACAGATGCAATGACACTGGTGGATCCATAGGTGGATTGTGAAAAGAACACACATGCAATGACTACGGTGGATCCATAGATGGATTGTGAAAATAACACACATGTAATGACTCTGGTTGTTAGTAAAAATAACACACATGTAGTGACACTAGTGGATCCATGTGTGGTCTCTAAAGAGAACACACATGAAATGACACTGGTGGATCCATAGGTGGATTGTGAAAAGAACACACATGCAATGACTCTAGTTGTTGTTAGTAGAAAGAGCACACATGCAATTACACTGGTGGATCCATGTGTGGTCTCTGAAGAGAACACACATGCAATGACACCGGTGGATCCATAGGTGGATTGTGAAAAGAACACACATGCAATGACTCTGGTTGTTGTTACTAAAAAGAACACATATGCAATGACACTGGTGGATCCATGTGTGGTCTCTATAGAGAACACACATTTCAATGACACTGGTGGATCCATATATGGTATGTGAAAAGAATAGTCATGAAATTACTCCAGTTGTTGTTAGTAAAAAGAACACACATGCAATGACAATGGTGGTTCCATGTGTGGTCTGTGAAGAGAACACACATGCAATGACACTGGTGGATCCATATGTGGTATGTGAAAAGAATAGTCATGAAATGACTCTAGTTGTTGTTAGTAAAAAGAGCACACATGCAATGACACTAGTGGATCCATAGGTGGATTGTGAAAAGAACACACATGCAATGACTCTGGTTGTTATTAGTAAAAAGAACACACATGCAATGACACTGGTGGATCCATGTGTGGTCTCTGAAGAGAACACACATTTCAATGACACTGGTGCATCCATATGTGGTATGTGAAAAGAATAGTCATGAAATTACTCTAGTTGTTGTTAGTAAAAAGAACACACATGCAATGACAATGGTGGTTCCATGTGTGGTCTGTGAAGAGAACACACATGCAATGACACTGGTGGATCCATATGTGGTATGTGAAAATAATAGTCATGAAATGACTCCTGTTGTTGTTAGAAAAAGAACACACATGCAATGACACTTGTGGATCCATAGGTGGATTATGAAAAGAACACACATGCAATGACTCTAGTTGTTGTTAGTGAAAAGAGCAAACATGCAATTACACTGGTGGATCCATGTGTGGTCTCTGAAGAGAACACACATGCAATGACACTGGTGGATCCATAGGTGGATTGTGAAAAGAACACACATGCAATGACTCTGGTTGTTGTTAGTACAAATAACACACATGCAATGACACTGGTGGATCCATGTGTGTTCTCTTCACATGCAATGAATCTAGTTGCCGTTAATGAGAAGAAGACACATGCAATGCCTACAGTGGATCCATAGGTGGATTGTCAAAATAACACACATGCAATGACTCTGGTTGTTGTTAGTAAAAATAACACACATGAAATGACACTGGTGGATCCATATGTGGTGTCAAGAGAACAGATGCAATGACACTGTGGATCCATAGGTGGATTGTGAAAAGAACACACATGCAATGACTACGGTGGATCCATAGATGGATTGTGAAAATAACACACATGTAATGACTCTGGTTGTTAGTAAAAATAACACACATGTAGTGACACTAGTGGATCCATGTGTGGTCTCTAAAGAGAACACACATGAAATGACACTGGTGGATCCATAGGTGGATTGTGAAAAGAACACACATGCAATGACTCTAGTTGTTGTTAGTAGAAAGAGCACACATGCAATTACACTGGTGGATCCATGTGTGGTCTCTAAAGAGAACACACATGCAATGACACCGGTGGATCCATAGGTGGATTGTGAAAAGAACACACATGCAATGACTCTGGTTGTTGTTACTAAAAAGAACACATATGCAATGACACTGGTGGATCCATGTGTGGTCTCTATAGAGAACACACATTTCAATGACACTGGTGGATCCATATGTGGTATGTGAAAAGAATAGTCATGAAATTACTCTAGTTGTTGTTAGTAAAAAGAACACACATGCAATGACAATGGTGGTTCCATGTGTGGTCTGTGAAGAGAACACACATGCAATGACACTGGTGGATCCATATGTGGTATGTGAAAAGAATAGTCATGAAATGACTCTAGTTGTTGTTAGTAAAAAGAGCACACATGCAATGACACTAGTGGATCCATAGGTGGATTGTGAAAAGAACACACATGCAATGACTCTGGTTGTTATTAGTAAAAAGAACACACATGCAATGACACTGGTGGATCCATGTGTGGTCTCTGAAGAGAACACACATTTCAATGACACTGGTGGATCCATATGTGGTATGTGAAAAGAATAGTCATGAAATTACTCTAGTTGTTGTTAGTAAAAAGAACACACATGCAATGGCAATGGTGGTTCCATGTGTGGTCTGGGAAGAGAACACACATGCAATGACACTGGTGGATCCATATGTGGTATGTGAAATGAATAGTCATGAAATGACTCCAGTTGTTGTTAGAAAAAGAACACACATGCAATGGCACTAGTTGATCCATGTGTGGTCTCTGAAGAGAACACACATTTCAATGACATTGGTGGATCCGTATGTGGTATGTGAAAAGAATAGTCATGAAATGACTCCAGTTGTTGTTAGTAGAAAGAGCACAGATGCAATTACACTGGTGGATCCATGTGTGGTTTTTGAAGAGAACACACATTTCAATGACACTGGTGGATCCATATGTGGTATGTGAAAAGAATAGTCATGAAATGACTCCAGTTGTTAGTAAAAAGAGCAGACATGCAATGACACTGGTGGTTCCTTGTGTGGTATTTGAAGAGAACACGCATGCAATGATTCTGGTTGTTAGTAAAAAGAACACACATGCAATGACAATGGTGGATCCATGTGTGGTCTCTGAAGAGAACACACATTTCAATGGCACTGGTGGATCCATATGTGGTATGTGAAAAGAATAGTCATGAAATGACTCTAGTTGTTGTTAGTAAAAAGAGCACACATTAAATTACACTGGTGGAGAGACCACACATGCAATGACACTTGTGGATCCATAGGTGGATTGTGAAAAGAACACACATGCAAGGACTCTAGTTGTTGTTAGTGAAAAGTGCAGACATGCAATTACACTGGTGGATCCATGTGTGGTCTCTGAAGAGAACACACATTTCAATGACACTGGTGGATCCATAGGTGGATTGTGAAAAGAACACACTTGCAATGACTCCAGTTGTTGTTAGTAAAAAGAGCACACATGCAATGACACTTGTGGATCCATAGGTGGATTATGAAAAGAACACACATGCAATGACTCTAGTTGTTAGTGAAAAGAGCAAACATGCAATTACACTGGTGGATCCATGTGTGGTCTCTGAAGAGAACACACATGCAATGACACTGGTGGATCCATAGGTGGATTGTGAAAAGAACACACATGCAATGACTCTGGTTGTTGTTAGTACAAATAACACACATGCAATGACTCTGGTTGTTGTTAGTACAAATAACACACATGCAATGACACTGGTGGATCCATGTGTGTTCTCTTCACATGCAATGAATCTAGTTGCCGTTAATGAGAAGAAGACACATGCAATGCCTACAGTGGATCCATAGGTGGATTGTCAAAATAACACACATGCAATGACTCTGGTTGTTGTTAGTAAAAATAACACACATGAAATGACACTGGTGGATCCATGTGCGGTGTCTGAAGAGAACACAGATGCAATGACACTGGTGGATCCATAGGTGGATTGTGAAAAGAACACACATGCAATGACTACGGTGGATCCATAGATGGATTGTGAAAATAACACACATGTAATGACTCTGGTTGTTAGTAAAAATAACACACATGTAGTGACACTAGTGGATCCATGTGTGGTCTCTAAAGAGAACACACATGAAATGACACTGGTGGATCCATAGGTGGATTGTGAAAAGAACACACATGCAATGACTCTAGTTGTTGTTAGTAGAAAGAGCACACATG
The DNA here is from genome assembly GCA_023614405.1 of Avena insularis. Lineage (NCBI taxonomy): Eukaryota > Viridiplantae > Streptophyta > Magnoliopsida > Poales > Poaceae > Avena > Avena insularis. The sequence continues at coordinate 119,931,378 of CM042688.1, read as the reverse complement.
CAATTACACTGGTGGATCCATGTGTGGTCTCTAAAGAGAACACACATGCAATGACACCGGTGGATCCATAGGTGGATTGTGAAAAGAACACACATGCAATGACTCTGGTTGTTGTTACTAAAAAGAACACATATGCAATGACACAGGTGGATCCATGTGTGGTCTCTATAGAGAACACACATTTCAATGACACTGGTGGATCCATATGTGGTATGTGAAAAGAATAGTCATGAAATTACTCCAGTTGTTGTTAGTAAAAAGAACACACATGCAATGACAATGGTGGTTCCATTTGTGGTCTGTGAAGAGAACACACATGCAATGACACTGGTGGATCCATATGTGGTATGTGAAAAGAATAGTCATGAAATGACTCTAGTTGTTGTTAGTAAAAAGAGCACACATGCAATGACACTAGTGGATCCATAGGTGGATTGTGAAAAGAACACACATGCAATGACTCTGGTTGTTATTAGTAAAAAGAACACACATGCAATGACACTGGTGGATCCATGTGTGGTCTCTGAAGAGAACACACATTTCAATGACACTGGTGGATCCATATGTGGTATGTGAAAAGAATAGTCATGAAATGACTCCAGTTGTTGTTAGTAAAAAAAGCACACATGAAATTACACTAGTGGAGATGCCACACATGCAATGACAGTGGTGGATCCATAGGTGCATTGTGAAAAGAACACACATGCAATGACTCTAGTTGTTGTTAGTGAGAAGAGCAGACATGCAATTACACTGGTGGATCCATGTGTGGTCTCTGAAGAGAACACACATTTCAATGACACTGGTGGATCCATAGGCGTATTGTGAAAAGAACACACATGCAATGACTCCAGTTGTTGTTAGTAAAAAGAGCACACATGCAATGACATCAGGGATCAATGTGTGGTTTCTGAAGAGAACACCCATGCAATGACACTGGTGGATCCATAGGTGGATTCTAAAAAGAACACACATGCAATGACTCTGGTTGTTGTTAGTGAAAAGAACACACATGCAATGACACTGGTGGATCCATGTATGGTCTCTCAAGAGAACACACATTTCAATGACACTGGTGGATCCATATGTGGTATGTGAAAAGAATAGTCACGAAATTACTCCAGTTGTTGTTAGTAAAAAGAGCACAAATGCAATTACACTGGTGGATCCATGGGTGGTCTCTGAAGAGAACACACATTTCAATGACACTGGTGGATCCATATGTTGTATGTGAAAAGAACAGTCATGAAATGACTCCAGTTGTTGTTACTAAAAAGAGCACACATGAAATTACATCAGGATCCATGTGTGGTCTCTGAAGAGAACACACATGCAAAGACTCTAAAAGTGGTTAATCAGAAGAACACACATGCAATGACTCTAAATGTGGTTAATGAGAAGAACACACATGCAATGACTACGGTGGATCCATAGATGGATTGTGAAAATAACACACATGTAATGACTCTGGTTGTTAGTAAAAATAACACACATGTAGTGACACTAGTGGATCCATGTGTGGTCTCTAAAGAGAACACATGAAATGACACTGGTGGATCCATAGGTGGATTGTGAAAAGAACACACATACAATGAATCTAGTTGTTGTTAGTAGAAAGAGCACACATGCAATTACACTGGTGGATCCATGTGTGGTCTCTGAAGAGAACACACATGCAATGACACCGGTGGATCCATAGGTGGATTGTGAAAAGAACACACATGCAATGACTCTGGTTGTTGTTACTAAAAAGAACACATATGCAATGACAATGGTGGATCCATGTGTGGTCTCTATAGAGAACACACATTTCAATGACACTGGTGGATCCATATGTGGTATGTGAAAAGAAAAGTCATGAAATTACTCCAGTTGTTGTTAGTAAAAAGAACACACATGCAATAACAATGGTGGTTCCATGTGTGGTCTGTGAAGAGAACACACATGCAATGACACTGGTGGATCCATATGTGGTATGTGAAATGAATAGTCATGAAATGACTCTAGTTGTTGTTAGAAAAAGAACACACATGCAATGGCACTAGTTGATCCATGTGTGGTCTCTGAAGAGAACACACATTTAAAAAGAGCACACATGAAATTACACTGGTGGATCCATGTGTGGTCTCTGAAGAGAACACACATGCAAAGACTCTAAAAGTGGTTAATCAGAAGAACACACATGCAATGACACTGGTGGATCCATGTGTGGTCTTTGAAGAGAACACACATGCAATGACACTGGTGGATCCATAGGTGGATTGTGAAAAGAACACACATGCAATGACTCTAGTTGTTGTTAGTAAAAAGAACACACATGCAATGACACTGGTGGATCCATGTATGGTCTCTCAAGAGAACACACATTTCAATGACACTGGTGGATCCATATGTGGTATGTGAAAAGAATAGTCACGAAATTACTCCAGTTGTTGTTAGTAAAAAGAGCACAAATGCAATTACACTGGTGGATCCATGGGTGGTCTCTGAAGAGAACACACATTTCAATGACACTGGTGGATCCATATGTTGTATGTGAAAAGAACAGTCATGAAATGACTCCAGTTGTTGTTACTAAAAAGAGCACACATGAAATTACATCAGGATCCATGTGGTCTCAAGAGAACACACACATGCAATGACTCTAAACGTGGTTAATCACATGAACACACATGCAATGACTCTAAATGTGGTTAATGAGAAGAACACACATGCAATGACTACGGTGGATCCATAGATGGATTGTGAAAATAACACACATGTAATGACTCTGGTTGTTAGTAAAAATAACACACATGTAGTGACACTAGTGGATCCATGTGTGGTCTCTAAAGAGAACACATGAAATGACACTGGTGGATCCATAGGTGGATTGTGAAAAGAACACACATACAATGAATCTAGTTGTTGTTAGTAGAAAGAGCACACATGCAATTACATCAGGATCCATGTGTGGTCTCTCAAGAGAACACACATGCAATGACACCGGTGGATCCATAGGTGGATTGTGAAAAGAACACATGCAATGACTCTGGTTGTTGTTACTAAAAAGAACACATATGCAATGACAATGGTGGATCCATGTGTGGTCTCTATAGAGAACACACATTTCAATGACACTGGTGGATCCATATGTGGTATGTGAAAAGAAAAGTCATGAAATTACTCCAGTTGTTGTTAGTAAAAAGAACACACATGCAATAACAATGGTGGTTCCATGTGTGGTCTGTGAAGAGAACACACATGCAATGACACTGGTGGATCCATATGTGGTATGTGAAATGAATAGTCATGAAATGACTCTAGTTGTTGTTAGAAAAAGAACACACATGCAATGGCACTAGTTGATCCATGTGTGGTCTCTGAAGAGAACACACATTTCAATGGCATTGGTGGATCCGTATGTGGTATGTGAAAAGAATAGTCATGAAATGACTCCAGTTGTTGTTAGTAGAAAGAGCACACATGCAATTACACTGGTGGATCCATGTGTGGTTTTTGAAGAGAACACACATTTCAATGACACTGGTGGATCCATATGTGGTATGTGAAAAGAATAGTCATGAAATGACTCCAGTTGTTAGTAAAAAGAGCAGACATGCAATGACACTGGTGGTTCCTTGTGTGGTCTTTGAAGAGAACACGCATGCAATGATTCTGGTTGTTAGTGAAAAGAACACACATGCAATGACACTGGTGGATCCGTGTGTGGTTTCTGAAGAGAACACACATTTCAATGACACTGGTGGATCCATATGTGGTATCTAAAAAGAATAGTCATGAAATGACTCCATTTGTTGTTAGTAAAAAGAGCACACATGCAATGACACTACTGGATCCATAGGTGGATTGTGAAAAGAACACACATGCAATGACTCTGGTTGTTGTTAGTAAAAAGAACACACATGCAATGACAATGGTGGATCCATGTGTGGTCTCTGAAGAGAACACACATTTCAATGGCACCGGTGGATCCATATGTGGTATGTGAAAAGAATAGTCATGAAATGACTCTAGTTGTTGTTAGTAAAAAGAGCACACATTAAATTACACTGGTGGAGAGACCACACATGCAATGACACTTGAGGATCCATAGGTGGATTGTGAAAAGAACACACATGCAATGACTCTAGTTGTTGTTAGTGAAAAGAGCAGACATGCAATTACACTGGTGGATCCATGTGTGGTCTCTGAAGAGAACACCCATTTCAATGACACTAGTGGATCCATAGGTGGATTGTGAAAAGAACACACATGCAATTACTCTAGTTGTTGTTAGTAAAAAGAACACACATGCAATGACACTGGTGGATCCATGTGTGGTCTCTGAAGAGAACACACATTTCAATAACACTGGTGGATCCATATGTGGTATGTGAAAAGAATAGTCACGAAATGACTCCAGTTGTTGTTAGTAGAAAGAGCACACATGCAATTACACTGGTGGATCCATGAGTGGTCTCTGAAGAGAACACACATTTCAATGACACTAGTGGATCCATATGTTGTATGTGAAAAGAACAGTCATGAAATGACTCTAGTTGTTGTTAGTAAAACGAGCACACATGAAATTACACTGGTGGATCCATGTGTGGTCTCTGAAGAGAACACACATGCAAAGACTCTAAATGTGGTTAATGAGAAGAACACACATGCAATGACTACGGTGGATCCATAGGTGGATTGTGAAAATAACACACATGTAATGGCTCTGGTTGTTGTTAGTAAAAATAACACACATGTAGTGACACTAGTGGATCCATGTGTGGTCTCTAAAGAGAACACATGAAATGACACTGGTGGATCCATAGGTGGATTGTGAAAAGAACACAATTGCAATGACTCTAGTTGTTGTTAGTAGAAAGAGCACATATGCAATTACAATGGTGGATCCATGTGTGGTCTCTGAAGAGAACACACATGCAATGACACCGGTGGATCCATAGGTGGATTGTGTAAAGAACACACATGCAATGACTCTGGTTGTTGTTAGTAAAAAGAACACATATGCAATGACACTGGTGGATCCATGTGTGGTCTCTGTAGAGAACACACATTTCAATGACACTGGTGGATCCATATGTGGTATGTGAAAAGAATAGTTATGAAATTACTCTAGTTGTTGTTAGTAAAAAGAACACACATGCAATGACAATGGTGGTTCCATGTGTGGTCTGTGAAGAGAACACACATGCAATGACATTGGTGGATCCATATGTGGTATGTGAAATTAATAGTCATGAAATGACTCCAGTTGTTGTTAGAAAAAGAACACACATGCAATGACACTGGTGGATCCATGTGTGGTCTCTGAAGAGAACACACATTTCAATGACATTGGTGGATCCGTATGTGGTATGTGAAAAGAATAGTCATGAAATGACTCCTGTTGTTGTTAGTAGAAAGAGCACACATGCAATTACACTGGTGGATCCATGTGTGGTTTCTGAAGAGAAAACACATTTCAATGACACTGGTGAATCCATATGTGGTGTGTAAAAAGAATAGTCATGAAATGACTCGAGTTGTTAGTAAAAAGAGCACACATGCAATGACACTGGTGGTTCCTTGTGTGGTCTATGAAGAGAACACGCATGCAATGGTTCTGGTTGTTAATAAAAAGAACACACATGCAATGACAATGGTGGATCCATGTGTGGTCTCTGAAGAGAACACACATTTCAATGGCACTGGTGGATCCATATGTGGTATGTGAAAAGAATAGTCATGAAATGACTCTAGTTGTTGTTAGTAAAAAGAGCACACATTAAATTACCTTTGGTGGAGAGACCACATGCAATGACACTTGTGGATCCATAGGTGGATTGTGAAAAGAACACACATGCAAGGACTCTAGTTGTTGTTAGTGAAAAGAGCAGACATGCAATTACACTGGTGGATCCATGTGTGGTCTCTGAAGAGAACACACATTTCAATGACACTGGTGGATCCATAGGTGGATTGTGAAAAGAACACACTTGCAATGACTCCAGTTGTTGTTAGTAAAAAGAGCACACATGCAATAACACTTGTGGATCCATGTGTGGTCTCTGAAGAGAACACACATGCAATGAATCTAGTTGTCGTTAATGAGAAGAAGACACATACAATGCCTACAATGGATCCATAGGTGGATTGTCAAAATAACACACATGCAATGACTCTGGTTGTTGTTAGTAAAAATAACACACATGAAATGACACTGGTGGATCCATGTGTGGTGTCTGAAGAGAACACATATGCAATGACACTGGTGGATCCATAGGTGGATTGTTGAAAGAACACACATGCAATGACTCTAGTTGTTGTTAGTAAAAAGAGCACACATGCAATTACATTGGTGAATCCATGTGTGGTCTCTGAAGAGAACACACATGCAATAACACTGGTGGATCCATAGGTGGATTGTGAAAAGAACACACATGCAATGACTCTGGTTGTTGTTAGTAAAAAGAACACACATGTAATGAGACTGGTGGATCCATGTGTGGTCTGTGAAGAGAACACACATTTCAATGACACTGGTGGCTCCATATGTGAGATGTGAAAAGAATATTCATGAAATGACTCCAGTTGTTGTTAGTAAAAAGAACACACGTGCAATGACAATGGTGGTTCCATGTGTGGTCTGTGAAGAGAACACACATGCAATGACACTGGTGGATCCATATGTGGTTTGTGAAAAGAATAGTCATGAAATGACTCCAATTGTTGTTAGAAAAAGAACACACATGCAATGACACTGGGGGATCCATGTGTGGTCTCTGAAGAGAACACACATTTCAATGACACTGGTGGATCCGTATGTGGTATGCGAAAAGAATAGTCATGAAATGACTGAAGTTTTGTTAGTAAAAAGAGCACACATGCAATGACACTGGTGTATCCATGTGTGGTCACTTAAGAGAACACATATTTCAATGACACTGGTGGATCCATGTTTGGTATGTGAAAATAATAGTCATGAAATGACTCCAGTTGTTGTTAGTAAAAAGAGCACACATGCAATGACACTAGTGGTTCCATGTGTGGTCTGTGAAGAGAACACACATGCAATGACTCTAGTTGTTAGTAAAAAGAACAATAATGCAATGACACTGGTGGATCCGTGTGTGGTTTCTGAAGAGAACACACATTTCAATGACACTGGGGGATCCGTATGTGGTATGTGAAAAGAATAGTCATGAAATGACTCCAGTTGTTGTTAGTAAAAAGAGCACACATGCAATGACACTGGTGGATCCATGTGTGGTCTCTGAAGAGAACACACATTTCAATGACACTGGTGGATCCATATGTAGTATGTGAAAAGAATAGTCATGAAATGACTCTAGTTGTTGTTAGTAAAAAGAGCACACATGAAATTACACTGGTGGAGAGACCACACATGCAATGACACTTGTGGATCCATAGGTCGATTGTGAAAAGAACACACATGCAATGACTCTAGGTGTTGTTAGTGAAAAGAGCAGACATGCAATTACACTGGTGGATCCATGTGTGGTCTCTGAAGAGAACACAGATTTCAATGACACTGGTGGATCCATAGGTGGATTGTGAAAAGAACACACATGCAATGACTCTAGTTGTTGTTAGTAAAAACAGCACACATGCAATAACACTGGTGGAACCATGTGTGGTCTCTGAAGAGAACACACATGCAATGAATCTAGTTGTGGTTAATGAGAAGAACACACATGCAATAACTACGGAGGATCCATAGGTGGATTGTTAGAATAACACACATGCAATGACTCTGGTTGTTGTTAGTTAAAAGAACACACATGCAATGACATTGTTGGATCCGTGTGTGTTTTCTGAAGAGAACACACATTTCAATGACACTGGTGGATCCATATGTGGTATGTGAAAAGAATAGTCATGAAATGACTCCAGTTGTTGTTAGTAAAAAGAGCACACATGCAATGACACTGGTGGATCCATAGGTGGATCGTGAAAATAACACACATGCAATGACTCTGGTTGTTGTTAGTAAAAAGAACACACATGCAATGACAATGGTGGATCCATATGTGCTCTCTGAAGAGAACACACATTTCAATGACACTGGTGGATCCATATGTAGTATGTGAAAAGAATAGTCATGAAATGACTCTAGTTTTTGTTAGTAAAAAGAGCACACATGAAATTACACTGGTGGAGAGACCACACATGCAATGACACTGGTGGATCCATAGGTGGATTGTGAAAAGAACACACAAGCCATGACTCTAATTGTTGTTAGTGAAAAGAACACACATTTCGATTACACTGGTGGATCCATATGTGGTATGTGAAAAGGATAGTCATGAAATTACTCCAGTTGTTGTTAGTAAAAAGAACACACATGGAATGACAATGGTGGTTCCATGTGTGGTCTGTGAAGAGAACACACATGCAATGACACTAGTGGATCCGTATGTGGTATGTGAAAAGAATAGTCACGAAATGACTCCAGTTGTTGTTAGTAAAAAGAGCACACATGCAATGACACTGGTGGATCCATGTGTGGTCTCTGAAGAGAAAACACATTTCAATGACACTGGTGGATCCATATGTGGTATGTGAAAAGAATAGTCATGAAATGACTCTAGTTGTTGTTAGTAAAAAGAGCACACATGCAATGACACTGGTGGTTCCATGTGTGGTATGTGAAGAGAACACACATGCAATGACTCTGGTTGTTAGTAAAAAGAACACACATGCAATGACACTGGTGGATCCGTGTGTGGATTCTAAAGAGAACACACATTTCAATCACACTAGTGGATCCATATGTGGTATGTGAAAAGAATAGTCATGAAATGACTCCAGTTGTTGTTAGTAAAAAGAGCACACATGCAATGACACTAGTGCATCCATAGGTGGATTGTGAAAAGAACACACATGCAATGACTCTAGTTATTATTAGTAAAAAGAACACACATGCAATGACTCTGGTGGATCCATGTGTGGTCTCTGAAGAGAACACACATTTCAATGACACTGGTCGATCCATATGTGGTATGTGAAAAGAATAGTCATGAAATGACTCCAGTTGTTGTTAGTAAAAAGAGCATACATGAAATTACACTCGTGGAAAGACCACACATGCAATGACACCGGTGGACATAGGTGGATTGTTAAAAGAACACACATGCAATGACTCTAGTTGTTGTTAGTGAAAAGAGCAGACATGCAATTACACTGGTGGATCCATGTGTGGTCTCTGAAGAGCACACACATTTCAATGACACTAGTGGATCCATAGGTGGATTGTGAAAAGAGCACACATGCAATGACTCTAGTTGTTGTTAGTAAAATGGGCACACATGCAATAACACTGGTGGATCCATGTGTGGTCTCTGAAGATAACACACATGCAATGAATCTAGTTGTGGTTAATGAGAAGAACACACATGCAATGACTACGGTGGATCCATAGTTGGATTGTCAAACTAACACTCATACAATGACTCTGGTTGTTGTTAGTAAAAAGAACACACATGCAATGCACTAGTGGATCCATGTGTGGTATCTGAAGAGAACACACATGCAATGACACTGGTGGATCCATAGGTGGATTGTGAAAAGAACACACATGCAATGACTCAAGTTGTTGTTAGTAAAAAGAGCACACATGCAATTACACTGGTGGATCCATGTGTCGTCTCCGAAGAGAACACACATGCAATGACACTGGTCGATCCATAGGTGGATTGTGAAAAGAACACACATGCAATGACTCTGGTTGTTGTTAGTAAAAAGAACACACATGCAATGACACTAGTGGATCCATGTGTGGTCTGTGAAGAGAACACACATTTCAATGACACTGGTGGATCCATATGTGGTATGTGAAAGGAATAGTCATGAAATGACTCCAGTTGTTGTTAGTAAAAAGAACACACATGCAATAACAATGGTGGTTCCATGTATGGTCTGTGAAGAGAACACACATGCTATGACATTGGTGGAACCATATGTGGTATGTGAAAAGAATAGTCATGAAATGACTCCAGTTATTGTTAGTAAAAAGAACAAACATGCAATGACACTAGTGGATACATGTGTGGTCTCTAAAGAGAACACACATTTCAATGACACTGGTGGATCCATATGTGGTATGTGAAAAGAATAGTCATGAATTAACTCCAGTTGTTGTTAGTAAAAAGAACACATATGCAATGACACTGGTGGATCCATGTGTGGTCTCTGTAGAGAACACACATTTCAATGACACTGGTGGATCCATAGGTGGATTGTGAAAAGAACACACATGCAATGACTCTAGTTGTTGTTAGTAAAAAGAGCACACATGCAATGACACTGGTGGATCCATGTGTGGTCTCGGAAGAGAACACACATGCAATGAATCTAGTTGTCGTTAATGAGAATAACACACATGCAATGACACTAGTGGATCCATGTGTGGTCTTTGAAGAGAACACACATTTCAATGACACTGGTGGATCCATATGTGGTATGTGAAAAGAACAATCATGAAATGACTCCAGTTGTGTTTAATGAAAGAATACACTTTTTAATGATAATGGTGGTTCCATATGTGGTATGTGAAAAGAACACACATGCAATGACTCTAGTTGTGGTTAATGAGAAGAACACACATGCAATGACACTGGTGGATCCATTGGCGGATTGTGAAAAGAGATTTGCCCTCTCTTGGGGGATCTCCTATCTCGGTCACAAATCTCACAAAATCCCAAATGTGTGGAGATCCCAAACGTGTGCTCACTCTGGGTGCTATGCCCTGATTGGCTGAAACTGATGTCACGCGGATCGTGTCCACCAACCGTTGATCCTATGTGATCCAACGGGCAGGATAAAACCTCCCTTCTCCACTTTTTTATGCATGGTCAATCTGTCCCACCTCTCTATCCATGCCACCAATAATTTACCTCCATAAACAAGTGAAAATCCATCTATCTAACTAAAATAAATGATCATATTTCAAAGAAGCTATCGTCTTCGTCTTCCGGTTCGTCCTCGTCTTCGTCAATGCCATGGTCCCTGCCGTCACCGCCATCGGTGTCCTCCTCTAACGACTCAACACCGCCCCTTCCTCGAATAAGCACGCTATATCCTCGTCGGAGTCCTCCTCCTCCTCCTCTTCGTAGTCCCACGGGTCCATGTCACTCTCCTCCGCTTCTGCCTCTAATTGATCGATGAACGCTTCCTCGTTGGCCGAGTCAGACTCGTCCAAATAGCTATCTCCTCTCTTCTTCCTAGTCTTCTTCTCGTTCCTCTTCTTGTCTGTACTCGCTGGTGCAACACGCGCCCCCGTCCTGGCTGCTGCTTTGCGCTCGTCCGACGCTGCAGGTACCCCATGTTCCTCCTGCATGGCCGGTACGAGCTTCGACGTTGCGGTGTCCTCGAGTGCTGATGTCGATGGATCCTGGCACGGTCGGACACGACGTGCTGCCTCAGCAGGCAACTCGCGAGCACGAACGATGCAGTGAAGAGCCGGGGACGCAGGACGGTCAGTGGATGGCTTGGACCTGCCATTGCCACGGCGACGGGGCATCGTGCTCGAGGTAGTTGCTCTGAATTGTCAATGCCGGGTACACAGAGTGGGGTGCCGATCTGATCAAGGATGAGCAGCGGTTTTGTGCGTCGTGTCCACGCATGCATTTGTTGATTATCAAAAAAAGAAGTAATATCTCGCGTACTGAACATAAATTGATCACAACAAAAGTGGCATAGCATATTCTAGACTCGTAAATATCCCGTGCATGCATGTTGACGTAGAGTTCGACGTGCCAACGTGATTGTGCAGCAGTTGCGCGCGTCATTGCCCCATCAACATGTGACACACGCACGCGGGATGTGCGTGCCGATGCCCGTGATGACCACCCAGCTCGCACCCCCCTTATTATATAATGGATTTTGGGCGGCGCCGAAGACCATTGAAGTGTCCATCACAATGAAGACAAGTCCCATCGATTCCCTACCCCTTCCTCCCTGGCTTCTTTGAGAAGATAGACCCTACATGGTGGTCTTGTATAATAGTACTAGTACTACTGGACCACAGCCTGTACTCTTTGACTCTTCTCCCACACTAATCACTATCTCCTTCCTCCTACCGCCACCACCCTCACCCTACAAGCCATGGCTCCCCTGAGGAGGGGGAGAGGTGATGGCTCAATGCACGGCGCCCAGAAAATTGCTTGATGGCGGTGTTGATGTAGAGCTCGTTGGGAACCCCAAGAGGAAGGTATGATGAGCACAGTAGCAAGTTTCCCTTAGTTATGAAACCAAGGTTTAATCGAACCAGTAGGAGCAAGGAAACACCTCAAAGGTGTTACTAGCTGAGCTTTGGCAGGGCGCACTACCGGTGCTAGTAGCAACGTGGAGACCTGCACAACACAACCACAGAACTTTGTCCCCAACTTGCGATGAGGTTGTCAATCTCACCGTGTTTTGCGGAAAACAAAGGATTAAACGTATCGAATGGAAAGAAGTAAAAGTTTGTAGAAAGTAAACACAAAGCAGTAAAAGATTGTAGATTGAATATAAAAGACAAGGACCGAGATCCATAGTTCACTAGAGGTGGCTCTCCTTAGATAGATAACATGCTGGGTGAACAAATTACAGCGGGGCAATTGACAAACACCGAGAAAGCAATACATGCATATACTAATCATCTTGACTCCTTTGGGACTTGATTGGGCATTACAACATAATACATAGACCGCCATCCAACTGCATCTATGACTAATAATCCACCTTCAGGTTATCATCCGAACCCCCTCCAGTATTAAGTTGCAAGCAATAGATTATTGCTTTATGAACTGCGTGTAAAGTAAACAATACAATTGTTCTATGAACAAAGGATCGTTGTTTTGTCCCTAGTAGCCATAGCACATCTAGTACCTTAGAGATTTATGTCACTTCCCCAGATTACCAGAGGCATGAACCCACTATCGAGCAGAAATACTAACTCTTGGAGTTGCTAGCATCTACTTGGCCAAGATAGCTACTAACAACGGAAAGCATGCAAGATCTCAAATAACAAAGACATGATAGAATCAATCTGAAATAGCATCTCAATATCCATCGGATCCCCGCAAACACAACATGTATGGATTACAAATAGATGATCTTGATCATGAACGGAGCTCACAAGATCTAAACATGAAAGCACAAAGGAGGAGAAACCAGCCATCTAGCTACTACATGGATCCATAGACCAAGGATGAACTACTCACGCATCACACCGGAGGCTTGCATGGTGATGAAGAAGGCCTCCAGGGTGAATTCCCCTCTCCGTGGTGCCGGAAGAGCTTCAGATCCTCCCGATCTAGGGATGGAGATGACGATGACTCTGAGACTCTTCGTGGATTTTTGATCGGGTCCTTAGGGTTTTTGTCCCGAGGGAAATATATAGGCGGAAGGAGAGGACGAGGGGGTGCCAGGGCTGGCCTCACCACCCCCTGGCGCGGGCCAGGCTAGGCTGCGCGGCCAGGTGGTGTGGTGGCCCCTGGTCCCTCTCCGTCTCGTATTCTGGCACTTGATCACTTCCGGAAAAATAGGCACTTTGGCTTTTGTCCCATCCAATTCCGAGAATATTCATTTTCTGACTTTCCTGGAACCAAAAACAGCAGAAAATAGGCAGCTGGCACTGTGGCTCTTGTTAATAGGTTAGTCCAAGAAATCATAATAAAAGTACTCCAAAGTTGGAACAAAACACAAGAAAGTGGATAAAACTAAGCATGGAACATCAAAAATTATAGATACATTTGCAATGTATCAACATCCCCAAGCTTAACTCCTGCTCGTCCTCGAGTAGGTAAGTGATAAAAAGAAATAATTTTTGAGGTGACATGCACCATCAAAGACTTGATCAAAGTATTTGCAAAACACTCAAAGCTGGGATCATAGTACTTCAATCATAACATGAAAGACAAAGTTCTAGAAATAAGCAAAGAAACTATGATGCAACATGAAAAGGCACAAACAAAAGATTCATGAATAACAATGCTTTGCAAGACGTTTGTTTGTTTCACATAAATAAAACATAGCATAAAAGTATTCAGCTTGTCCCTCAATAGAGTAGCAAATATAAATGCATAGGACACCTTCAAAGTTCATAAGAGTGACTAGATACAATAGTTTTAAACAAGCAATAACAAGTTATGCATCAATCAACTAGTCTTGGGACAATGCACATAGAACTAAGAATGGCCACTATTCTCTCAAAGTAGGTGCATAAAGATAGAAGGTGGAGACTCAATATAATGGTGGAAGAAAAGCCTTTTGTAAAAAGGAAGTAGGGATTCAAGTCTCATAAAGAGCTTCCAAAAATTATGGTACTTATAGCTTTCAGTTCTCATTGCCCCTATCATAAGCATCTTGAAGTGATTAAGGTTAAAGTGAACAAACTATGGTGTACATGCTTGACGAAGTATAAGTCAGAAATCTCATGTCCCTTGTATATGAGGGCTGCTCCTCATGCTACTCAAGTTTAGTCACCGGTAAGTTCTTGTCATCGTAAGTACATGTGTATAATTGAGAACCGCCAACAGGGTACCCCTTGCCCGATGATACGGAAGAATCCCCATATCAAAATGACAAGGCAAGTGACAACGAGCATCTCAGCATTATTCTTATTTACCATGGGAATATGGTGCTTTTTTCTCTCTTTCCTCTTTTCATAGTATCTCCTTTTTTTCTTTTTCTCTTTTTTTCTCAATATAGGACACTTTTTTTATAAGAAGAATGCTTCATAGATAGCTCATTATGGTTACGCTGCAGGTTTCCACCATGTCAGCATGGATTAGACCAGCGGCCCAGGCGTTTCTCTAACACATATACATAACTCCATGGACTTACAAGCTCCCCTTTCATTTCACAATCGCGACATCCATATACAAAAGAGCATGATATCAACTAGGTACAAGTACTAAGTGCAATGTTGAAAGCGTTCCCCATGAAAGCATGGTTCTGCTAATTCCCAACAAATAAGTGCAAGCATATACAACATAGACGACACAATGGTTCAAGTTTATTAAGGGCAAGTAAAGTAAAGTGTGCCATCAAGTTCGTGAGAGCTTTAATCACTAGTTTTCTCATAACAAGTGGAAGGTAAACAAAAGCATGAATGTACTTGGAATAGCATAATCTAGTAGGTAGGTATGGTGGACTCTTTGGAATAACTTGGTTTAGGGAGTTGGATGCATGAGTGGGACTCATACTTGGTTGTGAAGGCTAACAAAAGACTGGGAGCGACAAACTAAGAGAGCAATAATGGCCATAATCATGCAGAGCGACAAAACATCATTGATCAAAGCATAAAGTGATACTACAAGTTGAAAACTAAAGGATCATAAAGGCTATGGTGACTTTGGATAGTCATAACATAGTGTGAGCATGTGCCAAGTCAACCCAAATAAAGCATCAAAGGAGAATACCACTATACTATGCTTTAATATGCTAAAACAACGCATGATTCATCCAAGGCACATTAAGAAATATTAATTGTTTATGACAAGTCATACTACAGCAAAGAGTACTAAGCATAAAGCCAAAACAATATCAAGCATGGCATGACAAAGCATAGGCCATAGTCAAAAACGAGCTCTTTTTACCACATAAGCATGAACTTTCCTACTCTTTTCCAAACCAAACCAAACTATTCGCAAACCAAAGTGTGAAAGAGGGGGTCCAACCAACTTATTCAGAAAACTAAGCAAACCAAGAAAACTAAAAACCAAAACAAAAATGAAAAAGAAGACGCTCCAAGAACAACACCACTGTGCATGAAACAATAAAAATGAAGCGTTTGGAAGAAAATCTGGAATTTTTATTGATGAAGAAGGGGGATGCCTTGGGCATCCCCAAGATTTGACACTTGTACTTCTTGGATATTTCTTGGGGTGACACGCGTGGCATCCCCAAGCTTGAGCTTTAGTCCATCCTTTATCTCATTACTCGTTCCTTCCATACACCTGAAATTTTTCCTTCATACAAAACTTCACACAAACTCATTAGCAACATTAGTGCACTTAAGATAAATAAGTCTCAAGGTTTAGTTCTAACACCAAATAAACTTACATTAGAACACTAGCTACTGTAGCACTTCCCTCAAAAAGCTCAATTCCCCAAAGGAACTCAAGAAGGAACTAACAAGAAGCAAATGCAGAAAATCGCAGAAATCTGTCAAAACAGACCAGCAGGTAAAGACGAATTATTTTGAAGACCTTCTGTTGCTCAAATCAGAAAGTGATGAACTAAAGAAAGTTATATAACAACCTGGGGCATAAGCACAAAAAATTACAGATCAATCCTACATACAGAGATCTCTCAGGAATTTTTATGGTGAAGCATAAAAATCTGTTTCGGGACAGCAACTTTCCCAATCATTACTTCACTCTCATTAGAGGTTACTCTTGGCACAAAAAGCAAATAAAAAGGATAAGGAGAGGTTATTACAGAGGTAATAACTTCCAAGACTCATCTAAAACTCTTGGATTATCTCCCAACAAGTACTTTTCTTTAACGCCTTTAAGTTAGGCATGAAAATTTGAGAAGATGCTCTCATAGGTAATATGAATTGAAGTAAAAGAGAGCATCAAGAAGCAAATTCAAAACACATTTAAGTCTAACCCACTTCCTATGCATAGGAATCTTGTATGCAAATAAATGCACAAAGAACAAAGTGACAGGCATAGGAAGATAAAACAAAAGTAACTTCAAAACTTTCAGCACATAGAGAGGTGTTTCATTACCATAAAAACTTCTACAACCATATTTTCCTCTCTCATAATAATTTTCAGTAGCCTCATGAATAAACTCAACAATATAAATATCACATAAGGCATGATTTTCATGATCTACAAGCACTAGAGCTTTATTATAAACATTTTCAAAAGAATCCTCGGGAACATAACATTCACCCTCCTTTTGATAAGCATGGGGGACAATCAAATAATTTAAGGGATAAAGAGTTACTCCCATTAGAAGGTAGGCATGGGTAGATCCATTCTTCCTCCTTTTGTCCATCACTCTCCTATTTTTCATCTAATGATCTTTCAGGTTCAGCAATTTCTTCTTCCATGGAGGTTCTAGCAGGCGGTGGTTCATCTATTACCTTAGCAGTCATAAAACTGCTCCCAAATAGGAAACTGCGTGAGCTATCCATAATGAAATAGTGATTGGAGCAGAGCTAGTCATAAAGGCAACTTAAGAAAAGAACTAATTTTTTTTTGTGTTTTTCAATAAGAAAGCAAACTAGTAAAACTAAATTTTTTGTATTTTTTTTGAAGAACAAAACAAGCAAACAAAGCAAAAAGAAACTAAGCAAAACAAAAACAACAAAGTAAAGAGATTGCTTATGAGGGACTCCCCTTGTGAAGATGTCCTTGACTCCCCGGCAACGGCGCCAGAAAAATGCTTGATGGCTCAATGCACGGCGCCCAGAAAATTGCTTGATGGCGCTGTTGATGTAGAGCTCGTTGGGAACCCCAAGAGGAAGGTATGATGAGCACAGCAGCAAGTTTCCCTCAGTTATGAAACCAAGGTTTAATCGAACCAGTAGGAGCAAGGAAACACCTCAAAGGTGTTACTAGCTGAGCTTTGGCAGGGCGCACTACCGGTGCTAGTAGCAACGTGGAGACCTGCACAACACAACCACAGAACTTTGTCCCCAACTTGCGATGAGGTTGTCAATCTTACCGTGTTTTGCGGAAAACAAAGGATTAAACGTATCGAATGGAAAGAAGTAAAAGTTTGCAGAAAGTAAACACAAAGCAGTAAAAGATTGTAGATTGAATATAAAAGACAAGGACCAGGATCCATAGTTCACTAGAGGTGGCTCTCCTTAGATAGATAACATGCTGGGTGAACAAATTACAGCGGGGCAATTGACAAACACCGAGAAAGCAATACATGCATATACTAATCATCTTGACTCCTTTGAGACTTGATTGGGCATTACAACATAATACATAGACCGCCATCCAACTGCATCTATGACTAATAATCCACCTTGAGTTATCATCGAACCCCTCCATTATTAAGTTGCAAGCAGCAGATTATTGCTTCTGAACTGCGTGTAAAGTAAACAATACAATTATTCTATGAACAAAGGATCGTTGTTTTCTCCTAGTAGCAACAACACATCTAGTACCTTAGAGATTTCTGTCACTTCCCAGTTACGGAGGCATGAACCCACTATCGAGCATAAATACTAACTCTTGGAGTTGCTAGCATCTACTTGGCCAAGATAGCTACTAACAACGGAAAGCATGCAAGATCTCAAATAACAAAGACATGATAGAATCAATCTGAAATAGCATCTCAATATCCATCGGATCCCCGCAAACACAACATGTATGGATTACAAATAGATGATCTTGATCATGAACGGAGCTCACAAGATCTAAACATGAAAGCACAAAGGAGGAGAAACCAGCCATCTAGCTACTACATGGATCCATAGACCAAGGATGAACTACTCACGCATCACACCGGAGGCTTGCATGGTGATGAAGAAGGCCTCCAGGGTGAATTCCCCTCTCCGGCAGGGTGCCGGGAAGAGCTTCAGATCCCTCCCGATCTAGGGATGGAGATGACGGCGGCTACAGACTCTTTCGTGGATTTTTGATCGGGTCCTTAGGGTTTTTGTCCCGAGGGCAATATATAGGCGGAAGGAGAGGCCGAGGGGGTGCCAGGGCTGGCCTCACCACCCCCACGGCAGCCGGGCACGCTGGCCAGTGGTGTGGTGGCCCCGTCCCTCTCTCTCGTGATTCGGCACTTGATCACTTCAGGAAAATAGGCACTTTGGCTTTTGTCCCGTCAATTCCGAGAATATTCATTTTCGACTTTCCTGGAACCAAAACAGCGTAAAAGCAGGCAATTGTAATTGTGGCTCTTGTTAATAGGTTAGTCCAAGAAATCATAATAAAAGTACTCCAAAGTTGGAACAAAACACAAGAAAGTGGATAAAACTAAGCATGGAACATCAAAAATTATAGATACATTTGCAATGTATCAAGAGGTCGTTCGACGATCCTCGCGGTGAAAAGGAAGAGAAATCGCCGCGAGGCACTTCTTGCTCTACCCGCCGCTCAAGCCCACCCTCTCATCGAGGCCCAATCTCCCCCGACAATGGAGCCGAAAGTTCTAGCAGGCGAGGGCTCCTCCCGGTACGGTCTTCTTGTTCTACTTCTTCTCCATCTCCCTCTCCATCATGATCTTATTCAGCGTCTTCTTGTTTTTCTTCTTCTTCTTGCTCTTCCTCTTCTACGTATTATAGGCCAGCCGTGGAGCCCGAATCCACCATGATGGAGGCGTTGCAGGACCCGTTCGGCCACGTTCCACGTCTTAGCGAGGTAGCAAATCTCCACACTGTTATTTCTCCGAGTTGTGATGTGGATTTCTTAGATCCTGTCCGCCCCGCATTGGTTTTTCTTCTTCTTTTGCGAGTTGTATTAGTTTTCATGAATATAACTAGATCTCTTGGTCTTTCCTTAATACCGCTGTTCATAGATTCACGATGGATTTTTTGTGATTAGGATTAGTTTATCATGGTCATGAATAGATCTCTAGGTCCATTTTTTAACACTACGGTCAATAGATTCAACGGGGATTTTTTGATCTGTATTAGTATTCACCTGGAACCTGGAGTGTAATTATAGAATTCCTATTTCAATTAACATGAACGATGCAACGATCGAAGGAGATTGACAACCAACATGAGCTTGCACGCTCCCTCACCCAAGCTAATGAGAGCATTCGCAAGCAATTATCTATGCAGAAGGAGATTTCACTAGATTTTGCATGTGACGTCGTGAGGCTGCAGAAAGTGCTCAACCATAACTTGAACAGGCAAGAACAGGCCATCAAGATAATCAACAAGCTCGTGGAGGAGAATAAGAATCTCGTGGAAAGGTGCACTCTTCTGCGAGACAAAGTCACCGAGGAACTTAGAGGACGCATCGAGGAAACCAAGGCTACTATCCGAGCCTACCATGATAGGAACCGTTGCCTAGATGAAGTGAAGGAGATGAAGGAGGACATGAGAAGAGGGATCACCGTACTTGAGGGTGTTCGGAAAGAGAACGAGGAGCTAAGGGCTTGTCTGGAGGCGTATCGGAGCAATGCCCAAGTCTAATTCCCGTTAGCGGGGACACAAATATCAGTTCGTCCTCCACTCCTTTTGTAATGTTTAGGGTTCAGGGAGCAATGCCCAAGTATGTTTCCCATTATAGGGTGCAATAAGAATCCTAGGGAAACTCCTTATCTATCTGGACATGTGTTGGTGTTCATGTTCATGAATGGACACCATGTGTTCTTTCCATTATGTATTTGGACATGGGTTTCTGCATTATGAGTTTGCCACAAGCCCACAACTATTTGGTGATATTGGGAAAAACCCACAGCACACTAAACTGCAGATAAATCTTATTTGTCTTTGAAATTGAAATTATGACAGTGCCACCAGTCGATTCATAAAATGTTGATTAGTCCTAGATTGCTTCTTCCTTGAAATTATGACACTGCCACTAGTCGATTCAGTTAATTATGGAAACTAACCAACTTGTCCTGGTGAACTGAACAAACCATACTATGTATTTTTGTTGCAGGGAAAGAGGCGAAAGCTCGACCAGGACCTGGTGACCTGGCTAAATGACAAGATAGCAATCCAAAGGGAGAAGCAGAATTCCCAAAAACTGGCCTTTGACCACCTACGTGTTGAACTCGTGGTCCTTTCTGACAAGTGCCAGAAACTAAAGGAGTTAAACACCGACTGGGCGAAGCTACCCAGTGAAGGTCGCACCTCGGCTAGGAAGCAAACGGAGATCATGAAAGGGATCTTGAAGGAAAATCATATGGCTACGAACCAACTTTCCAATCCGTGATGCAGCGCTGGAACCTACAGCTGAAGCACGACATAGTACTGAAGGAGCTAGCCGATCTTATGGAGGAAAACAAGCAGCTCCGAGCCAGGCTCGCTTGAACACAACATATGTCTATTTAGTACTGAGTTGCCTGGTTTATCCTCTATAGTGGTGATTTTGTAAGCGTGAACTTAACTCTATGCATGATATGTGTGTTCGTCTAAAATTAGTTTGCTCGAGGATTGAGTTTGGCTTAGTTAAGAAAGTGCAACTGCAAGTCTTACAGTTAACTAGTTTCAGGCATTGGCACGACATAAATTATTCATCTCGAATTTCTTTTATCCTCTATAGTCTGTCCTTGTTCACCCTTGCGCGCCTTCTTCAGTTCCTTCAACAGATCAGTGGAGCAGTACTCTAGCTTCTTCTTGTCTTCCCTGAGCTGATCCCTCTCCTTTTCTGCATTATGAGTCAGCAACCTATGACTATCCTGAAGCTTCTTTGCAGTTCCAACAACCAAGCTCCCATCGATTCCGTCAGTTAGCTCTGACTGCAAATTCTCGATTTCTTGTTCTAGCTCCATATTTCGTACCGATAGCTTGTAATTTTTTTCAGCTGCATCACTTACATCAGTAAATCTCCCTGACCTTTCCAACTCATACATCTCCCATAACTGTGCCAAACATTTCTTAAGTGCATCTGGCCACTCAAGATCCACCCACTCTACTACTTTACACACCGGGCCAACCAAAAACACACACACTATAGTGTTACGAACATGCACGATACATTTTACTTCATGTCACAGTTGCACATAATATAGACAAACCTGATTTGTACAGCCCAAAACCCTTCTCCTAGTGTTACTGCCTTCGAATGCAACATATCTCCTCAGTTTTAGCCAATGGTCACATGGCACTTCTCCATCGAGATCTAGGCCCTCCCATTCAGAGTCGTAGATCGTCCGTGGTACCTATAGGTAAACGCAAAGCTGAAACAGAACACGATTGCATGCACATATGGAGCTCAGATCGAGAGATTTACCATTGCCTACCCCTGGCCCGAGAAAACAGAGGAACTCACGTCGTGGAAGGAATACTCGATGTCAGAGAGAAGGTTGTCGCTGCTCGACTGGTCGTCCTCGCCGTTCAAGGACAGTGTTATGGGGTAACCTCGTGGGTGGCCCGATCTTCATGGATCTCGTGGTCAAATCGATGGGAAAGCGAGGGGAAAGGGAGAAGGTAGCAGAAGCAGACGCACACCTCGCGAAGAACACGATGAACAAACGCAAAACTCACATGATACAAGGCCAATTGCTTTCACCGGTGGCCACCGGTCCGATAGAATCCTCGCAAGGAAAGATTGGTCAACGTGCTCCCTCGATCCCTCACGGAGAGGGAAGAACACCTTGGAGAGGGTCTTGACGTCTTGGCAAAGGGACACCGATGCCAAGTCCTTGTACAACGAGGGAGGCGCGATGTAAACTCCAACGAGGTGGTGACGATAGTCGATCCCCTTTGGTAGAAGGGGATAAGGCAAAACTAGAGATTCCACAAAGGGGGGTTTTCTTTAGTCTATCATCTATGCCTAAGGGATACATGAGGGGGTGGGGGCTCTATTTATAGGCCAACCACAAGTTCAGGGGTAGTTTGGGCATAAAACTAGGGTTTGGTGCGGAATAGAGGGGTAGATGGGCCAAGGGCCCAGATGTTGGCTCGCAGGCCCATCACTTAGGCCGGACAGTCCGGGTCAGGTGGACCGGACAGTCCGGGGTGGCCGAACACTCCGGGTAGTGTCCGGGTAGTGTCCGAACTGGCCTTCTGAATGTCCATGCCAGGTTGGGGTGGGGGCAGGCCGGACACTCCGGCTGAGTCGCGCTGGACACTCCAGCTGGCATCGGGCAGACTCTCCGGTTCTGGAGCTGGCTGCTCCTGGACCGTCTTCTTGGGTGACTTGGGGACGATCTTGGGGACTTGGCGTTGTAGAGGTAGTAGCGTCCGTAGGACGGGCTGCATTAGTTCCCCCCCCCCTTCAAAAAGAGTTGTCCTCGACTCTTCATGCACATCACTAAGAAGATGATGTTGAGAGACCTTCTTGATCCTAGGGTTCACCATACAGTCGTCCTTGAGAAGCTTGATGTGGCAACTCTTCAATGTTCCTTCACCTTCCATGAAGCCTACAAAGCTCACAAGAAAAGCGAAGCAACACTCAAAGAGTAGTCAATTCATGAAGATTATAGCATGGGTCCTTAAGTAGAAGGAAGTCACCTTATAATGTAGAGATAGCTCATTGAAGGGTAGCCCTAGGTAACTCTCTTCGATTCGTCTTGTCAACTCTTTGTCCATAGAGGTTGACGCGTATGCAATTGTACCTTCACACAACAAAGACCAAGAAACATATGTTCGTGTGTGATCGAGGAGCATGACATTTTTGGCATGTCCATTCTTGTTCACAACACTATTAGCACAACTCAAGTTTAGCAAACGGGATGCATATGCAAGGTCAAAGTGCATGGAAATTGACTGAACATCATCCAAATGTGGGAACTCAAAAACTCCATATAACGTCTTAGTGTGGTACTCAAAGCAATGGACTAAAATATTGGTCAACATATTTGATGCAAGGATAGGAGAATTCGACAAAAACACATGCGGAAGAATATCCAAAACAACATCATTATGTGTGCAAACCAACCATTGGAAAGAACAATTGTTCAATATGTTGGATGCCATACAGATATCATCAAAAGCCAAAATCATGGGGGTATGAGTATCGCAAGCGGAAGCAAAAACAACATGTTTGCAAACAAACCATATGAAAGAGCAAGTGGTCCTTATGTTTGTTGCAACAACAATACGAGAGACTTGGAATCTCTCATGACAATACATGCTCATAATGGCATTATGGTTGCACACAAAACATCGGAAAGAGAAATTGTTCAACATTTTTGTGGCAACACACAAAGCATCCATATCCAATAGCAATGAAACATGATTGTCACAAGGTGAAAGAATACCATTAACATGCTTGCAAGCTAACCATAGGAAAGAGCAATTTGTCAACATGAAAGATGCAAAGCATGCAAAAGGTATCAGAGTTGGGTTCGATCTTGAACTCACTTGGGGGATGCTCTCTAGATCTCTTTTTGTCAACTCGTGCTCAACCGAGGTTGACATTATTGTGCGGGTACCTACACACATCATAGATAAAAGGAAGAATGTGTGTGCATGGTAGAGAAATACATCATCCATCATGACATATCTCTTGTTGTGCACATCACCATTAGTGTCAAATCAAGTATGAAAAATATGCATGGTGAGTATGCAAGTGGGGAACATGCTTATCATGGCAATCATCAAAATCTCCAAAATTTGAGAAAGCTATGGGGGCCATCTCAATATAAACTATATGAGAATTATTGTTGCAAGCAAAACAAGTGAAAGAGCAATTATTCAACTTATTGCAAGAAACGGGAGAGATTGTAAAACATTCATGACAAAGCATGGTTCGAGGGGTACCATTGGAACATCATTGCAAGCAAAACATCAGAAAGAGCAATTGTTCAACAAAGTGCAAGCAATGATATCATCAACGTAACGTTTAGAGCATGGCATGTCTATGGCAACATCATCACAATCAAATAATTCCACATGCTCAACATTATGCAAAGGCAAAGTATCACATGGAAATATCAATGAAGCATATGTGATATCACAAACATCATCCATAGCATTCCAATCATCACAAGTCATCATGTCCACTAGTGGGATCATGGCATCATCAACACCCTTATTTTTACCTTGTTCATACCTCTCATATGAAGTGGGTGTTGTGGTAGAATTGGCCTCCATGTGGGCGACTTCTTCATCATGTATGGGGATGGCATCATCTTCATCCACCATGTTCATCTTCTCGGTCGGAGGCATCACCATGTCCAAGCTTGGCACTTCTTTATCCATGGAACCTAGCACATCATGGGATAACACACTAGAGGTAGATGGTAAGTCGTTAGAAATCAAAGTGGTCTCAGATGACCTATCAACTACCACTCTCAACTCACTCGGTCTATCACTCATGCCCTCCAAGTGGAAGCACTCAATCTCACGTATGGTGGAGTCACTCATCTCACTCTTGCTTTCACTCAAGTGGGCTAAGTGGCTCTCATACTCACATGGGATTGGTACCACATCATCACTCAAGCATGTAGGGGTAGGGTCGGTTCTCTCAACTCCATGCGCCTCCTTTGGTGAAGGGAAAATCCCATGCTCACCATTATTGACCTTGTCGTCGCCATCTTGTGGTGTAGGCCCTTGTCTTGGAGCTTGCTCATCCTTTGCCATGGCCTCCTTGGCTTGTGTAGACATCTCATTGGCGTACTCTTCCAATTTGGCAAAGTAGAGGTCTTTGTCTTCCTCATTCATGAAGTTGCATGCGTCATCTAGGACGTCAAGTTTGGGCATTGAAGTTTGATGGAATGGAGGAGAGCTTGCTCTTGGTGCCATTTTGGTGGTGGCACGAGTAGTTGAAGGTGCCTTATGATGGTGTCGACGGAGGTCATTGGCGTGCCTTGCCAAAGGTTGATGTAGATGGCACACTTGGTCATCCACATGACGCTCGCGACGATGCTTATTGTCCTTGGCACTCTTCTTGGTGAGGCGTTGTAATGAGCGCAAAGCATCATTAGTTTTGGAAAAGTCATTGTCCATGTCGTGCTTGAAGTTGTCCATTGGATGGTGGACCTTGGTGCTCTCGAGGAGGAGGCTCCGTCTTGGTCGACGTGACTTGAGGAGCTTGTCATTGTCATTCTTGAATCCATCCATGCTTGGGGAGTTATTATTGTTGTAGAACTCCATGTAACCCAAGCATGTGGAGCCATTGCCGGTGTAGTGCTCAATCATGTCATCCATGGGCATATGCATGGTGGCTCATCCTGGATTCTTCATAGAAATCATCATCAGTTCCGGAGTCCCTAGACATGTTTCACAAGACCAAGTGGTGGATATGGAAGTGGTAGGGGGTTAGGAATGCAACGTCAAACCTTACTTTACCTTGGAAGATAGTATTGTGCAAGTGGCAACACATGAGAGCAATCAAAACCAAGCAAAGTGAAGTCCACGCGGAACACCAAAACCAACTAACCACTAAAAACCACACACACACAAAGCTTATGGTGGATAGGTATGGAAGGTGGCGTGTCCAAGAACAATCCAAAATCAAGATGTTGTAATGGCAAGTAAAGAACCACGATGATCACAAAGCAAAACAAGTCAATCCACAAGATAGGAATTATATACAAGGAAACACACACGATGGGATAAATGGGACTTGCGCGACGAAAAAAGTGAGCTAAGAACCAAATTATTACCTAGCGAAGACTATAAGCTCGTGTCGCACAAGTGCAAGGAGAGACGCTAGTTCGATTGCAATAAATTGGTGGGCTACAAGATATGCACAATAAGTACCACCTATTTGATGTTCATCGAGCTTGCGCTTCCTATTCTATGAGGCACTTGTTTCTTTCTTTCTTTTTCTTCCTTTTCTTTTTTTCTATTTTTTTCACTTTTCTTTTCTTTTTCACTTGCCCCTTCCTTGTGCCAACAACTATACAAGATAACTATATGAGATAGCGCACTCACAACTTTTGCTCGGAATTCTACAAGGTATCAAATGTGCATAGCCCAAGCAATCATAGGAGGAACTAGTCTCAATAGGTGTTTGTTGAACGCAAAGATAGTGTGGCTCACAAAGGGATGCAAGTGGGGAGAAGTCGCGGAATTTTTATACCTTTCTTCGTCGATCTTCACCCTTTATTGGTGGATTCCGCCTTGCTCACGAAATTTGGATGGAGTATATAGCATGAACTACGTAGATGATGATGTAGAGCTCTTTGTCCTCTTCAAAACGAGCTAAAGAATACCAAAATCTGAGTTCGTATGCAAAAGTTAAGCTCAAAACTGTGAAGCAGATTTTTCTGTCAGCAGGGGGCGGACAGTCCGAGGCGCGCAGGCCGGACAGTCTGGCCGCGGCGGAGATTCTGGTCAATTTATGCCGGATACTCTGGTGGGGCGGATACTCCGGTCCGTTTTGGCCGGACAGTCCGGTCCGATCGAACCAGAACTTCCGGAACACGAACGGGACGAGTTTTGGCGGAAAAACTCGAACCAAAACCTCAAATTGATGGGGGAAATCAAGGAATTAGGCTATGGAAACGCAGGGAAAGGTAGATCAAAAAGTTTAGCAAGTAATCCATGGATCAAAACCTACCAAAACGCACTCAAATCACAGATCGATCCATAACACGAATTGGAGCTGTTTTTGGTGGAAATTTCGAATTTATGGGGGAAAAGACCAAATCGAGGAGAAATCCGTGGCAACCAAAAGCTGCTGATACCAAATGTTAAGGGTTGACACAAGATCCACTCGAATTTGTGGCTATTTTTGTGGTATTTCAAGAAATAATTTGGTGGAGAAGAACGAGGGGAAATCCATGGCAACTTGGGCTCTGATGCCAGATGTTATGGGGTAACCCTGTGGGTGGCATGATATTCATGGATCTCGTGGTCAAATCGATGGGAAAGCGAGGGGAAAGGGAGAAGGTAGCGGAAGTGGACACACACCTCGCGAAGAACACGATGAACACACGCAAAACTCACACGATACATGGCCGATTTCTCTCATCGGTGGCCACCGGTCCGATAGAATCCTCGCAAGGAAAGATCGGTTAACGTGCTCTCTCGATCCCACACGGAGAGGGAAGAACACCTTGGAGAGGGTCTTGACGTCTTGGCAAAGGGACACCAATGCCAACGCCTTGTACAACGAGGGAGGCGCGATGCAAAGTCCAACAAGGTGGTGACGATGGTCGTTCCCCTTTGGTAGAAGGGGATGAGGCAAAACTAGATATTTCACAAAGGGGGTTTTCTTTAGTATATCATCTATGCCTAAGGGATACATAAGGGGGTGGGGGCTCTATTTATAGGCCAGCCACAAGTTTAGGGTAGTTTGGGCATAAAACTAGGGTTTGGTGCGGAATAGAGGGGTACATGGGCCAAGGGCCTAGATGTTGACTCGCAGGCCCATCACTTAGGCCGGACAGTCCTGGTCGGGTGGACCGGACAGTCCGGGGTGGCCGGACACTCCGGGTAGTGTTCGGGTAGTGTCCGAACTGGCCTTCTGAATGTCCATGCCAGGTTGGGGTAGGGGCAGGCCGGACACTCCGGCTGAGTCGCGCCGAACACTCAGGTTGGCATCGGGCGGACTCACCGGTTCTGGAGTTGGCTGCTCCTGGACCGTCTTCTTGGGTGACTTGGGGACTTGGCGGTGTAGATATAGTAGCGTCCGCAGGACGGGCTGCATCAGACAGCATGGCGAATGCGTCGTCGCAGGCGACGGCGTCGGTGTCGGCGTCGGTGAGAGAGAGAGAGAGAAAGAGAGAGAGCATCCCTCTACCGCTGCAACAATGACTAAATTGGCATGTTACAATAGTTTAATGGATACGATGCCCTTTCCCTGGATTACTGTCTCCTGACTAATATGGATTCTCTTCATACATTCTCATTTCAAATATTAAACCTGTACTCCCTCCGTCCCAATTTCATTGCCTAATGAAAACATACTAGTATATTACATCATCTAAAGAAACAAAATCATG
This sequence comes from Avena insularis, assembly GCA_023614405.1. Taxonomy (NCBI): domain Eukaryota; kingdom Viridiplantae; phylum Streptophyta; class Magnoliopsida; order Poales; family Poaceae; genus Avena; species Avena insularis. Next base: position 119,902,890 of record CM042688.1, on the reverse strand, counting down.
TCAACTACAAGGTACTTATGCATCACTTCTTTAGTCATGGTTTCACAAAACATTACATTACAATCTCTCAACAAACATAATCACATCATGGTTTCACAAAACATCACATTACAATCTCTCAACAAACATAATCACAGAAACAAGTATGTTACATCAACTCAAGAAACAAAATCATGTCGACTACAAGGTACTTACGCATCACTTGTCCTGTCATGGTTTCACAAAACATTACATTACAATCTCTCAACAAACAAAATGACAGAAACAAGTACAGTACATCATCTCAAGAAACATAATCATGTCAAGTACAATGTATTTATGCATCACTTGTCCAGTCATGGTTTCACAAAATATTACATTACAATGTCCCAACAAACATAATAACAGAAACAAGTACGTGAAGGGAATATGCCCGAGAGGCAATAATAAAGTGGTTATTATCTTATTCCATGTTTATGATAAATGTTTATTTTACATGCTAGAATTGTATTGATCGGAAACATCAATACATGTGTGTTTAATAAACAAAAAGGGTTCCTAGTTATGCCTCTCTTATAGACTAGCTTGTTGATTAACAAGATGATCAAGGTTTCCTGATCATGGACATTGGATGTTGTTAATAACAAGGTCACACCATTGGTGGAATGATGTGATGAACATTCATCCGAAGTATAGCATTACGATCAAAGTCATTATGTTTATATTGCTATAACATCATACAAAGTAATCTTTATCCTTAGACCATGAGATCATGTTAATTGCTAACACCGGAAGAGTATCTTGATAACATCAAACGTCACACCGTAACAGGGTGATTATAAAGATGGGTTCAGTGCTACGAAGGTGTTATGTTGAGGCTCATGGATCAAGAGTGGAATTTGTCAATCCCGATGACGGATAGATATACTCTGGGCCCTCTTGGTGATATCACGTTGAAATAGCTTGCAAGCAAGTGATGTGATCACTAGAATGTTATATCACGGGAACGAGAAAAGAGTGCATGTCGGTAACGAGATCAAACTAGGTATGGAGATACCGATGATCGAATCTCGGACATGTAATATATCGCGGGACAAAGGGATTTAGTTACTGGCGTTAAAGGTTCTCATGATCACAGAAGTTATCGTTGAATGTGTAGGAGTCAGTATGGATCTCCAGGTCCCGTTGCTGATTATTGATCGGAGAGGGGTCTCGATCATGTCTACATTATTCGCGAACCGTAGGGTGACACACTTAAGGGATACTGACACCATTTGGAGTAAATATGTTTCAGATAAAGATTTAAGAAAGCGCTAGAATTATTTCAATGGACACCGAAACTGTTTCGGGTGAAATTGCTGAAATTGGTTCTGCATGTAATATTGAAATGTTGCAGGGGGTTTTATGTGAATGTTTGTTAATTCAAGTAATTAACAAAATTCTGAATAAAAATAATTAAAAGAGTTTTATTAAATGAGAGAGCATTCAATTTGGAGAAATTTAATGCATTTAAAGTGGAGACTTTAAAAGAGAATGTGAAGAGGCAAATTTATGTGGAGGGAGTTACCACCACATGAATGGAGGAGATGAAGAGTCACCTCCTCCATGCGCCGGCCATGAAGGAGGGGCACCCCCCCCCCCTCCTCCTATAAAAGGCCACCCCCTCCTCACTTCTCAAACACACCTCCTTGTGAAGGATCTCTCTCCCCCTCTAGTATTATTCCCCCATGGTCTCGGATTAGCGAGATACATGTTCCCGGTGGCTTTATCTGGAAAGGAGTTGCTGCTTCCACTGCTTTGCTGGAGCGAGGGACGGAGGTTGTTGGGTTACCGAACGTGTGTGCGATCACGGATGCACCGCTGCTTTGCGGTGCTGGACTTGGTGGTGCCGGAGCTGGATCTGATGGACGTGCTGGAGCCGGACCTGCTGGACTTCCTCATGATCTTGAGATCCGCAAGTGTACGACTACATCAACCACGAGTTCCTACTCGTTAACAAAGCTCGTTGTCTACGAGGGTAAGTTCTCGTTGGATGTATGTCCACCCATTGCTTTGTACCTAGTAGATAGATCTTGGCGTGTAGTTCACACCGTAGGAAATTTTTTGTTTTCTATGTTGCGAACCCAACAGTGGTATCGAGCTGTCTATGCGTGGGTGCTTAGCACGGTCTGAGATATATGGTTGATATGTGGGGGATGATGATCATGTTATTGCATCTTCTATGTATTTTGTATATTGGTGGCATAGTGGGATGAAGCGGCCCGGACCAACCTTACATGTCATCGTACATGAGACCGGTTCCACGACTGACATGCAACTTGTTTTGCATAAGTGGCTGGCGGGTGTCTGTCTCTCCTACTATAGTCAATATCTGATTTACAACGAGTTGCTAGTAACTTAGTTATCCTCATTGTGGTTCATGTTCGTAGGTAAGAACGGTTCTATCTCCGAAAGCCCTAAGCCACGTAAAACTTGCAATTGATAAATTAGAGGCGTCTAGTTTAGATCGTTGCTGGGCTAGTGTCTTGATATGGTATTGTTGTAAGTAGATGTATGACATATACTCTTACAACACATTCAACGTGTAAGTTCCATAGACCTTGGCCTTACACACAAAGGAATGATAGAGATCATACCACGATGCAAATGATAGAGATCAAATGCATGGACCATATCATCTCACTTTACACATTAGATGTTAACATCTTATACTGCTAGTTTGGCGCTTTTTGTAGCATTGTAAGATGATCCCCCATTTAAATATCAAGATAAAATGTGTTCTTCCTTAAGTATGCACCGTTTTATGGATCGTGTTTCGAGACATCACGTGATGATCGGGTGTACTCGAATCTACGCTTTCATACAAACGGGTGTAAGACAGTTTTACACACGCGAGTACTAAGGTTCTTACTTGGCGAGCCTAGCATGTACAGACATGGCCTCGGAACACGGACCGAAAGGTTAAGCATGAGTCATATAGTTGATATGATGCCCATATAGATGCTCGCCTTTGAAGCTACATCAACTCACGTGATGATCGGACTTGGTGTAGTGGATTTGGTTCATGTAATCACCAAAAAGACACGAGGGATGTCGTTTTTGAGTGGGAGTTCATTTCTAATTTGGATTAGTCGAACCAAATTTGTCATAAATTAAATCAAAGTGAATTTGCATAGTTTGTTGTAGTCATTGGCATTCGTTTTCTACCTTAGGCTTAGTTTTTATTTGAGATAATAGAACTATAGAATTCTGGATATTTACTTTACGAACTGGTATCGTATTGTTTTGAATGTCAATTTAAAGTTTATAAGTCCTATTGCAAACTTTCAGCAAACTCTATTTACTCCATGAAGTTTAATAAGTAGTATTAAATCAAGAGTAAGAATTCCAATGTTAGTATCTAAAGTATCATGTTTGCCTCCATGATTATTGATATTCAAAAAGTTGTTTTAATATCAAGATTATATTTGGAGCTGAAAATTGTTTCAGAAACCATCATGTGTGAAAGATATTGTGATTTTTGAAACAATGTTTTTGGTTGCATTATGATAGAGTATAATTTAGCAAAATACATGTTCTCATATTGTATGAGAATTTGTGAAGGATGAAGATGCTAGGCATCCGAGTCTACCAAAAAGGTTTTGGGAACTGATATTATACTCGCGATTCTTCCTTATAGGCTATAGTAGCTTGATCATGAAAGTTGTCATGATAAGGATGAATAGAAGATGTAAGTAAAATGTTTACTACACTAATAGATTACTAAAGAATGGATTTTTGAAAGAACACCAAACATTTGATGATGGTGATCCACTTCAAAGTGCAAGTCCAAAGGTATTAGTATTTGACTATATACGCTTTGAACCATGTGTCATGTTGATGACACCACTATTGATGTTGATAGATTCTTTTAAAAGAAAAGGAATTGCTGAAAGAGAATCTATAAAATATTTGGCAGAAAATAAAAGGTTGGAGATGTCCAACTTAGGTATATAGAAGATATACATGTTATGGCTATATTCCTTGCTTGTTAAACAATGTGGTTCTTAGGTATTGGATACCGAATTGGTTGGTATGAAGTGTCATACAGGACAACGCAATTCATGAACTACAATGGCCTAAGTAACTACTAAGAGAATGAGTGATGATGTTCATTGAAAACAAATAAAGTGTTATTGTGTTTTTCGTTGTCATCAAACCAAGCCTTCAAGATTTGTTTAAATGATTGTTATTTTGTTCCGGTATTACGAGAACAATGGTTGTTCAAATAAATTACCGTATTCCATAAAGGATGGATGAACTTTTACAAGTCTAGTGGGAGAAATCACATCCATAAACATTATTGCTAAAATGTCGCAAGACAAATGATTAAAAGATCACTTATGAAGTGACATCGCTGTTTTAAATTATATTGGAAATAAAACATGAAGAAACTCCATGTTGATGGATTTTTGGAGTCTTTTGATTTTGATCAATTGACGCATGTGAGACTTTCCTCGAGATAATTGAAACTCCGTCCATAGGCCAGAGAGGAACGGATGACTAGCTTATTGGAAATTATGCATGCAGATGTGCATACTCCATTATGTGTAGCCATATGCGATGGATCTTTTTGCTTCATATGCTTTCTTCAAAAATTTGAGTGAATATATCTGTATATTTACTTAATAAGGAAGAAGTACGAAACATTTGAAAGTTGTTCAAAGACTTTCAAGATGAAGTGGAAAATCATTGTAACAAGAAAATTAAAGAGTTTATGATTTGATCATAAAGGAAGATATTTGAGTTACAGGTTTAGCAAAACACCTAAGATTTGAGGAATTGTTCCATGATTTGTGTTTTCCCGATAAACCATAGGAGTGTGGCATATTCGAGAGATGAAATCAAACCATGCTTGCCATGGTAAGATCAAAGGTGTCATTTATAAAACTGCCATTATGTTTTAAAGATTGAAGCTTTAGAGACTACCGCTTTTACACTGAAAAGAGCACCATCGTGATCCATTTAAATGACACCATATGAGTTATGGTTTGGGATAAAACCCGAATTGTCTTTTCTTAAATTTTGGTATGCTATGCATAAGTAAAATGTTTACAACCAAAGTCAGATAAGCACGTCTTTGTAGGTTATCCCAAAGAATTTTTTGGGAATTTCTCCATAACATCAAGGACAAAAGAGTTTGTCGCTTGGAACATCAAGTTTCTTGAGAAGGAACTTTTCGTGAAAAGTTAAGTGGGAGGACAATAGAACTTTGATAAGGTTGTTGAACCTTAGCTATATGTTCTAAGTAGCGCAGCGCCGGAAAGTGTCCAGTTGGCGCCCACAAAGCTCATGGCTCGTGATTACAAAAGGTGTGATCTCGGATTAGAGTTCCTATAGAACCGTGTGGGTCGGTAAGAATCAAATAGTAAGATTTGATAAGCAAGTCGTTATTGTTTTGACAATGATGAACCGACTACATGCAAAGAAGCGATGATGGGCCCTGACTCCATAAAATGACTAGAAGTCATAGAATCCGTGATAGTATCCATACACGAGAAATCAAGTTTCTGAACTTGGAAGACCCTCCGGAAAGGCGTGAAGCCTATCGGTCGTTTTTGGATCTATAAAGAAATAAGACATGGATGTTTAACATCTATGAAATAGTCGACATGTCGGAAAGAAGTTTACGACAATGTTCAAGGAGTTAACTATGACAAGATTTGATCTTTCATAGCGATATATAGTCTTGACGGATTAATGTAGCAACCACTACATATAATTTGGTATATGGTAGTTGAATAAACAAAACAAGGTTCTTCTAATAGAACGGTAACCTAGGACATGTACATGACATGGTCCAAAGGGTTTTGTTAATTCAAAGGGTGCTAAAAGGGCATGTAAACTTCAATAGTTGAAGTAAGCATCACGGAGTTGGAATCTTCACCATGATGAAACTGTTAAAAGAGTTTAAATTCACCGGAGATGATGAAGATGCTTGCATTTGCAAGAAATTAAGTGGGAGCACTGAGACATATTTCTAATACATTATGTAGAGGACATATTGTTGATTGGAAATGATGTATCTTGAATTGACACAAGTTAAGGATTTCATTAAAATAAGATTTCGATGAAAGACTTGGGCAAACCCAGAATATTAGGCATCAATATCTATATGGATAGATTAAGGCGCTAATATGGTTGTGCATATACATATATAAGATATTGAAAGGGTTCAATATGAGATATTGAAAGGGTTCAATATGGAAACAACAAGAAAGGTTCTTGCTGCATGGAAAGGATTGTATCAAGATTCAAGTGTTTCAACACTTGGTGAGTAAAATCACATGAAGATTTTGATCGATTATACCATGATATGTATATATCCAGAATGTCCTATGCTCTAAATGTTATGAGCATATACCAGAATGATTCATAAGATGATCATTGGACAATAGTAAAGATATTCTTATGAGCTTTGGAAGAACTAAGAATATATCATGTATAAGTGACAAATAATTAAAGGTAGTTCATTGTAAAGTGTTACATTGATACTAGTTTTGTCACAAGATACAAATTAAATTTATCTCAATTTAGACTATGGGTGGCACAATATAATGGAAAGGATGTTCCATGATGGATTTGGATGAGTTCCAAAGTTGACATATTATGACGGATACTACAACAAAAGGCTAAGTATATGACTGCTATAGTAGCAGCATAGGAGGGCATTTGTGTTAAGTAGTTTGTTATCAAACTAGGTGTGGTTCAAAGTGGGCTAATACGATGAAGATATATTGTGTGACAATAATATCAACATATTTTAATCCGAACGAACTAAAGGTCTCGCCAGAGGACCAAATTTATACAATGCCATCTCATTTGAGAATGAGTGATGCATAGAGACGCAAAGACATGCAAATACACACGGACCTGAAACTGTCAGATCCGGAGATTATGTTAACCACTAGCAATTCGTATATGCAACACCAGAAAGCCATAGGTGTTCAATACGCAAAGTTTTTTTTAAACTAGATTATTGACTCTAGTGCAAGTGGGAGACTGAAGGGAATATGCCTGAGAGGCAATAATAAAGTGGTTATTATCTTATTCCATGTTTATGATAAATGTTTATTTTACATGCTAGAATTGTATTGATCGGAAACATCAATACATGTGTGTTTAATAAACAAAAAGGGTTCCTAGTTATGCCTCTCTTATAGACTAGCTTGTTGATTAACAAGATGATCAAGGTTTCCTGATCATGGACATTGGATGTTGTTAATAACAAGGTCACACCATTGGTGGAATGATGTGATGAACATTCATCTGAAGTATAGCATTACGATCAAAGTCATTATGTTTATATTGCTATAACATCATACAAAGTAATCTTTATCCTTAGACCATGAGATCATGTTAATTGCTAACACCGAAAGAGTATCTTGATAACATCAAACGTCACACCGTAACAGGGTGACTATAAAGATGGGTTCGATTACTCTGAAGGTGTTATGTTGAGGCTCATGGATCAAGAGTGGAATTTTTCAATCCCGATGACGGATAGATATACTCTGGGCCCTCTCGGTGATATCACATTGAAATAGCTTGCAAGCAAGTGATGTGATCACTAGAATGTTATATCACGGGAACAAGAAAAGAGTGCATGTCGGTAACGAGATCAAACTAGGTATGGAGATACCGATGATCGAATCTCGGACATGTAATATATCATGGGACAAAGGGATTTAGTTACTAGCGTTAAAGGTTCTCACGATCACAGAAGTCATCGTTGAATGTGTAGGAGTCGTATGGATCTCTGTGTCCCGCGCTGATTATTGATCGGAGAGGGGTCTCGATCATGTACGCATTATTCATGAACCGTAGGGTGACACACTTAAGGGATACCGACACCATTTGGAGCAAATATGTTTCAGATAAAGATTTAAGAAACCGCTGGAATTATTTCAATAGACACCGAAACTGTTTCGGGTGAACTTGCTGAAATTGGTTCTGCATGTAATATTGAAATGTTGCAGGGGGTTTTATGTGAATGTTTGTTAATTAAAGTAATTAACAAAATTCTGAATAAAAATAATAAAAGAGTTTTATTAAATGAGAGAGCATTAAATTTGGAGAAATTTAATGCATTTAAAGTGGAGACTTTAAAAGAGAATGTGAAGGGGCAAATTTATGTGGAGGGAGTTACCACCACATGAATGGAGGAGGTGAAGAGTCACCTCCTCCATGCACCGGCCATGAAGGAGGGGCACCCCCTCCTCCTATAAAAGGCCACCCCCTCCTCACTTCTCACACACACCTCTTTGTGAAGGATCTCTCTTCCCCTCTAGTATTATTCCCCCATGGTCTCGGATTAGCGAGATACATGTTCCCGGTGGCTTTATCTAGAAAGGAGTTGCTGCTTCCGCTGCTTTGCTGGAGCGAGGGATGGAGGTTGTCGGGGTACCGGACGTGTGTGCGATCACGGATACACCGCTGCTTTGCGGTGCTGGACTTGGTGGTGCTGGAGCTGGATCTGATGGACGTGCTGGAGCCGGACCTGCTGGACTTCATCACGATCTTGAGATCGGCAAGTGTACGACTATATCAACCACGAGTTCCTACTCGTTAACAAAGCTCGTTGTCTACGAGGGTAAGTTCTCATTAGATGTATGTCCACCCGTTGCTTTGTACCTAATAGATAGATCTTGGCGTGTAGTTCACACCGTAGGAAATTTTTTGTTTTCTATGTTGCGGACCCAACATTCCCCTCTTCTTCCTTGGAGATGGTGCTGGTGTGGAGGAGCTCCTCCCCCTCCTTGGCGGCTGGCAATAAGAGGGAGGAATTTCGTGGCTATGGATGGATGCCCATTTGATTCAAGGGCTCCCCTCTGTCCTTTGGGAGCTCCTTGGGTCGTGACTTGGCCAAATCCATCAAGTACGAGAAGAGTTGGAGTCAATCACATCACAAACTCTCGGAATCCCGAAACTACTTCTGAACCCTTAGTAATCCGGGGCTAAAAGTCGCGTCCAGACTCCGTTTGAGGAAAATGTTATATCTAGGATCATCAGCGTAAAATTATCCACAACTTTAATGTTTTTACTTTTTCCATTTGACGCCATCTTAAAGGTATGCCGTGGAAATATTCGAAAACTGTTCAGCAGGGACAGATTTCAGAAAACTTCGAATTTTACCATTATGATCGGTTTCCTTCCATTTCGTGTATTTCCTACACAACAAAGTATGCAAAAAGAACTTGTGCACTTTTGAAACTATTAGTACGTTAGTCCCAATAAATATAATAAAGTTACAAGATAATGGGGATTTTGGTACTCCCTCTGTTCAAAAATATAAGATATTTTAGCTTTGTGAAATGAATGTATCTAGATGCTTTTTAGTGTATAGGCTCACTTCAAACCTCCACGAAACTATACACTAAAAGACCGTTACATACATTTGATTCACAAAGCTAAAATGTGTTATATTTCTGAACGGAGGGAGTACCTACTAATAAAAGCAGAAAACGTTTCTTTAGTTTCGTCTGTCACGATTTACCAATCAGCCCTCGCACGAACATAAGAATTACCCCACTGCCACATATTAATGAAAATAACGGTTCATCAAATCTCGTCTGTGGTCTTCTGCTCTACCTGGCGAGTGGCGACCGTAACCCTCTGTGGTCAAACTCCTCCTTTCTCCCCCATCTTCGCGCTCTCCGACCTCCCTCTCGCTCATCCCCAGCAGCAGCCACGGTAGACGACAGTAAGAGGGAGAGAGATCCGGTCATATCCCTTACTTTCTAGAGAGGCCGACAGTCGTGAAGCAGGCACCTCGCAGCGACCCCTTCAGTGCCCCGGGAATGAATTTGGGGATGTCGGGCGACCTCAGCGGAGAGGGAACCCGGAGAACAAATTCTAGGATGCCAGGTGACCTCAGTAGAGAGGGAAGGGTATCTTTTCCCGCCGTGTGTAGCCGAGGCGATCTGCTGCTAATTCATCCCGGCTATGGTTGTGTTGTGCTTTCCCTGGACATGATTGGAGCCAAGCGGAGCTAGGCGTTGGTCGCGTTGAAGTACTATCAAATGGTGGCAAAGAGAAGTTTGCTCGTCTAGAGGTAACGAGCAGGTACACTTCGTTATTCGAAAATTTGGGTGTCGCCAAGATCTCTTTCTTTGCAATTCTTTGTTGAAGGTGTATGGGACATATGGTCACGTTGACTTAGCTAAGAATCTGCTCGATGCTATGTAGAGAAGGATGTGACCGCTGTAATTTCTATGTCTACGCCACATCCAAGCTAATGAAGTGCCACTTTATCTATGCAAACTTAGAGCATCTCTAGCAGATACCGCATCTCGCGGTACTGCAAAACACGGATACGGTGTACCACAAACTGAGTTTTTTGATCAAAATCGGCAGCGCGAAACAGATACCGCATATGCGTAGTACAAAACGGAATATTCCTTGAATATTTGATCGTCTTCTTCGTGAGGTCATCTTCCTAGCTCCTAGGTCTTGATGTGCGCCGCCCTAAGCGGTCTAGCGATTAGGTAGCGATTTGCATACTTGGATAAACTCATGAGTCTCACCTTACGTGAGTTTATATTAAGAAAATATGTGGTGTTGTGTGGCACCTAGCTACGTACAAAACTAGGACACAGGACACAGTACGTACAAGTCTAGGACACGTTAAGATATAGGACTCTGTTACACATACGTAACAGTGGCCGATACTAATTCTAACATCATCTCTTAATCATAACTTGGACAAGTTGAGATTATGCTTGAAGTCTTCAAAGGCTCGATATAGAAGTGGCTTTGTAAAACCATCAACAACTTGATCTTTAGAGGAAAAAACCGAATATCCAATTGTTTTTTTAACACTTGTTCTCTAACAAAGTGAAAATCAATCTTAATATGTTTGTCTCGTGCATGAAAGACAGAATTTGCTGACAAGTATGTTGCTCGCAAATTATCACACCATAAGCAAGGTGTTTGAGTTAGCTGAACTCCCAATTCAGCTAGCAAGGACTGTATCCATATGACTTCAGCTGTGGCATTAGCTACAGATTTGTATTCAGCTTTTGTACTGACCTAGATATGGTAGCCTTCTTTTTAGCACTCCAAGATATTAAGTTCGGTCCAAAAAATACAACAAACCCTCCAGTGGATCGACGATCATCAACACAACCAGCGGTTGGCGCTTACAGTATCTCACATTGACAAGGCCAGACATCTCTTATGCAGTTAACAAGGTTTGTCAGTATCTTCATGCTCCAACTATTGTTTATTGGACTTCTGCCAAACGAAATCTTAGATATGTTAAGCATACCATGAATGTTGGCTTGACGTTTATGAAGTCTACCTCGACACTGTTGAGTGCCTTCTCTGATACAGACTGGGCTAGTTGTGTTGATGATCGTCGATCGACAAGAGGGTTTTGCTGTATTTTTTAGCACTCCACCGAAAATGCAGGGACTAAGGAGATGACGACCTGGCGCGTGGCATCTAGGCAGGTGGGGATCGCACGGGATTCTCTCCATCAGTCGCTGCGCGGGAATCGAGACCAGGAGGTGTGCGCGCGTCAGACCTTGCAGAAGACGGCTGCATCGATCCCGATGGGGATCCGTCCGCGTCGCTGTTGTTTTCACCTGAAAATTCACCAGATCCGTTTGAGCTGCTAGAAACATCATTTTGACTCAAATTTCCCCTGGTACTCTGTTTCTCTGAGTTGTATCCTGTAGAATAGTACAAACAAGACTAGACAATAGATCAGTAGCATGATTATTTCCCATATTAGAATCATCAATAGTATCATTCCCTTGTTCAAAATTTCTAAGAGAAGGATCTAACAAAAGAATTTGTTGTTTGAGAAGAGTACCAACATTAGGATGCAAATTCTTGAAAGGGAACACACCCTCATCAAAAAGAACATGACGAGAAATATAGACTCGGCCCGTGGAAACTTCAAGACATTTTACTCCTTTGTGGCGAGGACTGTAGCCTAGAAAGACACATTGTGTAGAGCGAAAATCTAGTTTACGTTTATTATAGGGGCGAAGGTTGGGCCAACAAGCACAACCAAACACCCGAAGAGAGGAATATTTTGGACGTGTACCAAGAAGGCGATGCACTAGCGTGTCATTGTCAATGACTTTGCTAGGGAGCATATTGATGAGATATGTGGCAGTAAGAAAGGCTTCATCCCAAAACTTAAGGGGCATACCGGCATTAGCAAGAAGTGCAAGTCCAACCTTAACAATGTGGCGATGCTTTCTTTCCGCAGCACCATTCTGTTGATGAGCATGAGGACAAGAAACATGGTGAGAGATTCCCTGTGTTTGGAAGTGAGAGTTGAGTTTAACATACTCTCCTCCCCAATCAGATTGAACAGTAAGGATTTTTCTATCAAACTTACGTTCAACAAGAGTTTGAAAATTCACAAAGGCTAGTAAAACATCAGAATTTTTTTAAGCAAATAGATCCAAGTAAACTTGCTATAATCATCAATAAAGTTTACATAATAGTCATGACGACCAACAGAAGTAGGTGCAGGGCCCCATACATCAGAAAAAACTAATTAAAGAGGAACTGTAGATACACTAGTAGAAATAGGATATGGCAACTGGTGACTCTTAGCTTGTTGACATGGATCACATACTGATAAGCTACTAGGATCTCTAAGACAAGAAAGTTTATTCCTGCTAATGATTTTCCTAACAATATCGAAGGAGGGATGACCAAGACGACTATGCCACTTTGACTTAGACGGCTTGACGGCAAGGAAGACATGTTTTTGGGACGGGGTTGACTCCACGGATGAAATAAGGGGATAAAGGCCGTCAATACATCGTCCTCTATGAATTGTTTTCCGTGTGGCCTGGTCCTTAATCAAAAAGAAGAAAGGGTAAAACTCGACAAACACATTATTATCATACGTGAAGCGATGGACAGAAAGCAAATTTTTAGACGCAACCGGTACATGTAAAATGTTGCGGAATCGAAAATCTTGAGTAGGGATATGAACTATTGAATGACCAACATGTGAAATAACCATACCTTGTCCATTAGCCGTGTTGACTCTGTCATTATCGTGGTAAGCATCACGGACCGTCAAGTTATTGAGCTCCCCGGTGATGTGATGAGTAGCATCAGTATCCGGGTACCAATTTGTATCAACTCCATAGGCAACATGAGCCTCTTTATCACCATAGTCATAATCATCATCAAAACTTGACCAACAATCTTTAGCGAGATGCCTGCTTTGTTGCAAATTTGGCAAGTCGCGTCCACCCAAGGAAAAGTGCGACGTCGACCACGACCACGGCCACGTCCCCCTCCCGAAGGTGCGCGACCACCACCACGGCCATAACCACCATATCCATCATGCCTATCTTCGCGACGGTCATCACGACGTTCATCACGTCGGTCATTGTATCTATCATCACGCCAGTCAGTGTAGCGGTCATCACGGCGATCATTGCGATCACCATGGTCTCCACGAGATATTTTATTGTTGGGGCGGCCACGACGTTGACGTGAGGCAGCATTGGCCGAGGTCTCAAAGGCATGATCGGAGGATCCATGAAGCATCTCCTGACGCTGATCATATGCATGTAGCTGCGCATAGAGAGTACTCAATGAAATAGGGGTGGTTGCCACGCCAAGGGCAGCGAGAATAGCATCATAACCACCACCGAGACCGGCCAGGATGAAGGAAACATGTTCCCTGGTCATGACAGTGCACCCGGCAGACGCAAGTTCATCAACGATCTGCTGCATCTGGGTAAGAAAAGCTGTTGTAGAGAGGTTCTTCTTCTTTGTGTTTGCGAGGGCAATGCGCAGATTCGTGATCTTGGCTTCACTCTGGGAGGCGAACATCTCTTCTATTGCTTGTCAGACACCGGCAGCGTGCTCAATCCTTTGAACATGAGGGAGAACCTCTGGGGAGAGCGCTTGTAGAAGAAAGCCGAGTACAATCTGATCCCTGGAAATCCAGTTGTCGTACTCGGGATTTGGCGCCGTCTTCGCGGCTTTATCAGTAGCTTTGTCGGCTGGCTCGATGACCAGCTGTTCCGGCGGAGCAGCATCGGATCCATCTAGAAGACCGAGGAGGCGTGCTCCGCGAATTGGAGGCAGGATCTGTGCGCGCCATCCGAGGTAATTCCGCCGCGTGAGCTTGTCGGACGGCGGCGCCCCAAGGTTGATCACCTGCTAGTTGGACGCCATGGAACCAAGATGACGTTGGGATGGTTTTGGCGATCTAGGATATTAGACGGAAGAGCGGGCCTGATACCATGTGAAACTAACAATCTAGCGATTAGGTAGCGATTTGCATACTCGGATAAACTCCCGAGTCTCACCTTGTGTGAGTTTATATTAGGAAAATATGTGGTGCTGTGCGGCACCTAGCTATGTACAAAACTAGGACACGGCCACAGTACGTACAAGTCTAGGATACGTTGAGATATAGGACTCTGTTACGTATACGTAACAGTGGCCGATACTAATTCTAACACGGTTGATGTTAACCGGTCCGAGGGCGGCTGGGACGTGCGCGGGAAGGAAGGCGCTGCGTGCGCTGCTAGCTGCTGCGTGCTGCTTGGTGCTGCTTGTGCGTGCTTGCCGCTGTGTGCGTCGCTAGCTGCTGCGTGCGCTGCTTGCCGTTTGTTCCGTGCTGCTTATGCGTGCTAGCTGCTTGCCGCGCGAAGCGTGCGCTGCTAGCTGCTTGCGCGTGCTTGCCACTGCGTGCGCTGTTTGCCGTTGCGTGCGGAACGACGGCGAGGTGCGCGTGCGGCACGACCAGCGGCAGCCGCGGCATCGTCGGGATGGCCAGAGTCGTCAGACTACGGAGGCACTGTTAGCTGAATATTTTATCTCGCCAAACCGTTTTTCGTTTGTGGTACACTGCATATTCGGTTTCTAGAACTGAATATATACAACATGGAAGCGGCCTTTGCGGACAACCGCAAAAAAATAAATCGATACAGTATCTAGAAAAGCTTTTTTTTTTGTCGTACCGCAAACTGTCGGTTATTCTGTGGGATAGGGCTGGATGCGCTATCTGCTTTTGAGAAGCTCTTATGTCTCTACAAAATTATGCAGACCAATACATCGCATTGAATTTTGTTTCCCTGTTTTCACATTGTTTTATATATGAGCTAAAGTTTGTGAGCATAGACGCAACTGTTGTGTTCCCTCCATTCTCTAATGTTAGACATTTTACCTTTTTTCTAAATAATATGTACGTAGATGTGTTTTATTTTATAGGTTCAGCCGTCATTTTGGAGTGTGTCTAGAACATATATTCACATGATATATATCTAATATCATAGTTGTTGATTGTTTTTCTAAAAGTTTGGTCAAACTTTTCGTAAATTGACTTTAAAAGAAAAATATAAGCCCTAAGCCTTGGACGGATGGAGTATAATATCTAAAAGGTCTTACATTAGTGGATGGTGGAAATATTATTCGTGGAGTAATTTTAACCCTTGTTTGCTTTGTTTCTTAGCTAGGTGATTGTAGGTACACTAGTTGAATGCCCGTGCATTTTTATAGTCAATTTTTTTTCTCGCAACGCATATTAATATATTATCAGTCACTCTGTTTTTCCTGCTTTGATGTTTCACTTAGCCAATGTTCATTCAACAAGACTGTCAAAACAAACTTTGTTAAGGTAGCAACATTTATAATTTTATGCCTATTATTACCACAATTTTCGAGAAGTGAAGGTCTTAAGTAC
This sequence comes from Avena insularis, assembly GCA_023614405.1. Lineage (NCBI taxonomy): Eukaryota > Viridiplantae > Streptophyta > Magnoliopsida > Poales > Poaceae > Avena > Avena insularis. Next base: position 119,887,193 of record CM042688.1, on the reverse strand, counting down.
ACCTAAAGCACTTACAATGATAAAGAAACACATTTGGAAACCAGAAAGTAGAAATACTACATAACTCTAAACCGCTCCAGTTATGTACAAAAGTAGTTCGAAGTTTGTAAAAGGTAGAAGTTGATGTTATGTTAAACAACAACTCACATTTGTTTAAGGTTAAAAGACAGTAATATCATACAGTCCAATGCCTGAACTCTCACCTGACAAACGGAACTTGTCTACCAAGTAACAATCACTAAATGATGTATACTATCTCTGTTTGGGATTATTAGTCCTAAGAGCTTTTTTATATCGTTTGAGATTATAAGAGATGTCTCATTTATTAGTCTCTCTCGTCCAATGCATGTTCTCCTTTTCTTCTCACTTCTCTCATGCATGTAAAACTATGGTGCAAGTGCGTAGTGTTCTCCATCGGTCTTTTGGTCGCGGATGTAGAACCACTTATCCCTCCACCCTTGGACAGATGCAGTGAGCTTGATGGCGAAATATGTGACATTGGAGTCGACGTGGATCCCACAGCCTCCTATGTCGTAGACTACTGAACCCGACCCCGACTGACGTTTGAGCTTAAAGAGTTTTTTAAAGAGGCTGAAGTGTGGCTCGATTCCGAGCTAGCACTTGCAAAGAGTTATGAAGCAGGCGATGTGGAGGATAGAGTTTGGGGACAGCTGGTTGATACGTCCATTTTGCATCACTATTCTATGTCTTAATTCACTATTATTCATTGATATATTTCGTATTGAGAGGTAATACTTATGTTATTTCACCTGTTTTTGCATGGTTGATGACTTTTGAAGCATGGACCGCTGCAGTCAGGATTCTGATAGAAAATGTGCTGTTTGGAGGCAAAATTCGCGAATATCAGAAAATCCGAGAAAATATACGGAAAATCCTATTTTTCCAGAAGACTCGGGATGCCAGAATATGGAGTGGAGATGGGCCATAGGGGGCCCACACCACCCCATGGCGCGGGCAGGCCCAGGCCGCGCCAGGGAGTGGTGTGGCCGCCCTGGCCCACTCCAGCCTCTCCCCTCTGGCGTATATCATCCCCACGAAACCCTAAGACTCGGAGCGACCACAGAAAGATTTCGCCGCCTCTGCGGGACGGAAAACACTGAGAGAGAAAGATCTCTCCGGCAGACAGATTTCTGCCGGGGGAATTCCTTCCCGGAGAGGGGAGATCGTCGCCATCAACACCACCATCAAGCTGGACTTCATCGGGATCATCATCATCATCACCACCATCATCACCATCAGCACCCTCATCACCATCTCCATATTGCTGTAACAATTGGGTTGAATCTTGTCTAGTTCATAGGGGAAACTTTCCCGGTGTTGATTACTCTTTGTAGTTGATGCTATTGAGTGAACCATTGAATTATTGTTTATGTTCAAATTGTTATACATCATTATTCCATCTCTGATCATGATCCATATGATGTCTTGTGAGTAGTTCGTTTTGTTCTTGAGGACATGAGAGAAGTCTTGTTGTTAGTAGTGGAGTTGTGTTGAGAAAGATTCAATAGATTATTATTTAAGTTGTGGTGTACTTCTTCTAGTGGTATCATGTGAACGTCGATTACATGACACTTCACCTATATGGGCCTAGGGGAATGCATTGTGTATTTGGCTACTAATCGTAGGGGTTGCCAGAGTGACAGAAACATGAACCCCCGTTAGGAAACTATTGCACAAGGGACGTAAGGGTCTTAGAGTTTAAAACTGTGGTTAGGTTTCTACCTTAATTACTTTCTTGTACTTACGAATGTTTGCAAGGGGTTTAATCACAAGTATGTATTAGTCTTGGATGGGGCGGTACATTAGCACAGGTTCACCCACACAACACTTAGTAAGCTAGAGAAGATTAATCGACTATATGAAGCGAAAGCACTTGACAGTCTTCCCATGTGTCCTCGAGAACGTTTGGTCATCTATAGAAATACAACCGGCTTGTCCTTTGCTGTATAAAGGATTGGGACACTTGCTGCATTCATTCTTACTGTCTTTTGTTTACTCGTGCCTTGTTTACTTGCTTTATCGAAAACCCCTAAAATCCGTTTGCTAAGTATTTGCAGAGAATTCCTGATCCATACCACTAGCCAGCACCTTCTGCTCCTCGTTGGGTTCGACACTCTTACTTATCGAAAATACTGCGATACACCCCCTATACTTATGGGTCATCAAGACTATTTTCTGGCGCCGTTGCCGGGGAGTGAAGCACTATTGGAGGGTGGAACTGGTAAAGGAAACTTCTACTGTGAGTATTGTTTACTTCTGCTAGTTGCTTTATTTTCGTTATGGATAATTCACCGAGTTTCTTATTTGGTAATGCTACTACCACTGCTAAGGTAGTAGATAAGCCACCACCTGCTGAGAAAGATGTTTTCAAAATACCTACAAGAATTATTGATCGTGTTATGGATAATTACTATGTTGGGGATGGAACTGTCCATCCCGGTGATCATTTACTCTTTATACACGAATTATGCGGGTTGTTCAAGTGTGTAGGTATTACTACAGATCAAGTTAAGAAGAAGTTATTCTCATTATCACTGAAAGGAAGAGCTGAGGAATGGTATAAGCTGCTGAAGAATGGTCAAGCTCTGGAATGGGAGGAAATAGTGCCTCTCTTTTATTCAAAGTTTTATCCTCCTAGTGAGATTCATAAAGATCGGAATCAAATATACAACTTTTGGCCTCTTGATGGAGAGAGTACAGCTCAAGCTTGGGGAGATTGAAGTTACTAATGCTCAAATGTCCCATTCATGAGCTCCCCAACAATATTATTATCAATAACTTTTATGCAAGGCTCCCTCTACATGATAAGGATTTATTGGATGCTTCTTGTGTTGGATCATTCACTTGCATGGAAGAAGAAGCTAAATGGGATCTTCTGGACCGTATTCAAGACAATGTTGAAGCTTGGGAGAATGACAAAGGTAGAAAGTCAGGTATAAATTATGATTATAAATGCATAGAATCTTTTATGGGAACTGATGACTTTCAAAATATTAAAAATGCTTATGGTCTAGACTCTCAAGCTATTGCTTCTTATTTTAATGCTTTTGCTTCTTATATTGAATTGCCTAAAAAGAAGTGGAATAAGTATCACGAACCTTATAAAAATGTTGCTAAGAGCGTTCCTGCAAGAAATACTGAAGTTTATACTGCTAATCATGTTTTACTCGAACCTTATATTGAGAAAATGCCTTTTCCAGTTAAGGTAAAGGAACATTCTATGATAGCTAGTGTGGTTAATGAAAGTATGAATAAGGCTGTTGAACCTGATAAACAAATGGTTGATGAACCTATAATAGCAAGTGTGAAAGACTTTGTCACTAAGTATGAGGAAGAGGGACACCCTATCCTTTGTAAGGATACCTCTAATATTGTTTCACAAAATAGTGTTATGAGAGCTAGTATTCCCGTGTTTTCTGCTATGATGGTCCTTGTGATAGCTATATTGTTAAGTTTATGCATGATACTGAAAGTTATTATGAGAGAGGGAAAAGTGTTCTTATGCATCTCAATAATATCAAGTTTCCCCGTTTTATGCTGAAAGTTTTTATGCTGCACTTCTTTTGCCTTCTTATGCAAGTTTCCTATGGTTTCAACAACTTGTTTGTTTACAAAATCCCCTTGCATAGGAAGTGGGTTAGACTTAAATGTGTGTGTTTTTTCTTCTTAATTCTCTCTTTCACTTCAAATCATATCCCTATGAGAGCTTCTTCAAAATTATCATGCCCATCTTAATGGCTATAAAGAAAGAGCTTTATGGGAGACAACCCAATTTGTTTTTGCTTTCAGTTTGTTTTTGTTTATTTGAGTCTTGGAAGTTATTACCTCAGTAATAACCGTTCCTTATCCGTTTTGTTTGGTTTTTGTGTCAAGATCAACCTCTAATGAGAGAGAAGTAAGATTTAGGGGAGTTGCTTTCTCGAAACAGATTTTTGTGCTTCACCGTAAAAATTCGTGAGAGATCTCTGTATGCTGTACTAAGCTGTAATTTTTTGTGCTTATGCCCCAGGTTGTTATTTAACTTTCGTTAGTTTCGCACTTTTTGATTTGAGCAACAGAAGATTTTCGAAAAAATTGATCTTTACCTGCTGGTCTGTTTTGACAGATTTAGCCACTCTTGCATTTGCTTCTTTATTCGATCTCCTTTTTGAATTCTTTTTGGGTTTTCGGAAGGAGTTGCTACAGTAGATTATGTTTTGATGGTTTTCAGTTGAAGTTGGACTCAAAAGATTTTATCACTTCACTTATACTAATGTTGCTAATAAGAACTGTGTGAAGTTTTGTGTGAAAGAAATTTCCAGGAAGTGGAGACAATGGTGTAATAAGGAAGAGAAGGGTTTTATGACTCAAGTAATAAGTGTATGAAGATAAAGATATCGATGATATTCAAGAGATGACCCCCAGAAGAATCTACTAGATACCAAATTCAAAGATCTGCAGAGTCCGTATTCAAATAAGTAACAGTTCTGATAAGAAAAGTTCCACGAAAGTATAATCCAACTATATTTTTGCAGTTTTCAGTCAATAAGAAAAGTTTCGAAGCGAAAAAGGGACGGGACCGGAGCCGGGGTGGCCCACACCACCCCATGGCGCGGGCCCACCCCTGGCCGCGCCACCAGGTGGTGAGGCCACCCAGGACTCTGTCTCCGACCCGTTTTCTCCTAGTACCTTCCTTTTGATATGAAACTTCGTAATATATAACCCCCCGGATCTCCCGAGGTTCGTATATCGTGTTTTCGCCGTGTTTTTGTTTCAATCTATTTCTGCCAGGACATACTCTTTGAAGGTTTAGAATCACAATGGTGTCTGCCAAGGATAAAGGGAAGGAGCCCATGGGGGAAGACCTCCAAGACCCCGGGAAGGAGAAGGAGATCAAGAGTGAAGGTGAAGAGGAGCAAGGCCAACATCCGCATACCGACACCACCATTGCAAGCATTGGAGTGGTGGAAAATCCAGCCATTAGAGGGAAGCCTCCTCATCACCGTTCAGATCCCTGGTCACTTCCTCCACGCACCAGGAATCCTTTCCATACCCTTATCCATGAGCATCGATACCAGAATATGCCCAAGGAGAAATTACCCTCCAATTGGGATTTGCCTCGTTCTAGCCATGCAGGAAAAGAAGACTTCAAGGAGGAAGAGTGGGGAAAGAATAGCAAGAGCTGGAATTCTCAACACGACATGATCATGAGCCGCATTGAGCAAAACTCACAGCTGATTCGTAATCTCACCTTTGAGATTGAGGACTTGGGGAAACTTATCAGAGAGCTCATCGAGAGGATACCACCACCACTTAAGGAGTAATTCGTCATCAGGTTTGGCATCCCCTTGGTTTGTTCCAAGCTTGGGGGAGTGCTGCGGTATCACATCACTATCTTCTATCTTTTTACCTTATTAGTAGAGTCATATCATGAATAGAGGAGTTATTATGTAGTATGGTTTGCATTATGGAAGTGTCCCCTCTCTCGTTAGATTTGTATCCCTTGGTGTGATTTGCCGTTGTGGAATATTAATGAGAAGTTTTATCATTTACTCTATTGCATAGCTTATATTAGTTTTCAATTCGTGGTTATATGATTGATCTTGTTGTTAGTATTGGTAGCATTTTGGGATCATTGAGTTAATTTAGTTGGTTTTGGCAAACCTGGATCGGTCAGTAGCAACACCTTTTTGAGAGTTGAAAAGAAAAAGATAGAAGTACTCGATAGAAAAATAATTTCATCATCTTTCTTTCTTGATTTGCTCATAAGTTTACTATTCTCTAGTTAAGATCTTTTGTGCTTCCAAGGAAGATTGCATGTTTGTCTTTATCATTTGTATGTTTGTTTGTTTCCTTCAACTCTTGTACTTGCTACCCAGCCTTGCTAGCCAAAAACCTATACTGAGAGGGAATTCTTCTCGTGCATCCACCTCCTTTAAACCAAAACCTTTGCCATTTGTGTCCACCATACCTACCTAGTAGCATTATTGCTATTCCAAGTAAATTCCTGTTTTGTCTACCTCCCAAATTAAACTTGTTATGCGAAAATTAGCGATTAAAGCTCTCATGAACTTGATGGCACACTTTACTTTCTTGCACTTAATAAACCTGAACCATTGTGAACTCTCCATGAAAGTTATATGCTTGCAAATTATAGGCTGGGGATTAGCAGAACCGTGCTGTCACGGGGAACGCTTTCAACACTTGTAAATATATACCCAGTTGATACCTTGCTCTTTTGTTTGCGGATGTCGTCGGTGTGAAATAAAAGGGGAGCTTGTAAGTCCATGGAGTTATGTAGGTGTGTTAGAGAAACGCCTGGGCCGCTGGTCTAATCCATGCTGTCATGGTGGAAACCTGCAGCATAACCATAATGATATCTATGAAGCATTCTTCTTATAAAAAAAGAGAGAGATAGCTATTGAGAAAAAGAAAAGAAAAGAAAAAAAGAGATACTATGAAAAGAGGAAAGAGAGAAAAAGGCACCATATTCCCATGGTAAATAAGAAGATTGCTGAGATACTCATTGTCTGCTTGCCTTGTCATTTTGATATGGGGATTCTTCCGTATCATCGGGCAAGGGGTACCCCGTTGGCGGTTCTCAATGATACGCACATACTTACGATGACAAGAACTTACCGGTAACTAAAGTTGAGTAGCATGAGGAGCGGCCCTCGTACTCAAGGGACTTGGGATTTTCAGTTTATAGTCTGTCAAGCATATAACTCAGATTGGACCTCACTTTAACCTTAATCACCTAAAGATGCCTATGATAGGGGCAATGAGAGCTGAAAGCTAGTAAGTATCATAATTTTTGGGAGATCTTTATGAGACTTGCAATCCCTGCTTCCCTCTTTGAAGGGCCCTTTCTTTTACCTTGTAGTTGAGTCAGTAAACCTACTCCCTTCTATCTCAGCAAGTATTTTGAGTTGATGTGTTTCATTCATTCATATGATGATTTATTCAATCATGTTTGTTATGTTCCTTGTTTTGCACATTGCTCTTATCTTGATGTTTATTACTTTTAAAGCTTTCTTTGAAAACCAGCTATTTGTGAACTCCAGCAAATTATCAACTATTCTTCGACCAAGAGCTAAGTTTGCCATTACCAATTATGATTTACTCTATGTATCTTTATTGTGTTTCCTTTACACATTGCAAGTTTAGTTATATAATAGGGAATTGTCTTCTATTATGATCTATGCTTTTGATGAATGTGATGCTTCTTGTCCATATTCTTTTATCGACTCTTCACTCTATAAACCTGAGGTCATGTTTATTGAGCTCAGTTTCGCTTGGGGACAAGCGAAGTCTAAGCTTGGGGGGAGTTGATACGTCCATTTTGCATCACTATTCTATGTCTTAATTCACTATTATTCATTGATATATTTCATATTGAGAGGTGATACTTATGTTATTTCACCTGTTTTTGCATGGTTGATGACTTTTGGAGCATGGACCTGCGATCGGGATTCTGATGGAAAAGGTGTTGTTTGGAGGCAAAATTCGCGAAGATCAGAAAATCCGGGAAAATATACGGAAAATCCTATTTTTCCAGAAGACTCGGGATGCCAGAATATGGAGTGGAGGTGGGCCACAGGGGGCCCACACCACCCCATGGCGTGGGCAGGCCCAGGCCACGCCAGGGAGTGGTGTGGCCGCCCTGGCCCACTCCAGCCTCTCCCCTCTGGCGTATATCATCCCCACGAAACCCTAAGACTCGGAGAGCGACCACAAAAATATTCCGCCGCCTTTGCGGTGCGGAAAACACCGAGAGATAAAGATCTCTCCGGTAGACAGATTTCTGCCGGGAGAATTCCTTCCCGGAGAGGGGAGATCGTCACCATCAACACCACCATTAAGCTGGACTTCATCGGGATCATCATCATCATCATCACCACCATCAGCACCATCAGCACCCTCATCACCATCTCCATATTGTTGTAACAATTGGGTTGAATCTTGCATAGTTCATAGGGGAAACTTTCCCGGTGTTGATTACTCTTTGTAGTTGATTCTATTGAGTGAACCATTCAATTATTGTTTATGTTCAGATTGTTATACATCATTATTCCATCTCTGATCATGATCCATATGATGTCTTGTGAGTAGTTCGTTTTGTTCTTGAGGACATGGGAGAAGTCTTGTTGTTAGTAGTGGAGTTGTGTTGAGAAAGATTCAATAGATTGTTATTTAAGTTGTGGTGTACTTCTTCTAGTGGTGTCATGTGAACGTCGACTACATGACACTTCACCTATATGGGCCTAGGGGAATGCATTGTGTATTTGGCTACTAATCGTAGGGGTTGCCGGAGTGACAGAAACCTGAACCCCCGTTAGGAAACCATTGCACAAGGGACGTAAGGGTCTTAGAGTTTAAAGCTGTGTTTAGGTTTCAACCTTAATTACTTTCTTGTACTTACGGATGTTTGCAAGGGGTTTAATCACAAGTATGTATTAGTCTTGGATGGGGCGGTACATTAGCACAGGTTCACCCACACAACACTTAGCAAGCTAGAAAAGATTAATCGACTATATGAAGCGAAAGCACTTGACAGTCTTCCCATGTGTCCTTGAGAACGTTTGGTCATCTATAGAAATACAACCGGCTTGTCCTTTGCTGCATAAAGGATTGGGCCACTTGCTGCATTCATTCTTACTGTCTTTTGTTTACTCGTACCTTGTTTACTTGCTTTATCGAAAACCCCTAAAAATCCGTTTGCTAAGTATTTGCAGAGAATTCCTGATCCATACCACTAGCCAGCACCTTCTGCTCCTCGTTGGATTCGACACTCTTACTTATCGAAAATACTGCGATACACCCCCTATACTTGTGGGTCATCACTAGTGCGGCTGGAGCCCGTAGAAGCAAAGAAGACCCCTAACAAACGGATGAAGGGGGAGAGAAAGACCACGAATGATGAACGCAATGAACATCACTCGAAAAACCGTAGGAGGACATGGATTACCTCATTGCCGGGAACGCGAGAGTCATCCTCCGCGGCAGGGAGTGCTCCATCCTGGCGCTGTGTGAACAGCTCTGATGGCTTGATGGTGGATGGGCGCCATGAGCCATTGGTGACGCGAGGCCCCGCACCCTTCTTCTTCCCCGCCGCGGCAGCAGCACTGGTGCCCGCGGTGGTGGTGCATTTCTTCTTGGCCACTACAACGGCAACCATAGATCTAGCGGCGGAGCCTCCCTTCTTCTTGCCCATCTTGCGCTGGTGGTGTGAGCGTAGGAAGTTGCTGGGGAAGGTACAGAGTTGGTACAGTGCCACTGAGGATATGCGAGCAATGGAACAGCAAGAGCAGCAATGGCGGAGGTGCGCGAGCGAGAAGATGTGGGGATATTACCGCACGGTGGACCCCTACTTAACCTCACAGAAGATGCAATCCAACAGCCAGGAGTAAACCAACCCGACGCGTGGCACACATCGAGGTCAACGTGTGACAAGGGTAACCCACGAACTGTCGCGCCACTCCGCCCATTACGCACGAGAATCGAGGAGACACAGTTATACTAGAAGATTACGCATGCTTGGTCAAGTCCAGGTCAGAAAATGGGGCTCACTACTCATCACGTCCCGTCAAAGCCGCTCACGCGGGGAACTGAGGTCATCTCACCATCAGCACTGACGTCATCAACTCTAGCAGGAGCACATTTTGACTACTCTAGTCCTTACTCGAGTCTTCGACTTGACCAAGCACTCGGGGGCTACTCCTAACAGGAGCGCTGGCCGCACACCCAAAGAAGTTTGTAAAAATATCCAAGCATCACGAAAAACCCTTCGCTCGAATCTACAATTCGATTGTGGACTCTGGGTTACTCCCATAGGGAGCGCTGAAAGCACATTCGAATGAAACAAGCAAAAAAGACGACATCAGTCATAGAGTACCTATAGTCCCCACTCGAGTCTACGACTCGAATAGGCACTCGGGGGATACTCCCATAGGGAGCGCTGGCCGCGCACCCTATGATTTTTCTTATACATTACACTTTGTGTTGATAACATCCACACTCGAATTCTCTGGTGACTCAGCCTCATATTTTCCCTGCAAAGAGACTACGTCTCCTGGGTCACTCGAACCATCTACGTGATGAAAAATATTTGAATGTCGCGCTTACAGTGTGAAGATAAGACCTGAATAAGGCCTGACAACGCATCTGCTGTGCTCTACCCGAAATAATCCGTACCTATAGGTACGATGAATAAGCCTTGACGGACGCGTTGAGTGCTCACACTTACACACTGGGATTTGACTCTACAAGACCTCCGCAGCCTGAGTCGAATTACACGAGCACTTTTCCGAATTCGAGTCCCGGGACTCAAGTTTGAGTAGATTGCGTTGTTTTTCCCTAAGGCAGTTAACTGATCCCGATACATTGGATAAATCAGGCACATATATCAACAATCCCTATGATACAAATCAGAGCACTCGAAAATATGCTCAGTTATGCACTCGAAAGACTTCATAAGTCTCCTCTCGAATCTAAGATTCAACGGACACTCGGTGGCTACTGATGTGGGCATACCTTACAGGTACTCGAGCTTGGCATATATGGTCTAGTCTAGCAGAAGCCCATGGCGTTACTAGGGCGCAATCCAGGATTCGGGTGACCCACGGATTGCTTGCGCCACAAGGCGAAGCTTAAGATAGAAAGTTTAAATGGACAAAACCCTAACCTCTAACCGACTCGACCTGCTACCCGAGACCTAGCTAGCCTATCTATATAAAGGCTAGGAGGGGGCGGCGAGGAGAACAATCACAATCCTAGTTTCCGCAACCTTGCTAGATTGTATCTGCGCACCCCCTATAACTTTCGACTCCCTCGATAATTCCAAGAGCAGACAAGTAGGAGTAGGGTCCTCTACGAGGCCTGAACCTGGGTAAACGTTACGTCCCTGTGTGCTTGTTTGCTAGCCGATTGATTCCTCCAACGCTTCCTCCTTCTCCAAAACTTAAGTCCATAACAATAGTCATTGATGAGTTTAACCATCGTCACCTAGAGAAAAAGAACCGTTGGGAGTTACGCGGTTAGCCAAGGCCAACTACCTGAACAGCCCCCTAAAAAAGACAATCTCAACAACTTCCTTGTTAAGATAAATGACATGATACAAAATTCAAAAACCTTTTGTTGCTCTGACAATAGTTCAGTTATCCCAAGATCAATATGGACAAAAATAAACAAAAGAACTGCACTGATACAACCAATGAGCAGGATAAAAAAACACAAGGCCTCCAACATATTTATCCATATCAGGTACAAATAGATTGTATGCGGATTACTGGTAATAACACAATCCGGAAAGGTTTACCAACCATGTATTATAACTAAAAATAGGCAACAAAATGCTTATGTCTTCACACGGCATAAGATGAAACAAACAAAAAGGAAAACATTCTAACTCTTATACTTCTGGTAAGTAACCAAAATAACAGTAGGAACACATCCCAATCACATGAACAAGCTCGGCCTCAGAGCCTTGAAGCTTCCTAGTTTGTGGCCTGACCTTATGGTATAAGGAGGGGGGACTTATTCTTGGAGTTGCTTGGTATTCACACATTATATCTATATCTAATCTAATCTATACCTAATAATAAAGGACGGATTGTTTCTTTCGGTCCAACACTTTTTTAGACTTTTTACCCTCCCGCTAAACACTAAATTGTCCACCAATACCACCCGTAAGGGAATCGATCGACTTTAGAGCGGTTTGTTTTTTCTTCATCCGCGGTATCCTCCTGACATATATAGGTAAAAATATCCCTTTTGTTGGGTTCATCTGGCGTGATCGGAAGCCTGAGAAAAGGCTACAACACCTTAGCCCGGCCCATCCATGATCCGTCGATTTGTAAGCAGGAGCGTGTTCGATCAAGTAGGCATCCTACCTAGCACGTACGGTGTCTCAAAAAAAACTAGCGCGTACAAAAAAATAGCAGCCGATCCATGCAAATCGGCACGCTAGGAACAAATACAAACAGCGGTCTGATCCGGTCTGTGCTCAACGAGCGGTTGCCGGACGGAGATCCTTGTTCAAAATAGGCTGCCTTGGGCGCCTGCTTCCACGCTACAGGGAGGGTCGGGGGTGCAGCTGGCTTGGAGCAGGCCAAAAGGCTAGGAAGGGATCGGGGGTGCAGCTGGGCTATTGCTGGGATGGAGCAGGCGGGAGGAATCGGGGTACAACTAGATTGAAATAGCCCCACCTCGTTGGATTACAAAGAGTAACACCAATTTATAAACGTTGAAAACATCTCCAAGTTACCAGCAAGCTGCCTTGGAATCAACAACGTTGATGGTCCGAATCTGAGAATAAAATTTCCCAAGAGGATGTTATCGTGCTATGCTGCCTGCCTCGGAAACGTGTTTGGGGGCCTTTCATCTTAGCCTGAATAAAATCGGAAACTTGTTGGGCTACAGGCTACGGCCTGTCATCAAAGAAATAAGATGCCAGGAAAATGATTCGACGGGACTGTGTTGGGCTAATATAAAATCAGAAACGCGTTGGGCTGTGTTGTCACCTTCACGAATGAAAGAAGATGACACGATTAAACGAAGGCAACTGCTACGCGTCCCCCGGATGATGGAAGGGCTCCCATCGTCCTCCTCTCCTGCGTGACACGTGTCCACTAAATTGGTCCAAATCTGTTTTTGCTGCAAAGCACATCTTTTTGCTGCATATGTCTCCGCTTTTGCTTCCGAAGCAAAAAAAACGGTTTGTTCCAGAAATAGAACGTCTCGCCGGAGACTTCGCTGAAGACCTCGCCGGAGGCCATGTAGCAAAAAAAAAAATACTAATGTAGCAAAACGACTTCGCCGAAAACATCGTCGGAAAAAACTCGCCGATGACTCTCGCCGAAGACCTTGTAGCAAAAAGTTGACACTGTTCTAGCAAAACTACAAGACGGTTGTAGCAAAGAAAGTATGATAATGTAGCAAAACATATTAGCAAATGTAGCAAAAAATTTAGTAAATTGTAGCAAAAATCAGACTTCGTCAGAGATATCACCGGAGACATTGCAGCAAAAAAAGTGCTACCTAGCAAAACGACTTCTCCAAAGACTATCGTCGGTAATTTTGTAGCAAAAATATTGTGTAAAAGTAGCAAAAAGTATATGAATACATAGCAAAAATAATACGCTAAGGTAGCAAAAACGCTTGTAGCAAACTCCGATGCCATTTGTACAAACACCAGTGCCCCATGTAGCAACACCGTTGGCCCCTTGTAGCAACCCAGGTGCTCGCTTGTAGCAGAGCCGCCTCGCCATTATAGCAGATGCGTCGCGCCCTTGTAGCAGCGTCGGTGCCCTCATGTAGCAGCAGGGTCGTGCCCTTGGAGCAGCAGGCCACCAGCGACGTCGCCCCTCTTTAGCAGCGCCACCTCGCTGTTGTAGCAGTGTCGCCTCGTCCGTATAGTAGATGCGCCGCGCCCTTGTAGCAGCAGGCCGGGGATGTAAAACAGGGCGGTCGGCGTCAGCGAGCCGTGGACGACGTCCTTCTCGGCGGCCAGGGAGGATGCGACCGGGGCCCGAAGCTGCTGGATCGCCACGACGGCGAGGAAACCGACGTCGACAAGCCTTGGACGACGTCCTTCTCGGCGGGCAGCAGGGAGGAGTAGGACGCGACCGGGGCCCGGAGCTGCTGGAACGCCACGACGGCGAGGGCGACGGCGTCCTTGACCTCCCGCGCGCTGCCAAACCCGGACAAGCCGACGGCCACCGCAGGCAGCATCCGCTAGGCGGAGTCGGCGAAGTTGAGGCAGGCGTCGAGCCCGAAGAGCGCGAGCGCGGCGGCGGGGTGCGAGACGGAGGAGACAGGGCGACGAGGAAGGCCATGGCGACGGCGGGCTGGTGCGGGAAGCACCCACGGGGGTAGGGGCCATGGCGGCGGCGGCCTCGATCTCCGGCGGCGGCGGGGCGCCGGGAGCTAGGGTGGCGAGGAAGACCATGGTGACGGAGGGCTGGTGCGTGGAGCACCCGCGGGGTAGGGCCATGGCGACGGCGACCTCCAACTCCGGCGGCAACGGGGCACCAGGAAGCTAGGGCGGTGGCCTGCGATTTTGATTTGCGGTTTGGTTTCTGGACAGAGAGGAGATAAGAGGAAAGGGACGGAAAAACTTGCGGTTCGTTGGCCACGACCCGTCTCATGCGTGCGCGTGGGAGGACTCGAGGGATGAAAACGTTTCATCCCCTGGCTGATGCATATCATTTTCCTTAAACGAAGCGTGTTGGGGGTTGCAGCCTTCATGAATGAAAGAAAATCCCGGATTTGAGATGGTGTTGGACTTTGGGATACATTGTTTTCAAAAAAAATACGTATTGCAAATAATTCTCATGACTTATTGATGCAGGTGGAACTAGCTGTAAATATTAAGTTTTTTATATATGCATATGCTTGTTTCCTATAGAAATTGTATGGTAAAACACTATAATATATATCGGGAAAACAAACCTAAAAGGTCAACAATCTTTTGCCGCAACGCGCGAGCATTTTGCTAGTAATCTACACTATAATTTGTCTAGAGGTAGGTTCGTCCTCGGAATTTCCGTCCGATTTTTTCTGGACCGTTTTGTCCCTTTCTATTTGAGGATATTACAGGACTGCCACCGCCAAATAAAAAACTGAACCCTTCGTCGGGCACCTACCCGTATCTGCCCTCCTCGCGTCATCTCCGTCGATTTGGAACGGCGCCGCCGCCCGGGACTTGCCTGAGCACTTACCCAGCGAGCTCGGCGTCCCCTCCCTCCGCAGCTCCACCACACGCCGCGTACTGCCTCTACCACATCCCGCCGTTCTCTCCGGCCATCCGCTCCCTTTCCTTCGTCTAGAAACTCCGCAAACACGCGAAGCTCGATCTGCCGGCCGCAGCGGCCGACCTACTCAATCCCCGTAGCAGTGTCCTGGCGCGCTGCTGAAGGCGGAGGGATCTGGTGCGGTGGGCCAGAGGGGGCGCGTCCTGGGTTGGGCAACCACGACTGGAGTTGGGTCGGGGTTTGTGTTCGCGGCTTCAGGAAGAGGAGGCAGCCAACGAGGGGGCTCGTGGCGGTGCTGAGCAAAGCTCCCGTTACTGAAGTAGACGTTCATGACTAATGATGTGTTCGTTGGAATAGATCGAGAAGGGAAACAGGTCAACCTTGTGTCAAAATCAACCGCTTCTTTTCACATCTACAATTGCTGTTTTGAGTTCTGCTTGGATCCAGTTTTGGTTTTCTTCCCTTTTTTTCTGGTTTAGTCTCTTGGATTCATGGCTGAGACGTGGATGAGTTCATATTCAGTTTAGTATAAGAAAATTTCCTGTATTGTTTTCTTGATTTTTGATAGAGGTTATCCGGTGTTTTGCTTGCACATTCGGGTTTGATTGGTTTTGTCTGCCTAGCTAGCTGGGTTACTAACTACTCCCTCTGTTTCAAATTACTCCACACGCACGTTTATCTAGGTAGGCTAGTACTTTCTCATTTTTTATCCAAAAAAATCCTAAATTTTTTGAACTAGATAGTATGAAATGTGTACTAGCTATTTCAAAAATCTCGGAAATTTTTTGAATAAAAAATAAGAGAATACTAGTTCACTTAGATAAGCGTGCGTGCGGAGTAATTTGAAACAGAGGGAGTAATAACTGAAGGAAGGATAACTCTGAACCTAATGTAGTTGTAGCTTTTGATTTTCAATTTGAGAGTTGTGGGAACACGTTGTTTGCGGAATAATACAATGTATATTGGCAGGAGTACTTGTTAGAATCGATCAATCAAAACGAATCGATCAATCAAAACGGGATTAAAGCTCTAATTAGGCCAAATTATGAGGGATCAGTAATGAGCCCTGTGATCGTTAATTTAGACAGAAAAACATGGCAAATCCTTTACCACTGTTTAAGACTACGATGTATCAAGGTGCAGCAACAATAGAGCTGAGGGATGTGTGAAAATTAAAGAGAATGGTCACTTGTTGTTTTGTGTCACGGAGGGTGGAAAAAGGCACGGTTCTATTTGAAATGAAAAAAAAATATATGTTTTAGTACGAGGAAATGCATGGATACAAAAAGTTGTGTATAATAGTTTGTTGAATAAAGGTTCTGGACAAACTATATGTACACATCTAAGTTGGTAGGGAAAAAAAGCCCCTTCCTCGTGCTCCTATCCCCCCACCCCCCGAGGGCGACAGGAGCAACACCTGATCCCGGCAGCCAACCCTTCCTCCGTCCCTGTTTCTCCGCCACACTGGGCAAAGCCTGCGGCGCAGTGGTGGTGGACTAGCCCTTACCCAAGCGTGAGGACAGGAGATTAGGGCCCCATCGTGCTGGCGGCAGTGCACAATGGCGGCACTAGAGCTCGGGCGACGGGAATCTAGCCCAGGTGGTCGAGAGTGGCGGCATGCGGCGCGAGGCGGAGGCGCCTCCTCTCCTTAGTGCGGGAGAGGGGGGTCTAGGTGGCGCAAGATCCGCATGATCTCGGCCTGACCTCTAGCGACAGCCATGGCAGCTCAGCCACCGCGTCTATAGCAGTGATAGGAGAACTCGGGTTGAAGGTGGAGGGCGGCGACGATGGCCAGGCTGCTGCTGTAGTGTGGTGGCGAAGCCGATAGTGCTTGATCTGGACCTTGTCGGGCCTGATCTA
Organism: Avena insularis; assembly: GCA_023614405.1. Taxonomy (NCBI): domain Eukaryota; kingdom Viridiplantae; phylum Streptophyta; class Magnoliopsida; order Poales; family Poaceae; genus Avena; species Avena insularis. The sequence goes on along the minus strand of CM042688.1, from coordinate 119,870,580 downwards.
GGCCTAATTAACCGCTACTTTCTCCGAACGACACTCGTCAATGGTGATGGATGGCAGATCCCTTCCCCTAGGCTGCTGTGTGGCTCGATGCCTACAAGTCCGTGTTTGGCCTACCCATCATACTCGTCGGTTGTGCGATGTGGCATTGGTTGGAGCTTTGGCTCGAGTTCGTGGATGCCGAGACGGTGGCCCCGGAAGGTGGACTGCGCGGATGACTCTCCGGTGAGTTACGTGGCGGTGGTGATGGTTATTATCTTCGGTCATGTGGATGAAGAGGAGCAGACGTTGGGGGACTTTGGTGTTGGTGAAGTTTTGGCTTCGGCAACTCCTAGATCATGTGTTAGAGGAGTGGCATGAAGTTTTTTCCGTGCAAAAGCTCAGTGCTCCAGCACCAATGACGGTGATGCCTGCGGGCCGTTATCTTCTCGGGTTACGTTCTCCACAATAAGGTTTTGGGTGAAAACCCTTGACCATGGTCTCGGCAGCAGCGCGGTGCTTCGTTACCCTCTTGGGGACATTGGTGCGGATCCCCGGTTTACCCAGTCTCCGATATTTGTCTTCAGTGGAAAGTTGTGGTCTTCCGCATTTTTCTTGTTTACCTTGATCTGCTTTGTAAGGGGCCTCCCCATCATCTTGTATCTTTCTGGTCGATGTAGCTTTATTTATAAAGGTGGATTAAAGACTGTTTCGAGGAGGATCTAAGTTGGTAGTGCCTTCAAGTGCATTTGGATGTATCCTAAATTGTTCTCCATAGTTACCCACATTGAATGTTATGACACATGTATTTTTTTATCGGTCCATAGCAACGCACGGACATTTAGCTAGTCTATATCTAATAATAATAAAGGACGGATTGTTTCTTCCGATCCAATATTTTTTTAGACCCTTCTACCCTCCCATCAAATAGTATATTATCCACCATACCACCCATAATTCAATATTCGACTTCTCATCTCAGAATACCCGAACTCCCGTGAACCTACGTAGCTGATTCTAAAAAAAAACTACCTACGTAGCTGTTCAGGATAGGCCCAACTGATTCTCAAAGAAAAAAAACTACCTACGTAGCGAGGCTGTTGAGGATAGGCCGCTTGGACGCCCGCTTCCAAGGGATAGGGGTGCAGCTGGGCTATTGCTGGGCTGGAGCAGGCCAAAAGGCTAGGGAGGGATCGGGGTACAGAGACTACTCTGGCTAATAGAAATAGTCCCACATCGTTGGATTACAAAGAGTAACACCAATTTATAAACGTTGAAAACATTCCGAGTCATTAACAAGCTATCTTGGAATCAGCGACGTCAATGGTCTGCCTGCAGCCTTTCATCAATGAAATAAGATTCCAAGAAAATATTTAGACGGGACTGGACTGCCGTTGGGCTTAAGATTCCAAGAAAATATTTAGACGGGAATGTCTTGGGCTCTAAAAAAATCAGAAACGCGCTGGGTTAGTGTGCCCACTTAATAAATGAAAGGAGATTCTTAGGGACATGATTAAACGAAACGTGTTGTGTTGTGGGGTTGCAGCCTTCATGAATGAAAGGAAATGTTGGATTGTATGATTAAAAACGGAATTGTATTTGGGCTTACCTAAATTAATAAATGAAAAGAGATTCGCAGGGACATGATTAAACGAAACGTGTTGTTATGGGGTTGCAACCTTCATGAATGAAAAGAAATGCTGGATTATATGATTAAGTAGGAACATGATTAAATGAAACGTGTTGTATATGCACATGCTTGTTTCCTATTGGAATTGTCTGTGTAAAAACACACTATATTGGGGAAAAAGAACCTAAAAGGTCAACAACGTACTTGCTCTTCTTCCGCTGCAACGCGGGCATTTTGCTAGTAATAATAAAGGAAAGAGCGTTTCTCATCGTTCCTACACTTTGTAAGATGGTTTTATCCCTATAATTCAGAAGTATTACACGGTTTGCCAGCGTTAAGTTAAACACCCCCGAGTCATCCGACTACTATTCCACGAATTTCATTTGTGCGTGGTTTATACGTCACCTACCGTATACATGAGCCGAGCACATCATGTATCAGGTACGGTCTGTTTGAAACAATAGGGCCACGTCCCACGTGATGAGAACAAGGTCCATGAGCTAGACGCCACAGATACATCCTTCTTCCTAGATCGGAAGCACAGCTGCAGAGACAGCAACGCAAGTGCAAGGTCCATGCTGAGTTCATGGAGGATGCCATGGCCGAGTATAAGGTACGTTGTGTATTCAACCGAGCACAACGTGAGTCTGTCGCCGAGTCTGCCGCCGCTGACTTCGCTGGACTCCGCCGCCATCTCGCCAATATTGTCTTGAGTCTGCCGCCATCTCGTTCGTTCTCGCCGTCTTGCTAAATTCGTCCGAAGTGATCGAACCAGCTTCACTTTATGTTTTTTTAGAGACTTTATGTTTTTAAATAGTACTACCACAATTCGAACCAATCTGGCCGCAACGATCCTACTCACCCAGTGACGCGTTCAATCAGCATGGATCCCGCTTAACCCATCTTTGATTTTTCATGTTGGGATGACACAAGTTGGAAAAGCAGTCTCCGCTTTCCCGTACCCTTTACATAATGAGGTAGATTAAGAGTTTCAGCAGCACGGACGGCGGGTGTCAAGATCATGGAGCCATGCACAGCAGTTTTGGCCGAGCTCGATCCAGTGGAGCAATCGGTCCTATTCCAGCCTCACTGATGCACATGGTGTCACGGCTAGAGGCATCGTACTGTTGTTTAGAAGTACTAGCAAAATGCACCCGCGGCGATGCCGCAAAAGGAAAAAATACATGTTCTCGTGGGACAAAAGGATCTGAAAATATGCGGAAAAATCGATCTCACACTCGGCGTATCTACTTTTGCACAAGGATGTGGGACCCGCGTAGCAGTCAACTTGGCACAAAAAATATAGGTCCGGCTGTACTGCTTTTGCGACCAATAAGAAGGAAGCCCACGGATCGTGTGCTAGTTTAGACACGATGCAGCCGTTGGATTTTAGTAATGAACGGCTGAGCATAGATGCGAGTCATGTGTTTGATTCCTCTCAGCTGTGGTTGAGCGTGAGTTCAGACGGGTTGCTTTCAACTTCTGCTTATCTCGTCTTAGTCTCACCCTGCTTGACCCTGCTTGCTAGTAGGCCCTCTCCGTACTTTCTCTTCAGTTCAGCGGCACCAACAACAACCACGCATGCAGGAGCCCCGTCGCTCCTCCCTTGATTCCGTCTCGGACGAACAGCCGGACATGGACTCCTTGTTGGGCATTCCGAACTGCCGCCACCAAAGACCTATCGCTCCCTCCTGTCCAAATCCCCCGTCCGTCTAGGCACTTTGTCCTCTTGGTGGTGCTGCTTATTTGAATCCGGAATTGCTTGCTGATTGAAGGCACATTGAGAACCTATATAAACTGGTAGAATTCAGCAGAAAGAAGTGATGTGGGACTATTGAGTACTCCAATCGACGCAGAGTCATAGTTCCAATGGAGGTAGCCCATTCAATCGACGAAAAAGCCCAGCATCTGGGCCGGATAGACACTCAGGGTCGCTCTCGGCTGAAAAACGAAAAAGCCCAGCATCTGTCCTGGATAGACTCGGATCGCTCTCGGCCAAAAAAAAATCGGTATTTCACTTAGGGGTGATGCAGTGGGTAATAAGATGTCTGGTGGGAGGGTATAAAGGTCCAATAAAAGTGTTGGACCGGAAGAAACAATCCGTCCTTTATAGATTACTAGGAAAATGCCCGCGCTTTGCAGCGGATTCTAAATTTTACGACAAACTCCTTACATTTCAAACCAACCTACTCCCTCTAGCTCATATTATTTGACTTAAATTTGTCTAGATTTAAATGAATCTAGACACTATTTGTATATATATGTTCATCCAAATTTTTATCAAATCAAAGCCAATTAATATGGTGCGGAAGAAGTATCTCATTTCAAAGAACATCTAGCATTTTTAAAACTGCACACCCGACGGACATATAGTTCGTATTATAGTTTAATCCGTAATTTCAATTTTATTGTATTATCTGACTTATTAGGTCCACAATAATTCCTATATAGCAGATCAAAAGTTACAAAATGTTTAAGAACCGCTTTGTTCTAAGTTACAAAGTAGTCAAATACCAACTAAACTGCTCCACTCCTCTGGCTGACACATCGCACGGAATGGAGAAAGAAAAATAAATCCCCAAATCGTGAGTTATTAGTGTTCTTCCAAGTGTTGCCTCCCTTTCCCCTCTTCACTCCCATCCGGGTAATCCTTCGTGCAAGTGATGCAGCAGCTCGTGGCCTGGTCCCAAGCAGTTTGCGAGCAGCGGCCAGGTCTGGCCTGGTACGGAGGACAGCGGACAACGCCACCTCCCCTCCACCGTGAGGCCCTTGTGCAGAGGCCCCCTTGTGCAACCCTGACGAGGCCACCTCCCCCCCAACTGTGAGGCCTGGCTCCTCAAGCACCCTGCTGCTCGCTTTCATGCTGCCGCCCGTCAAAGCTCTCGCTACTCTCTTGCCGCCTGTTGTTCTGATCCTCTTTTTTTTGCTTCGTGGATTTTTCTGTTCAGCTCCGACGCCCCCACAGCCTTGACCCTTGATGGACGATGCAGACTCTGTTCTATCTCATGAAGCTTCTCTTGCTTGGCTTGTTGACATCTAATCTACAAAGTATATAAATTGGAGAATTTTGGTTTAAAGGGGCAAGGTGGGACTATTAATTTAATAGTCACCCACGAAGAGCATTGAGATTGGGCTTCTAGATTGATTCGATCACGGAGGGTTAATAGGCCGGCCGAGCAACGCGAGCGAGAGAACACGAACCCATAACCAGACCAGACGACGGCCCTCACGCGGCCCATAAGAAAGCGCCAACAGGGGAAATAAAATTGAACTCGTTATTCATAGGTGGCATTTGATGTAATATAAAATTTGATGGGAGGACAAACCGGTTCAAAAAAGTGTTGGACCGGAAGAAACACTTTGTCCTTTATTATTAGGTATAGATTAGGGACGAAGTTCCCCTTGCAATGTTTAGCTGAAAATATGACTACTTTTAGAACACCTATTCGTCATTACTGGATGTTTTGTTATGTTTAGTTATAGCTGAAAATAATGGATATTTTGTCATGTCTTAGTTTTGATGTGGACAAGGCGTGTATGTACTTATTGGTACCAAGGAGGGAAGTGACATCGAGACACGATCTCTCAATTATCTCCTCTTACGATGATATCTTCTATATCTAATAATAAATGACGGATTATTTCTTCGGATCCAACACTTTTTTAGACAGATTTATTCTCCCACCAAAGCAATTATTACACATGCATGTCATGTACCGGTTGGATCCTTTTAATTTTGCACCCTTTGCCACCGCCGAGTGATACCGGATGGTTTTGTTCGGTTTTAAACGGCGACGCGTGGCCGGGGATGGAGAGGCTGGCTCGAGCCTGCATGCCCGAGATCTCCTACGCCTCAGGCCGTCCGTAGCCCCGTACGCCCTTTGATCTCCGTCGCCGGCCAAATCCAGCCCGCGCGGCCACCCGGATCTTTGATCCCAGGGCTGAGGTCTGCCTCCCAGCGCTCCGGCTTTGTGCCTACCCCGCGACCTCTCATCTCTCTCTTCTCTCTGCAGGTAGAAACCCCGACTACACCGAACAGGATGAAAGGGCTCGCCCCACCCAGCTTCGCCGTGTCCTGCAATTAACCGAGGATGGAGGACTCATAGGCACTAGGTTTGGCCACAAGTCCACCTCGGCGAGAGAAGGAAGTCGTGAGGCAAGTTACGTTTGTTTATAGATCAAAGAAATCAAATTAGTAGGATTAGGCATGCAAGCCGTTTGTCCAGGACGTGACGGACAGTCCGTATAAACTAGTGCAGCCTATATTCCTACATAGATGTGGAATATGTGTAGACAAAGATCGACGAGACGACATGCGTAGCTGCCTTGACGGACGTCCGTCTACATTTCTAAGTAGGATCAATCTGACAGTAGTACTCTCCTTGCGATCAAGTTAGGGAGCTCCTCCTAGACTGTTGATCTCTGTTGTATTGCCCATCATCAACGTGCAGAATCATCCAGATAGAAGATTGCGGTAGTAACTGGACAAGGGGTAGTCGTCAATGCTGGATGCCGTCGTCCTGTTATGTTGCGGTGCCAAGGACAGGTTCGAGTAAATCAAGGCATGAAGTCATAAAAAAATAACTATTTCCTCTCCCACAACAAATCTGCAAACCACCCTCATCACAACGTTAATTTCTGAATCTATCAAGGTTTATTCTAGCGGTGTGATTGAGCAAGTATAATTGGTCTACTTTTATTGTTTGCTGCTAATTGGATGAATACTGTTAGTAACCAATTTAATACAATGCTACGACTCTCGATTATTTAGTTAGTTTGCTTTGCGCTGCTGCTGTCCTTCTTGAAAGGGCTTCTTTCTTAATTTTGTATGTAAGAGGGCGATTTTACTGAACATGAATGTGCACTTTGATCCAGCTGTGCAGCTTCATCCTCCGGTAAGCTGTTATGACATAAATTATATTCTATTGCATTTTCTGTTCTTCAATTAATTATTTTAGTCTCTCTCTGAAAGGTCAACTTCACATGCTATTTCGATGGAGTGTATGAGTTAAATTCTAGAGAATTGTTCTGCATTGCTAAATGTCTCTGTCATTTTACTGTTATTCCATGTTGAATTAATAAGAAGTAGAACATAAGAGCAACATAAGATTTTGATTCAGCATTTGTACTCTTTAGGTTCCAAAGGATTTCATTTGAAGTTTAGCTCCGCCTATACGAGTACAAATTATTCATAAAAGAGGTATGGTCTTGTTTTAATATGTGAATTACAGACTATGGTACTAGCTGTGCACATACTAGAGTGTATAGAATGTTTTGCGCATCTGTATATGAGAAATTTGTCTACTTTTTGTACACCTGGATAAGAGAATTTGTTTACTTTTTGCATGTGTATGTGCATATGTACAAAATTAATTTGAATTTAACTATATTTGAAATGCAAGTTTGAATAGTTGTATATAAAAGTATCACTGACAACTTACTCTGTTTTTCGCAAAAAGAACTTACTTTGTGGGTCTCACGAGGCCAATTTTTCACCTCCGGTGCAATGCACGGGCATGTTTTCTAGTACTAAATAACGTATGACACGGTAAGTTAATATATACTTCCTCTGTTTCAAAATATAAGACGTTTTAGCTTTATGAATGGTGTGTATCTAGTCCCCATTTAATATATAGGTTCATCTAGATTGGCATATATACTTAGAGTGAACCTATACACTAAAATGAATCTAGATACACTCTATTCACAAAGCTAAAACGTCTTATATTTTGAAACGGAGGGAGTATCTATATATCTACTAGCCCTAGGTTTGTCCTCAGAATTTCCGTCCGATTTTTTCTGGACCATTTTGCCCCTTTCTATTTGAGGATATTAAAGGAGTGCCACCGCAAAGTAAAAGCCAACGCCCATATTCCCCTGCGCGGAGCTCCTCCCCGCCGCATCCACGTGCACGTGCGCCGCCCGCACGGGAGCACCCTTCCCCGCCGCCATGGACGCGGCCGTCGTTGGACGAGGAGGGGCGGCTTACGGCCTACGTGTCGTGACGGAGTGCCGCAGATGATGTCCGCCCTCACGACGGGGTCTTCCCTGCCGCATCCGCCACCATGGACGCCGTACTCCGCCGCCTATCTTCCTCGACCCGGTGCTGCACATAGACTGCGCCGCTCCGCCGTCTCCACAACGCACCTCGCGCGGGCGTGGCCCAGGCATGACCGCGGCGAGCGGCGCAGGCACCGCGGTGCGTTGGTGACCCAGGCACAGCGGAGAGCAGCCAAGGAGGTAAGCGGCGCAGGCACCGCGGCGTCGGGCGGCATAGTAGTGAGCTGCGAGTGTTTGTGCCTGCTGCTAGCTGATGCAAAGCTCCTGCTGCTAGCTGGTGTTGTTTGCTGCTGCTAGGCTGGATTCATTGGTCAGCGTGGAGACAAAATGCGCTATGCCTTTAGCGAGTTCAGCGACAGGGTCGGGCCATGGCGCAGCGACGGCCGTGGCTCCAGGGCAGTACGTGGATGCAATAGTGCAAATCTGGCTCCAGGACATGAAGTCGATGAGACGAGGAATCTGGAGATATTCCTCAACTTCACTGTGGTGTCCGTGATTGTGATTGTGCAGTAGTTTTCCAAAGAAATTATTGTTAGAATTTGTTCGTAGTGAAGTACTCGCTGTTACCGATTGCAGTTTGTACAAGGGATGTTAGTGGACGTTGAAAGCCATGCGTACAAGGGGGAACTTGGAGGCTTTGAAAAGAGTACTTGTCAAGTATGAGGACACTTCAGGTCAAAAGGTGAATTTCCAAAAATCATCTATCTTTTTCGGCAAAGGATGTCAGGAGGAAGTTAAGGGCCCGTTGAAATCGATCTTGGGCATCCAGTGCCTGGGCCTGCCAACTGTTGTGGGCCTGCCAACTGTTGTGGGCCAATCCAAAAATGGCGCCTTCAAACATCTCACTGAGCGTTCAAGAGGGAACGTGTCGGGATGGAAGGGCCAAGGGTTGTCGATGGCGGGCAAAGAAATCCTTGTGAAATCAGTGTTACAGGCAGTGTCAAATTACCCGATGGGATGTTTTCAGTTAACCAAGGGGCAGCGCAGTGAACTATCAGCAGTCTCGTCCAACTTCTGGTGGGACGACATATATGGTAAAAAGAAAGTTCACTAGATAAGCTGGGAGAAAATGTGTTGAGAGGTGGCATGGGCTTCCGAGACTATGCAGACTTCAACCAAGCTCTTTTAGCGAAACAGGCCTAGCGGGTGGCGACTTCCCCGGGTTCTTTGTGTGCTAGGGTGTTAAAGGCACGCTATTTTAAGGAGAACGACTTCCTCACCGCCTCCTTCCCTAAGAGGGCTTCTTACACATGGAGGAGCATTTTGCACGGAAGGGAGTTACTGAAGCATGGATTAATATGGAAAGTGGGAAATGGTGAGAAAATTTATGTCCGGGAACACAATTGGATCCCACGCTCATCACTTCGGAGGCCACTTTGCTGTAAGCCTGAAACTAGTATATATAATATAAATTCACACTTTATCATTATGCCAGAGTTATATTTCCATGCAATCCAACACGATCACGAGAAATCATTTCATGTGTCTCCAAGAGGCATTCCCCGTTGCAACGCATGGGTATATTTCCTATAAGATCTAACAAACAAAAAGGGGATAAATTTTTACTTTTATACTTTCGGTGACTGAAATAACAGCAGGATCACACAACAACCCATTCACATGAACAAGATTGGCCCCGTCGCCTTGAAGTTGGTCTTTAGAGCATCTCCACTCGTTGGTCGTTCTCAGGCCGAAATCCGGACCTAAATAGCACCGGACGGAGGAAGGTTTCAGCCTGGGAATGGCCCATTTCCCACTCGCGTTCCCAGGATGAGTTCTCGGGCGAAGCAAAAAACGGCGATATTTTCGAATTTTCTTGTTCCCGCGGCGAAATCTTGGCCATAGGGTGTTCGACAATGGCACGCCTGAATAGTTACGACGTACAGACGCTGACGACGACGCTTATCGGCTCCCCAAACGCCGCCCGATCAGGCACGCAACGACGCCACTGCCGCCTCCCTCATTGCTTGTGCCTCGGCCGTCGCTTCCCTCATCCCCTGTCCCTCGGCCACCGGTCCCCTCAGCGCCTGAGCTTCGGCGAGCTCCTGCGCCTGCTTGGCCCTTGCGTTCCTGTCCCTACGGCTGTCCGTATGAAACTTTCTCTTCGTGGATAGGGCCAACCAGACGAGGGCGCTCATGCCTTCAGGTCTCGGCGCGGGCACTCTCGGCTTCCTCACCTTTTTCTCCTTTGGTTCGCCGGCAGCGGATCTAGGTTTGGCGAAAGCCTTTGGTGGCATGGTAGGCGGGAGCTCGACGAACTGGCGGGAGATTGGGGGACTATGGAGGGAAGGCGGGAGGGGAAGAAGAAAAGGAAGGAACTCGGCCTCCACTCGCTGACAGGGCTGGCCCACCCTCGTTTTCTCTCCATCCGGCGTTCCCAGGCCGTTCCCGGCGCCTCGGGTTTGTCCTGGGAACGCCGGACCAATTTTAGGCCAAATCCGGACAAAACCGGCGTCCTGGGAACGCGACTGGGCGAAATTTGCCGTCCAGATAAAAAATAGGCGCTGAGAATGCCTTCCTAGAACGCGAGTGGAGATGCTCTTAGCTTCCTGGTTGGCCTGACCTTCCGGTACACAAGGGCAGAACAAGATATCAGAGTTGTGGAACTGCTTGGTGTTATCTCTCTTGCATAGCTTGAAATGGAAATTCAGAGTCTTGATGATCTGAATGCAAGGGGATATTACATGGTGGCGAGAAGCAATCTCCGTGTACGTATGATCCACAATGTCATTCAGCTTGTCATAGTATACCTTTTATATGTTGTAGTAGCCGGCTCTACTATGGTAGCGCAGCCATATGCCAGAGTTCTTGATCGTGGTTGAGTTCTTCCAAAAGATATGATAAATAAAAAATGAGCAATCCAACTCGTGCAAAAGTACTAATGAAAATATAATATTAAAACTTCCCAAAGAAAAAGACACAAAAACATCTCTATGAATAAAAAAGTAATCTAAACAAATATCATTGATGCGAGGCAATTCCAATTAGTTCTTCAATCCGCATCAGGAGGAAAGACCGCCAGAGCCTATTCCACAAAATATACAAAAGGTGATTGATCATAACAAGGACCTTTTCTAAGAGCCAAATCATGGGACATTATTCATTTGTATTTCGTCAAAGACTTACCCAAATCTTCGAGTTATGATACAATATTGGTGATTATTGTCAAGTTCGCCAAATATGGCCATTTTATCCCTCTATGCCATTAGCCCACCGTAATTTTTTATGTTCCTTATTCACTTCCCACCTGACCCAACACCACCTTCACTTCTCTCTCAAAAAACCCCACCTCTCAGTCGTTCCCCACCTGCCTGCGCACGACGACAGCACCCGTTCGCCAACCATGAGGGGAAATTGGGTAGCGGGGTCACGAGGGCCACGTTTGGTTGCCTACAAGGGTTTCACATCTCCCGGATGGCAGGCCCAAGGGGCAAGGCCCAGAGAAACGGGTGAAAATCCATGTTCTCAACCTCCTTTGGTTGCCCACAATTTCTTAGGTCACATTGAATGGGAAACATTCCTCACCTTGTTTGGTTGGCCGCGCAGATCGTTTTTTGCTCGGCTAATGCAAATGATACATGTTTGGTTGTCCACATGAGCTTGCATATTATTATCAAGTTCCAAATTCAGTGAGCTTACCAACATTACATATGATCATAGAATCAGAACCATAAGAGCTTGACGACCAGCACAAAGAAGACAACAATGATAATTTGAGCTTACTCTCTCGTCCCTGAATTGCTCCTTCTTCCAATGCCAAAACCTGATCAACCATAGGGATAACCACTTCCTCACCAGCCATAGCCAATGGTTGAACATCTATAGATGATCAACCAAGAAACGGTTCTGCTCCTCCACTACCTCCTCCATAGTTGCATGCCCTCTATAGATGTTGGAGAATCAACAAACTTGTTTTTCGTAGATCCTCCATGAACTGTACACTCTAGGTCGCCTACATATGAATACCACATATCACTAACCAGACATAAAAAAGAACAAGTACGGTACACCATCAGAAGCATCAATGTGATTATAACAAACGTATTGAGAAGTTCACACCACATCAGAAACTAAGGGGAGCATGCATGATCATTACCAAAAGAGAATCACAAGTTCATCCTTCTACTACTATGGTGTTATCCTACCGCCACATCAAAAGTGGGTGTCATTCTACCACCGCATTAACAACTTCATGACATGAGGGGTTAGTATATAGCACCTCATCATCACCAAAATATACAAGGCATTAGAATTTTTGAAGCCCTAGCTATCCAAAATGTACATAATCATCACATCATCATCAACATTCATGCCTCCCAACCCCTAGGCCATGAACCCAATCCTTTACGGCTTGTCGTAGTACTTGGCAAGGTAGATCCTCAGCCATAGCACCCTGTGCAGCTCCACCACATGGACAAAGCTCGTGCACTGAGATTTGTTATCCACCATATGGTTGAGTGTCGCCATTAGGGTCTCCTTCGTGAATCCGACCATCTCCATAACTGTGTTGTACAGGTCTAGATGTATATTCGTGGGCTTGTTGTCCCTAATCACCTATGCGACACCCTTCACGTCATCGACGATGTTGGCGAAGGACATGATGTCACTATCATCTAGAGAACCCCTCTTCCTCTTTCTTATAGTAGGTGGCAGTCCATCGATATATTTGTAGGGGCCATCAAGGATGATGGTCTTGGACTCCTGAGTGTCGGGGTTTCAACTCCCAGCAAACATATTTGTAGATGTGGGGGATTGCGATCATGATCTGATGGGCTAACAATCTCAAGCACACAAGATTTATACAGGTTCATGCCCTAGGTCATGATCCGATAAAGACCCCACTTCCTGTGTCAGATATATTGATATATGGAGTGTGTGAGGTACTCACATATTACAAGGGGGTTGTTTCGGCTAGCAGCCTGCCTGGCTAACCGAGAACAATAGTGGATGACGAGTAGGGAGTTTAGCAGGCAGAGAATGCCTCTACCGGGTAACATATGGCTCCGGGTAGAGTGCAATCTATGGGTGCTATAAGAGCCAAACTTATGAAATTATCAACTACAACTAATCTACATAGGAGCTATGAGATAATGTCAGCGGGTTCCCGCATCGCTGGCCTTGCTGTAGGATTGCTAGCTAGCTACAAACATGATATCTATATTACTAATGTTCATGCTTCTCTGGGTACCTGGTTACCCGAGAACCCGTCATTAGTCCCCGAGCAGCTCAAAAAGGCGCACACATGATTTACATTTATAAGGGGCCGCGATGATTTCTCTTCCTAATTCTATCTTACACTCCGGCTAGTCCTCTAGCTAGTTTACTGGTGATCCTTTCCACGTGTCGGCTACTCATTAGCTGATGGTTTTTGTGTATCGACATCATACATCATGCTCTCTGGCCAGCTTCTCCTAGATTAGGAGGAAATGTATCGACATATCCTTCCCGGGGAACACCACCTGTAATCAGTTCATCTTATACCATATACACCATAGTTACAAGATGTAGGATTTCGCACAATGAGGCATGAACCTGGGTAAAAAACATGTGTCTCTATGTAATTGCATGTTCTTCGCGTTCGCCAATTGAGCTTTCTGGGTATTGCGCCCTAGTTGAACTAAAAAGGAGAGTGTATATCCCTGGTGTCGAAATCTAGGACACGACAAATATATTGCTAATTGGAAACGATAAAACTTTTGCTAACACCATAAAAGATTCATTGAAGAGTAGTTTCTCAATTGAAGATTTGGGTGAGGCATCTTACTTATTAAGCATAAAAATCTATAGAGATAGGTTCTTGTAACATCTCAAAAATATTAATCAAGCTTATCAAGATCTAATCACCCAAGTTAAGGGTTAACAAAAAAATTTATCATTAAACTTGATATGAATGCATGTGTGATTTGTATTAATGCATGAATACTTGAAATTGCCATGCTTTCTTGCTACAAAGGTTAAGGATTAGTTTTAAAAGGTTTACCACATCATCTAGATCAATTATAAACAAAATCAAATGAAAAGAAAGTCAAATATGGATCATATGAGCATATGGTCATTTTGGCAAATATTAACCACTAGCCCACTTTGGGCATCTATAGTAAAAGAATTCTAACAGAAACAATTTCAATTCTTTTCACCCCTTGCTAGACCAAGTAAAAGTGAGTCCAACCAAACTTAACAAAATGGCAGAAACTATTTTAAAATCTATTTAAGAGGCAATTCAAAATTGAATCAAGTTCATATACCTAGATCATCACTTTTTAAAAACCACTTAAACAACTTCCACTTGACAAATCCCAGCAACCATAGAATACCAAGCATATGATCAGGTCACTCACCAAAAATCATTCAAAAATTCAAAAGATAAATTCATGCGGCCATTTGGTCGAACTCCTGGCAGGCACAGTACAGCTACCAACTATCTACTATTTGTGATCAATTAATTGATCGTATTTTGTACCTCAATTCTACTCCACTACTCCTCCATGATCATCCCTAGTCCTTGGCCATGCAGTGGAGGAGCTCAGCTCACCACATTGATCAGTGACATGCCCGTACCAAGCCAGCCATGTCGGTCGAGCATGAACCAGTCGATGCACGCTGCGCCGCCCTCTCCCATGACGCCTAGCTGCTAGCCGTGACCTCACCGCCACCCCCTGTCCACCCCTTGACCAACGGAGAGGCGAGGAGGAGCCTGAGCAGCCGCACCCATTTAATCCCCCGCCACGCCGAGAGCACGACGGAGTGCCACAGCCGCCTCGCACACACGCCGCGCCTCGCTCTCGCCACTTGTACCCGCAGTCGCCATGGCACCAGTGACCTCCCAGACATGATGGTTCACCACCGCGCGCCCCGTGACCATCGTACTAAGTGACGAACACCCGCGTACCCGATCAAAGTGCCGACATTGCCCGACCGACTGAGACCGCCCCTTGCCATGCCGTCACGCATATGACGATCGCTGCAGTGTCCCGCATCGACCCATGCCCTCCGCCATGCTTAGCTCGACCTGTAGCAATGTCGCCGGAGGGCCTGACCATGCCGCCCTGCCGTCGATGCTGGTGTATAAATAGAGGCCACCCCAGACCTTATTCTGCACACCATTCCACTCCCCACTCACCCAGGAACCTCACTGACATTTCCCCGAAGCAAGGCGAGCACCACGACGCCAGAATTTGGCCGGAGTTTGCCGCTGCAGTCGAGGAAGGAAGCCAGCGATTGGATCCACCCCAGGAGCTGCCATGACCACCGTTCGAATAGCCGTCATCGACCACTTTATTAGCCTCCATCCCCGACCCTAGCTAGAGCCCCGGTGAGTCCCTAGCGACCCCCACCGCCGTGTTAGGGTTCGTATCTCGCCGGAGCAGTTCGACGGAGACGACAAACCTTAGCCGTAGATCCTGTTCTAATCGTAGGGCTAGTATTGATCGATACCGTTTCGGGTTAGATGAGCCGCTGACGCGTGTGACCGTTCTGTGAGCAGCCCGCGGCGCCAGCGCTGTGTAGTTGGGCAGGCCCAATTCTCTTCCCTCGCAGAGCCCAATAGTTTAAATAAGAATTTTGCTATTTAGTTCAAACCCTATTCTGTCTGTAGATTCAAAATTCAATTCAAAGAGATTTACTAATCCAAAATGCATGTTTCCAATTTTGTTAGAAAGGTATTGAAAATATCTATTCACTCCCATTGGATTCAAACAATTTGACACTATAGATCACCTATACTAAAAATAACAAGACAGAGACTTTTGCCACTTCAAACATTTTTATAAAATAAACTATAAATGCTTTTGAGTTGATTCCAACTCTCAAAAATCACATTTTCCATGCTCTATATGAATATGTAAAAAGATTTAGTTTTACATATATGAAACATGGTTTAGTATTAAAAGAAGGATATATAGGAATTTCTAGTCATTTAATTATCATTAAATAGTAATATTAAATCTTGTAATGGATGACCACCATTTTAAATCACATTCCCAAGTATTGGAATATGTGGTGATGACATGTATCAACATGATCCACTATTTTAATTGGTGAATATTGAATCTTAAGTATTTTCCCAATGAGTAGAAATTACTTTTCTCAAATAAGATAAATAAAAATGTGCCATTAATACATGTAATGATTGGGATGATGCTAGATCATATAATATGAGCCCTTGTGTGCTAGATAAAAGTAGTTAATTATTATTTGGTGATTGTGTACATTGTATGTATTTATAGACGCTAGTACCGACCCGGACTACGACGAGGAGGAGTACTTCGAGGAAGAAGAACAAAACTTCAAAGACTGCAACCAGCAAGGCAAGCCCACTATGCAAGCTATCAGTGCAAGCTAGAACTATGCATGCTATCTATGCAAGCCCCCTATACCAGATGGACTAGGCATGCTTGGTTATGCAACTTGAATTATACCATTCCGAGTTTTACTTCAAGCTTTGCTTTTCCCATTTATTACAGTTTCTTACTTAGTTAATGAATTATGATTAGTGGAAAATAGGATGGATACCATCAAGATCATAGAACTAGCCTTGGATACTTATACTTGATTAGTACTCCCAATAGTTATACCCTCAACATTAGTGGCTAGTGCTAAGCTAAAACTTGATCACTTTGGATGGGAATACTTGGTGAAAATGATTATGAAAACCTTGGAATGATGATTCATTCTATTTAAATGTTTTGACATGTGTTATTAAACACAAGGGTTTGATGATGAAACTGAACGAGGCATGAGCCATGACTTTGACAAAAACTGATGGTTGGGTTCGGATGTAATACCATTCCAATTTTACCGTACAACCACGTTACCTGAGTTGGGTAGGGCTTGACTGGAAGTTTATATGTCTTAGTATGGGTTTCCTTGCATAAGAGGTTTAGCTAAGGCTACCTCGTGATGAATTTCCACCTATGTAGTGCCCAGGATGGCAGATGGCTATGGCTGGGAGGCCAAACTCATAGGGGAGGTGCCTATACTAGGGTGTGTAATTGAAAGGTTAGGATTGATTATCCGCATACTAAGTATGATGATTCAGGGTTATTCCCGACGGATGTATCGAATTTTGTGGTGAAAGTGTACAATCTCTACAGAGTGTCAAACTATTCGAATAGTCGCGTCCACGGTTATGGACAATTGGAGTGGCCATACTGTTCCATTGTCACATATTTTCAAAATTATTCGTGACTTGAAAGATGACTTTGACTTGACCATAACAGAGTCGTGGACATGAAAACTATTTCCCCCTTAAGTTATATAGAGAACTAAAGTTAGGTCTTTTACTCTGAAGTCTTTATGAAATAAACCTGGCTTTTTGCAAACAAAACTAGAGCTTCAGGTTCCTACAAATTTTACGTTACTCATGCTAGTGTTAGTTTGCGAATACTTAAAGAGTACTCATGGCTTTGTCCCTAGCTATTCCCATGGCCAGACTATGAGGAGGATTACCCGGAAGATGGACAACAGGAGGTCTATGACAACTAGGATCGTCTCCCATCATCAGCATTGCCTGTGACCCTAAAGACGGAGCCTACTACGTTTACTTTCCGCTGCTTTGATTGTATTAAGACTGGATCTTGAGATCCTTTATTTGTAAGACCTTTAATATGGTTTGTAATGGATGATGTACGGTGGTACCACTTCTATTAGGTCTCGCAAAAATGGTAAACCTAGGATTGTGACGTACGACATAACAAGCATCTAGACTTAAAAATCCGGGTGTTGACAAGTTGGTACCAGAGCCATCCTGACCATAGGAGACCCTAGTTAGAATGGACTCCTGAAAAACCTAGTTTCAAAACAAAGAAAGTGAGTATTTATAAAAATCTATTCTCATTCTTATCCTTGAGATTCTTTCAAAAAGAGATCACTTGTTCCTCAAAACTCTTACAATTCTACATAAAATTTGACACACTTGATCACCTCACTAACTTACTCATCTTAATTTCTTATAGATGGAGGTCAAATATAGAAAGTTTTACCAGTTGGGCAATGGAGGACAACTTATCTTTGAGAGGAATTTGGATCAGCTTTCGGAGTACCTTGGACACCCGCACACAGAGTTCTTCGGAGCACAGCTCAACGACCAATCTGGAGGGGAGCTAGAGTGGCTGATTGTTGCCAGCCTGAGAGGCAAAATGGAGCCACCTCTTTCTGACAAGATTCAGTTCAACGTAAGGGAGAACAACTGGCTAGATGGATTATCTAGGGAATGCATGAAGCTCTTGCACGTCTGTGTGCACAAAACATCAACCAGATCATCGGCCCCCGTTTTGCCCACTATGCAAGACGTGACTCTTCGGTATAGCCTTTGGTCATGCCAGCACATCCAGAGTTGAAGCACCACGTGGACCACATGGCCTTCGTGCTGCATGAGACTCAAAAGGAGTTAGACAATGCCTGTGCTTACGCTAACCAGAACCATGCTGAAGCTGTTAAAATGAAGGAAACCCTAGCCATGCTTGCTAGGGAGCACAAGTCTCTTTGTCGCCAGCGCGATAAAAAGGATCGCATCATCGCCTGTCTTCGCAAGAAGATAGCCACACTAGAGGAGACCATCCACGACCAGGAGATCTAGCTGGAGGAGAAGGAGGAGGAAGGTGAAGATATCCGTGGGGATATTCACTCATACCTTAGTGATGACAATGACTACCTGGAGGACGCTGCCATGGAGGACAACATTGATGAGGATGATGCTGACTTCATTGATGATGAGGAGCCCGATACCCCCCGATGATGAGTAGTAAAACCTAAGCACTATCATAGGTGTGAGTTGTACCCGGTCCCACTGTATCGTAGCTTGTGACAATGGTCCTTAAGACCGTCTGTTTTCTAGTTGTGGTGTGTGTTTGTATTGTGTGCTTGGAATGAATGAATGAGAAGAAGTTGTAGTTTGCAAAACCTGAGTCATACTCAAAGTTTAAAGATTTTGAAACAAACCCATGAACCATAGAAATTTCCCTCTTGTCTCATTATCTATCTCAGTCTTCAGATGACTCGCGGAAACCCCGGAGGAAGCAACTCATATTTGGACCCAATGCTGCAGATTCTACAAATGTTAGTTTCTGATCGTGAAGCTGGTAGAGCTGAACATCAAGCCAACTTAGCCACTCTTCAACAGATAGCCCAGATGGCCCACAATAATCAAGGCCATGGAAACCAAGATAACCTTGGATCCAAGCTCAAGAACTTCCAGAATACGAATCCTCCTATGTTTAGCAAGTCAGAAGAACCCTTAGATGCTGATGATTGGCTGCAGACCATGGAAAACAATCTAGAAGTTGTAGGAGGAGATGCGAATGAGAAGGTGTTGTTTGCCACCCACTATCTATCTAGCTACGGCAGATCATGGTGGAATAGTACCCGTACCATGAACGAAGGTCAGATGATGACTTGGGAAGAATTCAAGCTCAAGTTTAGTAGAACCATGTGCCCCCGAGTCTGATCAAGAGGATGAGGGATGAATTCAAAGATTTGAAACAAGGCATGATGACTATGGTTGAGTACCGTGACAAATTCCTGTCACTAGCTAGGTATGCCCCTAATGAGATTAACAATGAAGCAAAGAAAAAGGACAGATTCTTGAATGGTCTGCGCGATGAGATGCAGACGGTGCTAGTCAATATCTCCTTTGACGACCATGAAGCCTTAGTGGATTCGGCAATCCAGATGGAAGGCAAGATCAACTAGGCCAGTGAGAACCTCAAGCGTAGGATGATGCACCAACCAGGACCCCATCGTACCCCAAAGTTTCGCCCCAACCCATTTGCAGGATATGCCCCAAGGAACAACAAGCCACCAATGAACCGTCCGAAATACCCCAACCGTGGTGGAGGAAACCCAAGGCCCGGTGGACACCATAACAACAACCCTGGCAACCCCAATAACTTCAACCGTGCACCGCCAAAGTCCAACAACAACAACAACAATATTGCCCCAAGGACTGGAAGCAATGTTGTACCTGTCGCAGGGAAAGACAAGTCAATGCTCACTTTCTTTGAATGCGGAGTCACGGGTCACTACTCCAACGAGTGCCCCAAGAAGCTTGCCACAGCAACCAATGTGACTGCACCTGCCCAATAGCAACACCGTGTCTAGCCTGGAAAGTGATTTTCCCGAGGAAACCCACACAACTGTAATGGCTGTCTGTTCCACATGAATGCTGAGGAAGCCTAGGAAGCGCCAGATGTTGTGTTGGGTATGTTTTCTGTTAACTCAGTTCTAGCAAGAGTGTTGTTTGATTCTAGAGCATCACACTCGTTTGTTACAGAAGAATTGGCATGCACTAGTAAGATTCAACCAACAAATTTGAAGCATGTCATGATTGTTCAAATACCTGGTTCAACTACCAAAGCTAGAAAAATTTGCAAGGCCGTACCTATCCTAATACATGGGATAGACTTCTATGCCAATCTAATTGTACTTGGCACCAAAGGTTTGGAAGTAGTGCTAGGAATGGATTGGATATCGAAACATCAAAGATTAATCGATTGTGCCAAGGAAGCCATAACCATGACCAGTAGCACCGGAGTATTAGTAGAGTATGTATCTGAGACATTGCCCCATAAATTCAAGTGCAACAAGAGTTTAGCCAAATCAACCATTGACCAAGTTAGAGTAGTCTGTGAATACCCCGATGTGTTCCCAGATGAATTGCCCGGTATGCCCCCAGATCGGGATATCGAGTTTATCATTGAACTAGTTCCTAGAACCGGACCCAAAGCTCAGAGACCTTATAGTATGAACCCATCAGAATTAGTGGAGCTGAAGAAGCAACTTGATGATATGCTGGGAAAAGGTTTGATACAACCAAGTGCATCACCATGGAGATCACCTGTTTTGTTTGTTGATAAGAAGGATGGTGCCAATTGTTTGTGTACGGATTATTGGAAGTTGAATGACGTCACCATCAAGAACAAGTACTCACTGCCAAAGATAGAAGATTTGTTTGATCAACTAACTGGTGCCAGAGTGTTTTCTAAGATTGATCTTAGAACTGGTTATCATCAATTGAAAATCCGCGCAACGGATATCCCAAAGACTGCCTTCACCACCAGATATGGATTGTATGAGTACAATGTCATGTCTTTTGGATTAACCAATGCCCCTACTTATTTCATGAACCTCATGAATAAGATTTTTATGAACTTCCTGGATAAGTTTGTCCTTGTTTTTATCGATGACATTCTGATCTACTCAAAGTCGGAAGAAGACCATGAGAAACACCTGAGAACCATGCTTGAAACCCTTAGGGAGCATCAGTTGTATACCAAGTTTAGCAAGTGCGAATTCTGGTTAAAGTAAGTAGGATTCCTAGGCCATAACTTGTCGGCATGAGGAGTTGCTATCGATCCTGCCAAGATAAAGGATATTGAAGAATGGAAAAGCCCAACCACCCAAACTGAAGTCCGCGCATTTCTTGGATTAGCCAGATATTACCGCAAGTTTGTTGAAGGAGTTTCAAGAATCACAAGGCTAATGACCTAGTTATTGAAGAAAGATAAGAAGTTTGAATGGACAGACAAGTGTGAAGCAAGTTTTCAAGATCTTAAGAAGAGATTGATTTCAGCCCCGATTTTGATCATGCCCGATATCAAGAAGCCTTTTGATGTGTATTGTGACGCATCCAAGATTGGTCTCGGATGTGTGCTAATGCAAGAGGGCAAAGTCATATCCTATCTGTCCAACCAACTGAAGCAACATGAATAGAACTACCCCACCTATGACCTAGAACTGGCAGCCGTAGTTTTAGCTTTGAAGACATGGCGTCATTACCTTATGGGTAACCGCTGTGAGATTTATTCGGATCACAAGAGTCTGAAGTATATTTTCACCCAGAAGAAGCTGAATATGAGGAAAAGGAGATGGATAGAGTTAATCAAGGATTATGACCTGGACATTCACTATCACCCTGGTAAAGCCAATGTGGTAGCGGATGATCTTAGTAGATTTCCGTGTAGGTTACACACCATGATTAAGGAAGCCCAGCCAAGTTTGCATGAGGAGATGGAGAATTTCAGAGTGGAGCTAGTTAGCGAAGGATTTCTAGCTAGCATAGAACTTCAACCCACTTTGATTAGTCAGATAAAAGAGGCCTAGAAAGGAAAGGCCAATATCGATGGAATCAAGCATCGTATCGGAACATGGAAGGTACCCAAATTCACCGAAGATGAAGATGGAGTTCTATGGTACAAAGGACGTATCTGTGTTCTAGCAGATTCGGAGTTGAAACAAATCATTATGCAGGAAGCCCATGATACCCTTTATTCCATCCACCCGGGAGGAAAGATGTATCAGGATCTGAAGGAGCAATTTTGGTGGCACAAAATGAAGAGAGAAGTAGGAAGCTACATAGCCAAGTGTGATATCTGTTAGAGAGTCAAAGCAGAACATCAGCGACCCACATGACTTTTGCAACCATTGCAGATTCCATAATTGGAAATGGGATTCTGTTGGAATATATTTCATCACCGGTTTACCTACATCTAGTAGCGGAAATGACTCTATTTGGGTCATAGTAGATATACTATCCAAAGTAGCCCATTTCATACCTATCAAGACTACCTACCAGAGTTCGAAGCTAGAGAGTTATATATCGCTAGAATATTCAGTTTGCATGGAACCCCCAAGACCATAGTGTCAGATCGAGGAACTCAGTTTACCTCAAGATTTTGGTAGAAGGTCCAAGAAGGATTAGGAACCAAACTTAATTTCAGCACAACTTATCACCCACAAACCGACGGACAAACTGAAAGAGTCAATAAGATCTTAGAATATATGTTGAGAGCCTATGTGCTAGAGCATTGATCTAAATGGGAAGATTGTCTGCCTTTCATGGAATTCTCATATAACAATAGTTATCAAGCCATTTTACAAATGGCCCCATTTGATTTCTTATATGGAAGGAAGTGTCGTACCCTGTTGAACTGGTCGCAAGTAGGAGAGAGTCAGATCTTCGGACCCGAATTCTACGATAAGCCGAAGAGAAGAAAGTCCATGAACACCTCAAGACCGCTCAATCCAATCAGAAGAGTTATGCTGACAAACGACATCGAGACTTGACCGTCAATGTCGGAGATTTTGTGTATCTCAAAATATCACCCTTGAAGGGAATGCAACGTTTTCAATCGAAAGGGAAGTTAGCCCCCAGATATATTGGACCCTTCAAGATTTTGAATCGCCGAGGAGAAGTATCATATCAACTGGAACTGCCGGAGGAGATGTCAGCCGTGCATAATGTGTTCCATATCTCGTTACTTCGCAAATGCCTAGAAGTTCCAGAGAAGACCGAAGTTTTCAAGAACATCGATCACCGAGCAATAGATATCAACAAGGATTTAACTTATCGTGAAGTACCCATCCGTATTTTGGATGAAGCATTTAGAACCACCCGGACCAGGAGTATCAAGTTTCTCAAGATCTATTGGAGTAATCATACTAAAGAAGAAGCCACCTAGGAGTGAGAAGATTATATTAGGACTGAGTTACCCAATCTCTTTAGTTCCTAGTTTTTCCTGAATCTCGGGACGAGATTCTGGTTAAGGGGGAAGGTTTGTAACATCTCAAAAATATTAATCAATCTCACCCAAGTTTAGGGTTAACAAAAAAAATATCATTAAACTTGATATGAATGCATGTGTGATTTGTATTAATGCATGAATACTTGAAATTGTCATGCTTGCTTGCTACAAAGGTTAAGGATTAGTTTAAAAAGGTTTACCACATCATCTAGCTCAATTATAAACAAAATCAAATGAAAAGAAAGTCAAATATGGATCATATGAGCATATGGTCATTTTGGCAAATATTAACCACTAGCCGACTTTGGGCATCTATAGTAAAAGAATTCTAATAGAAACAATTTCAATTCTTTTCACCCCTTGCTAGACCAAGTAAAAGTGAGTCCAAGCAAACTTTACAAAATGGCAGAAACTATTTTCAAATCTATTTAAGAGGCAATTCAAAATTGAATCAAGTTCATATACCTAGATCATCACTTTTCAAAAACCACTCACACAAATTCCACTTGACAAATCCCAGCAACCATAGACTACCAAACATATGATCAGATCACTCGCCAAAAATCTTTCAAAAATTCAAAAGATGAATTCATGCGGCCATTTGGTCAAACACCTGGCAGACACAGTACAACTACCAACTATCTACTGTTTGTGATCAATCAATTGATCATCTTTTGTACCTAAATTCTACTCCACTACTCCTCCATGATCATTCTAGTCCAGCTCGCCACATTGACTAGTGACATGCCCGTACCGAGCTAGCCATGTCGGTCGAGCATGAACCAGTCACTGCGCGCCACGCCGCCCTCTCCCACGATGCCTAGCTTCTAGCCGTGACCTCACTACCACCCCTTGACCAACGGCGAGGCGAGGAGGATATAGAGCAGCCGTGCCCATTTAATCCCCCGCCATGCCGAGAGCACGATGGAGCGCCACAGCCGCCTCGCGCACACACGCCGCGCCTCACTCCCTTCGCTCGTACCCGCAGTCTCCATGGCACTAGTGACCTCCCAGACACAATGGTTAACCGCCGCGCACCCTGTGACCACCGTACCAAGTGACGAACACCCGTGTACCAGAACAGAGCATCGATGTCGCCCGACCAACTGAGACCGCCCCTTGCCATGCCGTCATGCGCGTGATGATCGCCGCACTGCCCTGCATCGACCCATGACATCCTCCATGCTTAGCTCGACCTGTAGCAACGTCATCGGAGGAGCCTGACCATGCCGCCCTGCTGCCGATGCTAGTGTATAAATAGAGGCCACCCCAGACCTCATTCTGCACACCATTCCACTCCCCACTCACCCATGAACCTCACTGACCTTTCCCCGGAGCAAGACGAGCACCACGACACTAGAATTTGGCCGAAGTCCGCCGCTGCAGTCGAGAAAGGAAGCCAGCGATTGGAGCCACCCCAGGAGCCGCCGTGACCACGGTTCGAACCGCCGTCGTCGACCACTTTGTTCGGACCCATCGCCGACCCTAGCTGGAGCCCCGGTGAGTCCCCAACGACCCCCACCACCACGTTAGGGTTCGTATCTCGCCGGAGTAGTTCGACGGAGATGACGAGAACCTCAGCCGTAGATCCTGTTCTAATCGTAGGGCTAGTATAGATCGATACCATTTCGGGTTAGATGAGCGTGGCGTGGGACCGTTACTCGACAGCCAGCGCCTTGATCTTTGTGCCAGCCCAATTCTTTTCCTGCGTAGAGCCCAACAGTTTAAATAAGAATTTTGCTATTTAGTTAAAACCCTATTCTATCAGTAGATTCAAAATTCAATTCAAAGAGATGTACTAATACAAAATGCTTGTTTCCAATTTTGTTAGAAAGGTATTTAAAATATATATTCACTCCCGTTGGATTCAAACAATTTGAAACTATAGATCACCTCTACTAAAAATAACAAGACAGAGACTTTTGCCACTTCAAACATTTTTATAAAATAAAATATAAATGCTTTTGAGTTGATTCCAACTCTCAAAAATCACATTTTCCATGATCTATATGAATATGTAAAAATATTTAGTTTTACAGATATGAAACATGGTTTAGTATTAAAAGACGTTTATATAGGCATTTCTAGTCATTTAATTATTATTAAATAGTAATATTCAATCTTTTAATGCATGACCACCATTTTAAATCACATTCCCAAGTATTGGAATATGTGGTGATGACATGTGTCGACATGATCCACTATTTTAATTGGTGAATATTGAATCTTAAGTATTTTCTCAATGAGTAGAAATTACTTTTCGCAAATAAGATAAATAAAAATGTGCCATTATTACATGTAATGATTGGGATGATGCTAGATCATCTAATATGACCCCTTGTGTGCTAGATAAAAGTAGTTTAAGTTTTGTTTGGTGATTGTGTACATTGTATGTATTTATAGAAGCTAGTACCGACCCGGGCTAGGACGAGGAGGAGTACTTTGAGGAAGAAGAAGAGAACTTCAATGACTGCAACCAGCAAGGCAAGCCCACTATGCAAGCTATCAGTGCAAGCTAGAACTGTGCATGCTATCTATGCAAGCCCCCTATACCAGATGCACTAGGCATGCTTGGTTATGCAACTTGAATTATACCATTCCCAGTTTTACTTCAAGCTTTGCTTTTCCCTTTTATTACAGTTTCTTACTTAGTTAATGAATTGTGATTAGTGGAAAATAGGATGGATACCATCAAGATCATAGAACTAGCCTTGGATACTTATACTTGATTAGTACTCCCAATAGTGATACCCTCAACATTAGTGGCTAGTGCTAAGCTAAAACTTGATCACTTTGGATGGGAATACTTGGTGAAAATGATTATGAAAACCTTGGAATGATGATTCATTCTATTGAAATGTTTTGACATGTGTTATTAAACACAATGGTTTGATGATGAAACTGAATGAGGCATCAACCTTGACTTTGAAAAAAACTGATGTTGGGTTTGGATGCGATACCATTCCAATTTTACCGTACAACCACTTTACCTGAGTTGGGTAGGGATTGATTGGAAGTTTATATGTCTTAGTATGGGTTTCCTTGCGGAAGAGGTTGAGGTGAGGTTACCTCGTGATGAATGTCCACCTATGTAGTGCCCAAGATGGCAGATGGAGGCCAAACTCATAGGGGAGGTGCTTATACTAGGGTGTGTAATTGAAAGGATAGGATTGATTATCCGCATACTAAGTTTGATGATTCAGGGTTATTCCTGACGGATGTATCGAATTTTGTGGTGAAAGTGTACAATCTCTGCAGAGTGTCAAACTATTTGAATAGCCGCGTCTGTGGTTATGGGTAGTTGGAGTGGCCATACTGTTCCGTTGTCAGATGTTTTGAAAATGATTTGTGACTTTAAATATGACTTTGACTTGACCACAACAGAGTCGTGGACATGAAAACTAGTTTCCCCTTAAGTGATATAGAGAACTAAAGTTAGGTATTTTACTCTGAAGTCTTTATGAAATAAACCTGGATTTTTGCAAACAAAACTAGAGCTTAAGGTTCCTACAACTTTTACCTTACTCATGCTAGTGTTAGTTTGCGAGTACTTAAAGAGTACTCATGGCTTTGTCCCTGGCTATTCCCATGGCAAGACTATGAGGAGGATTACCTGGAAGATGGACAACAGGAGGTCTATGACAACTAGGATCATCTCCCATCGCCAGCATTGCATGTGACCCTGAAGACAGAGCCTACTACATTTAATTTCCGTTGCTTTGATTGTATTAAGACTGGATCATGAGATCCTTTATTTGTAAGACCTTTAATATGGTTTGTAATGGATGATGTACTGTGGTACCACTTCTGTTATGTCTTACAAAAATAGTAATCATGGGATTGCGATGTACGACATAACAGGCATCTGGACTTAAAAATCCGGGTGTTGACAGTTCTTGTGCCTAATAGGGCTTACTCAAGATACATATCTAGACAAAGTATTAAAGAAGTTCAATAGGGAATATTACATGAAGGGAAAGATTCCAATGGTGTCTAGCAAGCCATTAAACAATATGCAAGGTTAGATAGCAGATACTGAGTGAGAATATATGGGTAACGTTCCATATGCTTCAGGTATTGGTTCTATCATGTACACCATGATATGTACAAGACTAGATGTGTCATGTGCTTTAAGTTATACAAGAAGATATCAGAGTGATCTAGGAAAGGCTCACTGGACAATAGTGAACCATATACTTAAGTACTTAAGAAGAACTAAGGATATGTTTCTCATCTGTGGAGTTGATAAAAGATTGCTGTAACATGTTACACAGATGCAACATTTACCACTGATCCCGATGATTTTAAGTCTCAATCGGGTTATGTATTTACTTTAAACGGGGGAGTAGTGAGCTAGAGGAGTTCTAAGAAAGATTCAGTTGTGGATTCTACAATAGAAGTGGAGTACACATAGAAGCATCATAAGATGCAAAGGAGGATGTTCGGATGAAGAACTTCATTATAGAACTTGGTGTGGTTTTGAGTACGTTGGTGAAGAGGTTCCGCAGCAAAAAACAAAAAAAATTCCTAACAACAAGAACAACATAGCCAAGATCTATTTTATGCAGATGTAAGGTAACTAAGGGATTCAATGTTCATCCCCTTTAAGACCGAAAAGTGTTGACGTTCTCACGAACGTTGACAATGTAATCGTACGGCGACGCTGACCTTAAGGTCATGTAGGCGTACAAGCGACAAGTGCAACAACGGGCAGCACCTCCATAGTTCCACACACGTCCGATGTAGACGATGCCCCAGGCTCCGGTCTAGTGAAGCAATGGAAGAAGATTGATCCGAGCCAAGATTCTAGCATCATGATGGCGTGTGTATGGTGGAGAAACCTATATCCCTGTATGCATGTTCCAATTGCGGAACCACACGTGAGGGGGATCGAGGGAGAGAGGAGGCAGATGCTAATGGGGTGGAATAAGGGAGGGGGATCCCTTCTTCTTATATGGGAAAGGAGAGCGGGGACACCTAGGGAAACCGCTATAGGGCTAGCTGCCACCGCCCCTTGCAGCATGCACCTCCCCCTCTTGGGCTGCCAACCACTAGGGAAGGTGGGGTGCCCCCTAATGGGCTGCCACATGGTGGCCCATTAGGGGAACACCATATGTTTTAATATTTAATTCAACCAATTAAATAATAAAACATATCATTTTGTCTATGAACATTTCTTAGACTCCGGAACACTTCCGATCTCTCCCGGAAACACTTTCGGAGTTCACTCTCTCTTCTCATACAATCTCGAATCAATCGCTAAGTGTCATCTACCCTTAAGAGTGCCACCCTACTGTTCGGGAATGCACATATATGGCCGAGACACATTTTCAATCAATGACCAACATTATGATCTGTAAATGCATCATGGGCCCCATGCATTCCACAAATTACTTGATCACTTGAACCTTAAATGTCGAGTCTCATTCCCTTTGCTCTTCGATACCTGGTTTGTCCAAGACCTAATATTTGGTATCTCTATACCTAGTTCGATCTCATTACTGACAAACACATTTACTCATTCTTGTTATATTACATTCCCGTGACATAGTCACATGCTTTCGAGATTCATAGATGTAATCTCACCAAGTGGGCCCATAGTATATATCCATCACAAGGATGGGCAAATCCCAATCTCGATGCATATGCCTCAACCTACCCTTTCGGAATACCTGAGAGACACCTTTATGATCACCCTGTTACAGTGTGAAGGTTGATGCAATCAAGGCGGCCTCCGATGATATTGATTAGATATGATCTCACGGTCAAAGTAGTGAGTTACTACATTTTAATAGTTATCGTAATGTTGAACTTCGTGACTGGATATCATTGCAATACTTTGGTTGGGTGTCTGTGTCCATAACATCATTCATGCACTGACATGACGCCATTGTCAATTGATATAAATGTCCATGATTGGGAAACCTCGATCATTAGTTGACTAGTGAGCTAGTCGACTAGACGTTACTAGGGACTTGGTTTACTTACATACCACACGTGTATTAATGTTTCCGTGTAATATAGTTATAGCATGGAATACAAATATTATGAACATATGAGATATAACAATAAAAATATTTATTATTGGTCTCTAGCGCATATCTCCAATAGTCTCCTAGTTTCTCTAGAGTACAGATAAACTAGTTTACATTTGGCAAGAATCTAACACCTATAGTTTCCTAGTGTTGATCATGCTTTGCTCGTGGAAGAGGCTTTGATAACGTGCCTGCAATATTCATATGCGTATGTACTTCGCAAATCCTAATGTCACTATCACCGACATACCGCCTTATCACATGGTAACATCGGAGTATTTTCTTGGAAATAGAGTGGAACATCTGATCCTTTGCATTTGCAATGCCCCCCCCGTGTTTTCATAGTAGATTCTCACATGGTCTTGCATTCTTGGAAACACTCCCAGTTTGATGACAAATTTCCTGAGCCACACCGCTTCATTTGCCTCTTTCAAAGGAGCAATATAATCCGATTCCATTGTTGATTGAGCTACTGAGTCTTTCTTTCCGCTCCTCCAGATTACTGCACCTCCATTCACTAAGAACACGTACCCCGTCTGAGATTTCGAGTCATTCAAGTTAGTGTTAAAACTTGAATCAACTTAACCAGTTATGGAAAGTTCCCTTTCACATCCTCCAAAGACAAGAAACATATCCTTAGTTCTCTTTAGATACTTTAGTATATTCTTAACTGCTGTGCAATGATCCATTCTGGGATTACTTTGGAACCATCTCGTCAAACTAAGACCTAGGGACACATCCGGTCAAGTAATCAGCATGGCATACATGATAGAACCTATGGCTGAAGCATAGGGGGTGTTAGACATCGTTTTCTTATCATCATATGTTGCTAGACATTGAGTCAAACTCAATCGTACTTTTCACTATAGGCAAGAACCCTTTGTTCACCTGATCCATTCTGAACCTCTTCAGAATCTTATCTAGGTAATTACTCTAACTTAATGCTAATAGGCATTTTGATCTATCTCTATAGGTTTTAATGCCTAATATGTAAGCAGATTCACCCATGTCCTTCATAGAAAATTTACTATTTAAATAATCCTTCACACTATTCATAAGATTCGCATAATTCCCGATAGTAATATGTCATCCACATATAGTACTAGGAATGTTACTGAGATCCCACTCACTCTCTTGTAAATGAAGGCTTCTTCTTCATTTTGGACAAATCCAAAACCTTTGATCATTTCATCAAAGCAAAGATTCCATCTCCAAGATGCTTGCTTTAGCCCATAAATGGAATGCTAAAGCTTGCAAGCCTTTCTAGCATGCTTACGACCGACAAAACCTTCCGGTTGTACCATATAAAACTCTTCTTGAATGTGTCCATATAGGAACATGGTTTTGACATCCACCTGCCATATCTCATGATAGAAATACATAGCAATTGTTAGTAAAATCCTGAAAGGCTTAAGATTCTCTACAGGTGAGAATATATCATTTTAGTCGACTCCTTGATTTTTTTTTGAAACCCTTTGCGACAAGACGAGATTTATAGACGGCCACATTTCCATCTGCGTCTATCTTTTTCTTAAAGATCCATTTATTCTCAATAGCCTTGCAACCATCGGGAATATCCACCAAAGTTTATACTTGGTTATCATACATGGATCCTATCTCGGATTTCATGGCTTAAAGCCATTTCTCATACTTAGGGACTTCCAGCTTCCTTGTAGTTTGCATGTTCGTCTTGTTCAACTAACATGACCATATTAAAAATACTACCATACCATTCAGGAGCGGTACAGGTTCTTGTAGACTTGCGTGGTTCAGTAGGTGCCTAGATGTGAGTGTCATGATCATCATCATTTTCTCCCACTCCAACCATTGAGGATGGTTCCGGAAAATATTTCCTTGCACCACTCAGTATTCGGAGAGAAGGGTCATTGGTGTCTACGCACTTCTATTATTGTAGACAGTTGTTGGGCCTCCAAGTGCAGAGGTTTGTAAAACAACAGCAAGTTTTCCCTTAAGTGGATCACCCAAAGTTTATCGAACTCAGGGAGGAAGTGGTCAAAGGTATCCCCTCTCAAACAATCCTGCAATCAAGATACAAGAAGTCTCTTGTGTCCCCAACACACCCAATACACTTGTCAGGTGTATAGGTGCACTAGTTCGGCGAAGAGATAGTGAAATACAAGTGGTATGGATATAAGATAACGGTGCTAGAAAATACTTTGATGGCGTGGAAGAGACTAAAGGCAAACTGAAATAAAGATGGAAGCAAGCAAACATGTAATAGATCTAATTGCAAACGGTGTTTCAGTGCTTAGAAACAAGGCCTAGGGATCATACTTTCACTAGTGAACACTCTCATATAAATATATTCTTCTTTATGATACTACGCTGAACTACTCTCCGGTTGGACACTCTAATCGATGGTAGGGCTATAACATCACACCTCAAAGTAAGTCTTTCCCATCTAGAAAACCCCACACTGTCACCTTGAGTACTAGATGAGTCCAACAAACACCACAATTTCATAAAGACATCCAACTCCAAATATAACTCATAAAAAGTATTTGTAATCTCTAGCCTAAGTGCCACCATGGTGTGCACTTGCCACTTTCACACACATGGGGAGAGCAGAGATCTATTAAAGCACTTGAGTAGCAAGGTAGATCTATAGATTACAAGCTCATGATCACAATATGATCATGCATAGAGAGAGAGAGATGAACACATAGCTACCGGTAGAACCCTTAGCCTCGAGAGAGAACTACTCCCTCCTCATCATGGGAATCAGCAATGGTGATGGAGATGGCGGTGGAGATTGATGGAGATGGCTCCGGGGGCACTTCCCCGTCCTGGTAGGGTGCCGGAATAGAGACTTTCTGTCCCCCAAATCTCCCCTTTGGTGGCGGCGGTGCTGCGGAACTTTTCGTGGCTGGAGGCTTGACGGTTTAGGGTTTTCGCATCGAGAGGCATCTTATAGGCGAAGAGGAAAGGTCGGTGGGCGGCCAGGGGGCCCACACCATGCCCTGGCGCGGCCTAGGGTGACTCGCGCCTGGGGGGTGTGGCCAGGCCTTGGCCCTCCTCCGTCTCGTATTCTAGCTCCGTGAGTCTTCCGGTAAAATAGGAACTTTGGCTTTTGTCCCGTCCAATTCCGAGAATATTCATTTTCTGACTTTCCTAGAACCAAAAAACAGCAGAAAACACGCAACTGCCACTGTGGCTCTTGTTAATAGGTTAGTCCAAGAAATCATATGAAAAGTACTCCAAAGCTGGAACAAAACAAAAGAAAGTAGATAAAACCAAGCATGGAACATCAAATATTATAGATACATTTGAAATTTATCAACATCCCCAAGCTTAACTCCTGCTCGTCCTCGAGTAGGTAAGTGATAAAAAGAAAGAATAATTTTTGAGGTGACATGCACCATCATAAACTTGATGAAAGTATTTGTAAAACATTGAAAAGCTAGGATCATAGTACTTCAATCATAACATGAAAGACAAAGTTCTAGCAATAAGCAAAGAAACTATGATGCAACATGAAAAGGCACAAACAAAAGATTCATGAAAAACAATGCTTTGAAGACGTTTGTTTGTTTCACATAAAGAAAACATAGCATAATAGCATTCAGCTTGTCATGTTACTCATGTTTAGTCACCGGTAAGTTCTTGTCATCATAAGTATATGTGTATCATAGAGAACCGCCAACGGGGTACCCCTTGCCCGATGATACAGAAGAATCCCCATATCAAAATGACAAGGCAAGCAGACAACAAGCATCTCAGCAATCTTCTTATTTACCATGGGAATATGGTGCTTTTTTCTCTCTTTCCTCTTTTCATAATCTATTTTTTCTTTTTCACTTTTTTTTCTCAATATAGGACTCCTTTTTTTATAAGAGGAATGCTTCATAGACAGCTCATTATGGTTACGCTGCAGGTTTCCACCATGTTAGCATGGATTAGACCAGCGGCCCAGGCATTTCTCTAACACATATACATAACTCCATGGACTTACAAGCTCCCCTTTCATTTCACACCGACGACATCCATATACAAAAGAGCATGATATCAACTAGGTACAAGTACCAAGTGCAATGTTGAAAGCGTTCCCCATGAAAGCATGGTTCTGCTAATTCCCAACAAATAAGTGCAAGCATATACAACATAGAAGACACAATGGTTCAAGTTTATTAAGGGCAAGAAAAGTAAAGTGTGCCATCAAGTTCGTGAGAGCTTTAATCACAAGTTTTCTCATAACAAGTTTAATTCGAAAGGTAAACAAAAGCATGAATATACTTGGAATAGCATAAGCTAGTAGGTAGGTATGGTGGACTCTTTGGAATAACTTGGTTTAGGGAGTTGGATGCATCAGTGGAACTCATACTTGGTTGTGGAGGCTAGCAAAAGACTGGGAGCGACAAAATAAGAGAGCAATAATGGCCATAATCATGCAGAGCGACACAACATCATTGATCAAAGCATAAAGTTATACTACAAGTTGAAAACTAAAGGATCATAAAGGCTAATGGTGACTTGAGATAGTCATAACATGGTGTGAGCATGCGCCAAGTCAACCCAAAGAAAGCATCAAAGGAGAATACCACTATACTATGCTTTAATATGCTAAAACAACACATGATCCATCCAAGGCACATTAAGCAATCTCAATTGTTTATAACAAGTCATGCTACAACAAAGAATACTAAGCATAAAGCCAAAACAATATCAAGCATGTCATGACAAAGCATAGGCCACAGTCAAAAACAAGCTCTCTTTACCACTTAAGCATGAACTTTCCTACTCTTTTCTAAACAAAACCAAACTATTTGCAAACCAATGTATGAAAGAGGGGGTCCAACCAATTTATTCAGAAAACCAAGCAAACAAAAACCAAAAACAAAAAGAAAGACGCTCCAAGAACAACACAACTATGCACGAAACAATAAAAACAAAATGTTTGCAAGAAACCTGAGATTTTTATTGATGAAGAAGGGGATGCCTTGGGCATCCCCAAGCTTTGACACTTGTAATTCTTGGATATTTCTTGGGGTGACACGGGTGGCATCCCCAATCTTGAGCTTTAGTCCATTCTTCATCTCATTACATCATTCTCTCCACACACCTGAAATTTTTCCTTCATACAAAACTTCACACAATCTTTATTAGCAACATTAGTGCACTCAAGATAAATAAGTCTTAAGGTTCAGTTCTAACACCAATAAACTTCCATTAGAACACTAGCTACTATAGCACTTCCCTCAAAAAGCTCAATTCCCCAAAATAACTCAAAAAGGAACCAACAAGAAGCAAATGCAGAAAATGGCAGAAATCTGTCAAAACAGACCAGCAGGTAAAGACGAATTTTTTCTAAGACTTTATGTTTCTCAAATCAAAAAGTGTTGAACTAATGAAAGTTAGATAACAACCTGGGGCAGAAGCACAAAAATTCACAACTCAAAAAAACGTACAGAGATTTTACACGAATTTTTACGGTGAAGCACAAAAATCTGTTTCGGGACACCAACTTTCCCAATCATTACTTCTCTCTCATTAGAGGTTAATCTTGGCACAAAAAGCAAATAAAAAGGATGAGGAGCGGTTATTACTGAGGTAATAACTTCCAAGACTCATCTAAAAAAACTTTTGGGTTATCTCCCAATAAGTACTTTTCTTTAACGCTTTTAAGTTAGGCATGATAGTTTGAGAAGATGCTCACATAAGAAATATGAATTGAAGTAAAAGAGAGCATCAAGAAGCAAATTCAAAACACATTTAAGTCTAACCCACTTCCTATGCATAGGAATCTTGTAAAGAAACAAGTCATGAAAGCACAAAGAAACAATCATAGGAAAGCAAAACAAGTGCAACTTCAAGACTTTCAACATAAAGAGGGGAAACATAATATTATTGAGATGCATAAAACCATGTTTCCCTCTCTCATAATAACTTTCAGTAGAATCATGAATAAAATTAACAATATAAATATCACATAAAACATTCTTATCATGAGCCACATGCATAAAACAATTATTACTCTCCCTATAAGAATAGTCATTCTTATTAATCATAGTGGGAGAAAATTCAACATAATAGCTATCATTATTATTCTCATCACCATAATCATCAAATATAGGAGGCATATTGTAATCATTAATTTTCTCCTCAATAGTAGGTGGACTGAAATTATCATACTCATCATTGTAATCATCATATATTGGAGGTTTGGTATCATCATAAGCAATAGAATAGCTATCTTCCAAAGCTGGGAAACTAAAAAGATCATATTCATAAAAACTAGCTTCCCCAAGCTTAGAATTTTCCATAGCATTAGCAATAATGGTGTCCAAAGAATTCATATTAACAACATTGCTATTAGCATGCAAATAAAGTTCCCTAGGATTTTTAATTTTCTCTTCAAACACTTCATGTCCTAACTCAAGATAAATACTATAAAGCTCCCTAATTTTGTTGTTGTTTTCCATTAAGCCTAACTAGTGAAAACAAGAAACAAAAAGACAAAATTGCAGAATCTAAAGGAAATAACTTCAAGTACCTTCTACCTTACCTCCCCGGCAACGGTGCCAGAAAATAGGCATTTGCCGTGGGAGGTTCTTCTTCTTTAATACTCCGGTGTGAATACCTTTTACCTTACCTCCCCGGCAGCGGCGCCAGAAAATAGCTTGATGTCTATGCACTTCTATTCTTGTAGACAGTTGTTGAGCCTCCAAGTGCATAGGTTTGTAGAACAGCAGCAAGTTTTCCCTTAAGTGGATCACCCAAGGTTTATCGAACTCAGGGAGGAAGTGGTCAAAGGTATCCCCTCTCAAACAATCCTGCAATCAAGATACAAGAAGTCTCTTGTGTCCCGAACACACCCAATACACTTGTCAGGTGTATAGGTGCACTAGTTCGGCGAAGAGATAGTGAAATACAAGTGGTATGGATATAAGATAACGGTGCTAGAAAATACTTTGATGGCGTGGAAGAGACTAAAGGCAAACTGAAATAAAGATGGAAGCAAGCAAACATGTAATAGATCTAATTGCAAACGGTGTTTCAGTGCTTTGAAACAAGGCCTAGGGATCATATTTTCACTCGTGAACACTCTCATATAAATATATTCTTCTTTATGATACTACGCTGAACTACTCTCCGATTGGACACTCTAATCGATGGTAGGGCTATAACAGCACACCTCAAAGTAAGTCTTTCCCATCTAGAAAACCCCACACTGTCACCTTGAGTACTAGATGAGTCCAACAAACACCACAATTTCATAAAGACATCCAACTCCAAATATAACTCATAAAATGTATTTGTAATCTCTAGCCTAAGTGCCACCATGGTGTGCACACTGTCACTTTCACACACATGGGGGAGCAGATATCTATTAAAGCACTTGAGTAGAAAGGTAGATCTTTAGATTACAAGCTCATGATCACAATATGATCATGCATAGAGAGAGATGAACACATAGCTACTTGTAGAACCCTTAGCCTCGAGAGAGAACTACTCCCTCCTCATCATGGGAATCAGCAATGGTGATGGAGATGGCGGTGGAGATCGACGGAGATGGCTCCGGGGGCACTTCCCCGTCCCGGCATGGTGCTGGAACAGAGACTTTCTGTCCCCCGAATCTCCCCTTTGGTGGCGGCGGTGCTGCGGAACTTTTCGTGGCTGGAGGCTTGACGGTTTAGGGTTTGCGCATCGGGAGGCATCTTATAGGCAAAGATGAAAGGTCGGTGGGCGGCCAGGGGGCCCACACCATGCCCTGGCGCGGCCTGGGGTGACCCGCGCCTGGGGGGTGTGGCCAGGCCCTGGCCCTCCTCCGTCTCGTATTCTAGCTCCGTGAGTCTTCCGGTAAAATAGGAACTTTGGCTTTTGTCCCGTCCAATTCCGAGAATATTCATTTTCTGACTTTCCTAGAACCAAAACAAACAGAAAACAGCAATCACTGTGGCTCTTGTTAATAGGTTAGTCCAAGAAATCATATGAAAAGTACTCCAAAGTTGGAACAAAACATAAGAAAGTAGATAAAACCAAGCATGGAACATCAAAAATTATAGATACATTTGCAATGTATCAACATCCCCAAGCTTAACTCCTGCTCGTCCTCGAGTAGGTAAGTGATAAAAAGAAAGAATAATTTTTGAGGTGACATGCACCATCATAAACTTGATGAAAGTATTTGTGAAACATTGAAAAGCTAGGATCATAGTACTTCAATCATAACATGAAATACAAAGTTCTAGAAATAAGCAAAGAAACTATGATGCAACATGAAAAGGCACAAACAAAAGATTCATGAATAACAATGCTTTGCAAGACGTTTGTTTGTTTCACATAAAGAAAACATAGCATAATAGCATTCAGCTTGTCCCTCAATAGAGTAGCAAATATAAATGCATAGGACACCTTCAAAGTTCATAAGAGTGACTAGATACAAATAGTTTAAAACAAGCAATATCAATGTATGCATCAATCAACAAGTCTTGGGACAATGAACATAGAACTAAGAATGGCCACTATGCTCTCAAAGTAGGTGCATAAAGATAGAAGGTGGAGACTCAATATAATGGTGGAAGAAAGGCCTTCATAACAGGAAGTAGGGATTCAAGTCTCATAAAGACATTCCAAAAATTATGGTACTTAATAGCTTTCAGCTCTCATTGCCCCTATCATAAGCATCTTGAAGTGATTAAGGTTAAAGTGAACAAACTATGGTGTACATGCTTGACGAAGTATAAGTTAGAAATCTCATGTCCCTTGTATACGAGGGCCGCTCCTCATGCTACTCAAGTTTAGTTACCGGTAAGTTCTTGTCATCGTAAGAATGAGGATAAATGAAAGAATAAACTTTATTTCATTAATAATAACAGTACAAAGTTTTTACAATTAAAGAATTAAGGAAGATTACAAAAGAATTATAACAGAAAACCCTAATAAGATTCTATACTAATGCTTTAGATGATATCATCCCCTTCCTAAACCTTTCCTTTCTCTATTGAACCCTGCAAAAGAAACAGATAACAAGGAAATAAAAAAATGAAAAAGAAAGGAAGTTTTGGGTTAGGAAACTCTTAGATTGGGGCTTAAAAGTGCCAAGCCAGCAATTCATCATCGAATTTGCAATAAAGGGGCCATTTAGTATCTATTCTTATCAGGATATTTGCCTCAGACATATTGCATCACAGGCTGGGAGGGAAATTCCACTTGGCAGATCCATAAGAAAGCATCAGCACAAGATAATCATCAGCTCAGCCGTAGCCTGGAGAAGGAGAAGGAGAAACGCAATATGATCACCTATACAAGGTACAAGGGGGGCCATCACAAGCAACTCACACGACATGCAAGTGTTGTGCTCTCAATAGCACAAAGAGCAGAGTAGCAGAATATAAGCACCACACTTCTGACCCAGCCATAGTTAGCAAGAAGCCACACACACACTAACCACTTCATTATCCTCACCGGCCACCAAGTTCTTCCCAGCTCATCACCAAGAACAACACTTGTTCTTACTCATCACCACAAGATCACTCATGTAGGTGAACACCATATCTCTAACCATGGTTGCTTCGAGGAGGCATCCAAGGGCAAGGACAAGGTGGAGAAGGTCAGGCTATGGCTGCTGTAGTGGATGAAGTAGTAGAAGGAGAGGGAAGTAGGATATCAAGATATAGCAGCAGCTGAATTAGATCTCTATCAAGTACAACCTCCACACAACTACAGGCGATTATCTCCATAACCAAATATAGCCTTTGTTCCTATCAATTCATTTAAGAAAAGGATTTGGAAAGAAAAGGAGCTCTCAGTCTACCATAGGAAAACTATGCTAGCCTGATCATAGAGCTTGTAAGGCAATTCTAGTATCTGTTCTTACTACAGATCCCAACCTCAGCCTTGGCATCATCGGCAGAGCCTATATATACAAGTACAACATATGATCTTGTCAAGTCATATTTCACAAAGATTGATAGCCACACAAATGATTGTGCATAATGGTATAAGGAACCAAATTCCACTGATCTGCAACTAGAGGATTTCTAGGATATCAAAGGAGGTCACTTGAACCACACACCCACATACCTGCTAAAGATCATGCCTATACATGATCATATAATTGTTTGTCTATTCAAAGGCATCTACAAAGATAATATTGAATTTCAGAAGAACAAATACATAAGAGAAAGTTGTAGAGGATATGAGAGGGGTGTTGTACAAAACTTGTGTTGCTGGACAACAACCAGATTTGTACAGGAGCAAGCAAATCAACCATAGAGCACTAGAACACTACCAAACCATCTAGGAAAAACATATGTGATCTGGAGTTATACTACAAAAATATGGGTGAACATATGATCACCAGAAACTTAGAGGAACCTGTCCTGAAATAAACTACAGCCATCCAACATAACTACAATCACCCTACAATATATATATATACCAAGAAATTCACTTCTGATCAACAAGGATTAAGTTACAACAAAGAAGCATGTATATAAACTACTATACGTCCTGCATATACACCTTAGGAAGCAACTATTAGCTCAAGCATAATATCCACACACTTACACTTGCATAACAGGATTAAAATAACATATGTATTGTCATATAATTTATTGCACACTAAATAATCATTTATATGTGGTGTCTATATATATTCATCTTGCTCAAATGAGCTATATTCGTTTTTGCACTTGACTTACACCATATTTGAGATATATTTGTGTCGATGCATATAGCCAAGTTAATTATAATCATATCTTGTACAAACAGATCAAGGAATTATTTATCAGATTGCTAAATAGAATATGGCGTCTATTCAAACAATCTCTTCTCGTAGCAACAACACCAGAACTACATCACAAATGCTTGGATGAGTAAATCGTCCAAACAAGAGCATCATACATAAGATCAGCCTTTATAAATTGATCAAGAGAAATAGATAAAACCATCTACCATGAACCAGAGTTCATCTGTCATGAACTAAAACCTAATCTAGACAACCGATGTTTGTCGCTAGCACCAGACCACATGTCCAAGAAATCATCATCACAACCATTAGGTCCCCATAATTCTACTATACCTAAACTAGTTCATCGGCTCGAAGGCCGGTCACATGAGTATTACCTGACCGGAGACATAGTTGATGTAGTAGACAAGAAGGCCGACGCCGGGGTTGCAGATGCTTGCCGTCCCGCCGGTGTCGGAGAAGAAGCGATACCATAACACCTTCCCCACCGCAGCAAGGTTCTGAGCAGCATGGCGGCGCATCGAAGGGCTCCGGGGTTGCATCCCAGAATGCCATCCCTCCGGCATCAGGGATTGGAGTAGGCCGCAACCGCTGCTGCAATACCTCACCATCGTGAAAAGTGTAGGAGCAGCAAACTGGGGTCGAGGAAGGGAATGTCCTGGTCTCTCTCGAGCAGCAACCGGGGGTATGGGGGCCAGAGGAGCCACGTCGGCAACCTAGCCGAACCGCATGGCTAGGGTTTCATGAGGGAGCCCACGGGGAAGCAAAGCAGCGTCGAGACGAAAGTAATCGACGGAGAAAATCGATCGAGGCCACATCGGTGACGCAAGTTGGTTGGCAACAGGTCGGAGTGGTCAAGTGGCGGCGACACCACCACGACCAAAAGGGGAACAAGAGGGATGTGGATAACGCGTGCGTGTGTATGTGCGTGAGAGAGGAGTGGGTTGGGCTCGGTGTTGACCCCGAGCCTAGTTGAGCCAATTTGAGCCAGATGGGTCAGAAGGTGATCCTGGCCCAGTTCTAAAAGAAATTCCAAAAATAAATTTATTATCCCAATTAGTAAATGACCAAAATACCCCTGAGCCTAGCTTACACTCTAGAAAAATATAGATTTTTTTTAAAAATAGTTATAATATATCAAAATGATCACAAAAATAATATATACCTAAGAAAAATATAACATGACTTGTTTGAGTTAAATAAAATATAAATAAATATTAATACCATTAGGACCTAAAAGAAATTTCATAAAATAAAAAAAGACTTAAAATTAAATAAAAATCATTTTTACATATAAAAATGAGTCTACTATTTTATAAAAATACTAACTTAATTGTTTACAAATAAATCTTGAAGAAAATATTTAAAGATATATAATCCTTTGTGGAATTTTGTAAAAATAAGGATAACACCTAAAATCAAATAAAATTCACTTCTAAGATCTTAAGTAAGTACGTTTTACTAGAAAAATACTAATTATATTATTCCAACACATTTTCAGGTTATTAAGAAATAAATCCTTATTTATTATCTAGTTGGTAAATTCTTCAAGAACATTCTTAAATAAGAAATAATCACAATTTTATATAAAACTCTAAATCTTCTACATTGAAATATTACTTCCAAAATCATAACTTAAATTTATCATAATACTTAAAAGTAAACTATTAACATTTAGGAAACTTTTTAAAACCTTAACTACAAGATAAACCAACAATTTGAATAAATTTTAAACATCATTCACTTATAAAAAAAGTGAATGCTATCCAATTCTTAATCATGCTTAATATGGTTTAAAACCTTAACACTTTAATGAGATCATTTAAATTTGCTTTAATTAATAAGTCAAGGCATTTCCATAATAACAAATCACCCTTGAACTTATCATTCACTTAAATTAGAAGTGAATGAATTCACACTCTTAAACATCTTTGCATTAACCCTAGAATTCAATAATAATCTAGATACATCAAAACCCTAAGTCTGTTTATGTTCCTTTTAAAGTTAATTTTGCTCTACCAAAGTTATAAAGCATAAGGACCAAATTATATTATGTTTTATAGTTAACTTTTGTCTATTCCAAATTAAGTCATAAGGCATCTCAAAGTCCAAACTTATCGGATTAGCGTAAACGATATCGATCACATTCGATTAACCACAAAGATTGTTTAAACTTTTACAAAGAAATCTTTTCTTCAAAAGTTATTTGTTTTGCCACTTCAAACAACAATCTTATAACAAGTCCTTTAACTCTTAACAACTTAACAAAATAATTTCCATCATAATTATCAGATAGCAATCCACCTCAATCTTAGAATATTATTATACTTCACTTTTATACTTTGCATGTTAAAATTTAAATACCTTTACTTTGTAATAGTAACCTTTTCCTTGAAAGTTATTCCTTTAAGAACATTAAAAGTAATCATTAAACACTGCTTGAAAGCTCTAAATGACTAATAATCTTGCTTAAGAAATCTTTTAGATACCATGATCCATTTGAGTGCTTTAGTATTGCATGTTACTTGTTGTGTTTACATAGTGTTTCACACACTCTCACAAGCCTTAATAAGAAGCACAATTTTGAAGCTGGCATAAAAGTGAAACACATTTTAAGGAAACCATTCCTAATTTCTGAACCCTAGATCAAATACGATTAGTCTGGGGGTTCGCGTTTATCAAATTTCATTACATTACTTATGCATCGTTGCATCTTGCTTCTTTAAACATTAGTCCTTACCGGACCAATGATGTTGTTTACAGAATTTGTATCTTCTATTATCTTGAAGACCATGATTGCATAACCTTGCAATTACAAAATGCAAGTTCACAACTTGCTCATGTCCTTTGATTATTTTCTATCAAATGCTTGTAACTCAAATGTTGTCATCACCTGCATTTCAAAAGGTCAGAAAACACTATCTTCATAATAATATGGTTATGGATTATTTACCAGATGGTAATAATCTATTGATATAGTTCCAGTGGTAAAGGAACATCATATCTAGGACTTAACAACCAATGTCGCCAGTGATTCTAGCGCCGTATATTACGCGTTAACCATGAGATTTGGAATGGGATGGAGAAGTTAGCTGTATCTTCTTCCTTTCATATGGAGGCAATATGACCTTAACGTGACGTTGTGATTCCTTGTGCGGATCCAACATATAGGTGGGCACCCTTAGGCCCCACATTTTTGGTTTCTAGATTATCTATGAGCGGCTGCCAGATGCATAGTCGAACCTTTATGGAGCTTGCCAAGGGCATAACCGGCTCGTAGAGTCTTCGGGAACTCACTAGGGTTGTAGCTTGCCCGAAAGGGGGCTTAACGGAGGTGTAGTCAGCCCTGGAGGATCGTGCAGACATATGGGGTCGCGGAGAGTGCACTGATTTGCTTGGATCATCTACTGGGCCCCACATCAAGGAATTGTGGACGGGAATAAGCTGCCCGATTGTGCAACAAGGAGATGGTATCTCATGGGTAAAGTAACGCACATCTTAAGAGTGTAAGAATTGTGACATGTTACTCCTGGTTCCGGGAAGGAGCTACGGACGCGACAGGAAAGGAACCCCATGAAGGTTCTAGTCAACCTATGAAGGCTGTCGGACATAGTTTTCAGAATAAAAGCAACCTTTGAAGAAATGTTTACGAAAACCTGCATTGCCTACGACCTATGGTGTGTGGCTGTAGAGATAGTGCATCTAGTGAACTTGCTGAGTACACTCGTACTCAACTATACCTTCTTAACCCTTACTAGGATCTAAGCCGTTGAAGACGACGCCAACATCAATTTCTGCTCATGAAACCATCATCGACAGCTCAAGTTCTTCAACAGAGTCAATGAAGTCAACATATACCACCGAAGTGAAGACAAAGTTCTTAAGTAGATAGGAGTAGATTCTCTAGCCATAAAACCTACTTCTGTAGAGCATTGCAATAGCAGCAATGGCAAGCCTGATAGTTAAGATGCTAGTCTTAGTTACTAGATATTTCTGAGTTATTATTTCTAGTTCTTCTTTGTAAGAAGTTCTTTCTCTCTCTTTAACCTAGAGTGTTCTCTGGATCTTTTGTAAAGAGTCGAGTTGTAATCTATAGTCATGTCTTGGACCTGCTATGTTTCTGTTGTACCACTCTGAGGGATGTAATACTAGTGAACGGTGTTTCATTAGTGTTATGTCAACGACTATAGTGTAGTACATCATGAAGTGGTATGATGGGTCACCGCAGCTGGTCTCAGAGCATATTATTTAACCTTAGGATTAAAACCCTTTTAGGACGATCTGTAGGTTGGATAGTGACTATAGGAGCCATCTTATCTAAACCAAGACTGGTGATGGATATCCACTTGAGGATAAACCTTGTCACACTTAAGTTGGATGTTCTTATCATCTTTCTTGAGGATTAGTTATATGTATTCTCTAGAGAAATGTCATTTTAGTGTAGCTCTAAATAGGTATAACACCACTAAGATATCTTTAGTTAGTTAAAATATCAAAGAAGGTTAAGACTAAGATTAGGATATCATGTGGAGTAGTATTTGTAATGGAGTCTATATTTAGAACCCATGTGAAGTAGCAGAATCTTACCACTAATCGATACTACTATACCACATAAGGTAGACCATCGGAGTATGTATAGATAGAATTGGAAGTAAATCATGTGGCATTCACTTGAGAATTCCATGTGATGGAGTAGAATTTTGTTAAGAATCATTGATAGTAAGCTAAGAAAAAGAGTCATCATGGTGAGATAGCTCTTCAATCATGATGA
The DNA here is from genome assembly GCA_023614405.1 of Avena insularis. NCBI lineage: Eukaryota > Viridiplantae > Streptophyta > Magnoliopsida > Poales > Poaceae > Avena > Avena insularis. Next base: position 119,825,879 of record CM042688.1, on the reverse strand, counting down.
CTAGGTAAGTCTTAACAAGTTCGTGGTGAGAATAGCTTCGAGACCATGATAAGTCTATAATTAGGACAAGTATTTAGTAACTAATCTTGTAACAATAGTAAGTAAAGAACAATGTAGGTCTATGATAGAAGTCACATGTATCATAACATTACGATAATTTTTGGATTTAAGGTAGTAACCACACTCTTGTTAGTCATTTTAAGAGATCATGTGAGGATAGTTTATGATAGAATGATAGATTTGTAGTCTTTAGTAGTCCCGAAAGAAAGATAAGAGGTTAGTCAGAACCAAAGTGAGACCACTTTGCTCAAAATTATCTTGTTGCAGCTGAGCAATTTGGGTAAATACTGAGACAAAGAGTAGTTTAACCCTAATTGCTAGGTATCACGAATTGGACCTATATTAGGATGTGTCATAAACTACACAGCTAAGCCTGAATTCTAGAGGTAATATACTCAACTACTATATTCTGGGCTTAGAATGATGTGTGTTATATGTACCACATTTGGATTTTGGCTTTTTCTTGTATCTTCTTGAGTGACTAGATCTGTGCATGAAGTTTGACTTGATGTGCAAATTCATGTTGCATCATCAAGTTATTACTTAATGTTATAGACCTAGATAGAAAAGGGAATTTGTGTAAGGGAGTGACGAGTTCTGAAGATCAAGATGAAGACTGGCACGAAGAAGGAAGCTAAATATAAGGTGTATCAGCACTATTTTGAAGGATGGATCAATCCCAACTTGTTATTAGTTGGAAACAAGAAGGATTATTAATGCAGAAAAGGGGTGGAGCAACATGAAGGAATGAACTTAAGTTCACTCAGGATATGTGATATTGCTTAGAAGCTAATAAAGTAGTTGTCCCAAAATCATGGAAGTAACGTGAAAGGGAGCAAATAAGAAGTTTTGGAACAAAATTGGTATTCCAGATCTGACAACTTGGAGAGAATGCCAGTAGTACGTCCAAAACCTTTAGGGTAATCCATACACCTAGGAGGATCCACAGCTAGTATCCGTAGCTGGTATCCTAGCGATGTAGTGAAGTAGGTAATCTTTGTGTAATTTAAAGAGTATAAAACTTGGCCTAAGTTAAGTTAGACCTAAGGAAGTATGAAATTGAAGATCGTCTTTCGAGACGCTTCGTGAAATCAGGCTTACCAAAGAAAAAATGTCCAAAAGGTTAGAAATAAGACAAATAGTGTCGGAAGATTCATTTCGGAGATCCACAACTGTGTGGGTGTACTGCAAATTCTTTCGTGAAGCCTTATAGAGATAAAGTATAAGCTAGATGGAGACCAATATCCTTACTATTGAGTTAATGGATATTATACATACAAATTAGAGACCATTAGGAAACCCCAAGGGGGAGAGTAAACAATAAACACTGAAGTGTTGCTACCTGCCTTCTAACTAAAGTTGGGGAAGAAGTACTAAACAATGGTAAGATTAATCCTTATTCACATAAGGTTATAAGAAGTCATCATTATAAAGTATTTCCAAGAGTATGTCCAGATGAATGATCGAAGTAGACATAACTGCTTAACCCTAGTGGACTAGTTATGAAGGGGAAACAGCTGGTATGTTGCCCTTAATAAGGAGTAGAGCCTACTAAAATAGTCTAGTTTAAAGTAGTAGGAAAGCCTGATCGGAATGGATGAAATGTGTCCAAAACCAATCCTAAGTATGACTATGAAGACATAATCCAAGGGATTATAGTTGAAGGAGTTATGCTACATATTGGAAACGACAATTGGAAGTTACCAAGTATGAAGAGAATCCAAGGAAAGGATTTGGGTATGGGATACTACAATTATTCCCATTACCATGGAGTTGAGAAATGTCATGACTAGCACAAGTCAATTCCTCATTCCGAAACGTAAGAGAGTACGAACTTTGAGGACGAAGTTTATTTTAAGGGGGAGAGTCTATAACAACCCATCATTAGAGCTTAGAAATAAGCTGAGTTGAGGTGTGTGCATTGCATTCATGCATAGAAAATTTGGATATTTTTGCGCGCAAACTAAAGAAGCTAATAAGGGATCAGGGTCTCTCTTGTTCTGATGAAATCATCCGAGCAAGTGCGACAGATTTTGGCATGACCTCTCTTGTATCTTTTGTATTTGGGGAAAAACAATTTGAATTCAAAGTTCAAATATGAGATAACACAATTCAAATAAAACTTGCATTCAAATTTAAATTCTCAAATTATTATAGAATATTCCGTAACCACAATATAATATTTTTAAAGAATAATAATCTTTATTACATAAATTTGAATATAAAGAATTCTTTGTATAAGACATATAGACTTATTACAATAATGTCTACCTAACATTGTACAACAAAAGGAATAGAAAATGCTAACAATAAAGAAATATTGTTACAAGAATGAGGATAAATGAAAGAATAAACTTTATTTCATCAATAATAATAGTAAAAAGTTTTTACAATTAAAGAATTAAGGAAGATTACAAAAGAATTATAACAGAAAAGCCTAAATAAGATTCTACACTAATACTTTAGATGATATCATCCCCTTCCTTAACCTTTCCTTTCTCTGTTGAACCCTGCAAAAGAAACAGATAACAAGAAAAGAAAAAAATGAAAAAGAAAAGAAGTTTTGGATTAGGAAACTCTCAGATTGGGGCTTAGAAGTGCCAAGCCAGCAATTCATCATCGAGTTTGCAATAAAGGGGCCATTTAGTATCTGTTCTTATCAGGATATTTGCCTCAGACTTATTGCATCATAGGCTGGGAGGGAAATTCCACTTGGCAGATCCATAAGAAAGCATCAACACAAGATAATCATCAGCTTAGCCGTAACTCAGAGAAGGAGAAGGATAAAGGCAATATGATCACCTATACAAGGTACAGGGGGGCCATCACAAGCAACTCACACGACATGCAAGTGTTGTGCTGTCAATACCACAAAGAGAAGAGTAGCAGAATATAAGCACCACACTTCTGACCCAGCCGTAGCTAGCAAGAAGCCACACACACACTAACCACTTCATTATCCCCACTAGCCACCAAGTTCTTCCTAGCTCATCACCAAGTACAACACCTGTTCTTTCTCATCACCACAAGATCACTCATGTAGGTGAACACCATATCTCTAACCATGGTTGCTTCGAGGAGCCATCCAAGGGCAAGGACAAGGTGGAGAAGACCAGGCTATGGCTGCTGTAGTGGATGAAGTAGTAGAAGGAGAGGGAAGTAGGATATCAATATACAACAGCAGCTGAATTAGATCTCTATCAAGTACAACCTCCACACAACTACGGGTGATTATCTCCATAACCAAATGTAGCCTTTGCTCCTATCAATTCATTTTAGAAAAGGATTTGGAAAGACAAGGAGCTCTTAGTCTAGCATAGGAAAACTATGCTAGCCTCATCATAGAGATTGTAAGGCAATTATAGTATCTGTTCTTACTACAGATCCCAACCTCAACCTTGGCATCATCGACAGAGCCTATATATACAAGTACAACATCTGATCTTGTCAAGTCATATTTCACAAAGATTGATAGCCACACAAATGATTGTGCATAATGGTATAAGGAACCAAATTCCACTGATCTGCAACTAGAGGATTTCTAGGATATCAAAGGAGGTCACTTGAACCACACACCCACATACCTGCTAAAGATCATGCCTATACATGATCATATAATTGTTTGTCTATTCAAAGGCATCTACAAAGATAATATTGAATTTCAGAAGAACAAATACATAAGAGAAAGTTGTAGAGGATATGAGAGGGGTGTTGTACAAAACTTGTGTTGCTGGACAGCAACCAGATTTGTACAGGAGCAAGCAAATCAACCATAGAGCACTAGAACACTACCAAACCATCTAGAAAAAAAACATATTTGATCTGGAGTTATACTACAAAAATATGGGTGAACATATGATCACCAGAAACTTAGAGGAACCTGTCCTGAAATAAACTACAGCCATCCAACATAACTACAATCACCCTACAATATATATATATATATATATACCAAGAAATTCACTTCTGATCAACAAGGATTAAGTTACAACAAAGAAGCATGTATATAAACTACTATACGTCCTGCATATACACCTTAGGAAGCAACTATTAGCTCAAGCATAATATCCACACACTTACACTTGCATAACAGGATTAAAATAAGATATGTATTGTCATATAATTTATTGCACACTAAATAATCATTTATATGTGGTGTCTATAAATATTCATCTTGCTCAAACGAGCTATATTCATGTTTGCACTTCACTTACACCATATTTGAGATATATTTATGTGGATGCATATAGCCAAGTTAATTATAGATCATATCTTATACAAACAGATCTAGGAATTGTTTATCAGGTTGCTAAGTAGAATAGGGCGTCTATTCAAACAAGCTCTTCTCGTAGCAACAACACCAGAACTACATCACAAATGCTTGGATGAGTAAATCGTCCAAACAAGAGCATCATACATAAGATCAGCCTTTATAAATTGATCAAGAGAAATAGATAAAACCATCTACCATGAACCAGAGTTCATCTGTCATGAACTAAAACCTAATCTAGAATACCGTAGTTTGTCACTAGCACTAGAGCACATGTCCAGAAAATCATTGCTGACTCGTGTATTAACGAGCTTGTTGGGGAACCCCAAGAGGAAGGTATGATGAGCACATCAGTAAGTTTACCTCAGTTATGAAACAAAGGTTATCAATCCAATAGGAGCAAGAAACACCCCAAAGGTGTAGCTAGCTGAATTTGCAGGGCGCACTACCGGTGCCAGCAAGCAACATGGAGACCTGCACAACACAACCACAAAACTCTATCCCCAACTTGTGATGAGGTTGTCAATCTCACTGGTTTTGCTGAAAACAAAGGATTAAACGTATCGAGTGGAAGAAAGTAATAGTTTGTAGAAAGTAAACACAAAGCAGTAAACAATCATTGTAGATTGAAAGTAAAAGAAAGGACCGGGGTCCATAGTTCACTAGAGGTGGCTCTCCTTAAGATAGATGACATGTTGGGTGACCAAATTACAGCGTGGCAATTGACAAACATCAAGAAAGCATACAAGCATATACTACTCATGTTGACTCCTTTGAGATTCGATTGGGCATTACAACATTATACATAGACCGCCATCCAACTGCATCTATGAGTAATAATCCACCTTCAGGTGATCATCCGAACCCCCTCCAGTATTAAGTTGCAAGCAACGTATAATTGCATTAAGAATTGCATGTAAAGTAAACAATATGATTGTTCTATGAACAAAGGATTGTTGTTTTCTTCCTAGTAGCAACAACATATCTAGTACCTTAGAGATTTCGGTCACTTCCCCAGATTACCAGAGGCATGAACCCACTATCGAGCATAAATACTAACTCTTGGAGTTGCTGGCATCTACTTGGCCAAGATAGCTACTAACAACGGAAAGCATGCAAGATCACAAATAACAAAGACATGATAGAATCAATAATCAATCTGAAATAGCATCTCAATATCCATCGGATCCATAAACACAACATGCAGAATTACAAATAGATGATCTTGATCATGAACGGAGCTCACAAGATCTAAACATGATAGCACAAAGGAGGAGAACCAGCCATCTAGCTACTACATGGACCCGTAGTCTAGAGTTGAACTACTCACGCATCACACCGAAGGCTTGCATGATGATGAAGAAGGCCTCCAGGGTGAATTCCCCTCTCCGGCGGGGTGCCGGGAAGAGCTTTAGATCCCTCCCGATCTAGGGATGGAGATGACAGCGGCTACAAACTCTTTCGTGTAATTTTGATCGGGTACTTAGGGTTTCCGTATCAGAGGCAATATATAGGCAGAAGGAGAGGTCGAGAGGGTGCCTAGGGCGGCCAGACCACCCCCTGGCGCGGGCCAGGCTTGCTCGCGCGGCCAGGTGGTGTGGCCGGGCCCTAGTCCCTCTCCGTCTCGTATTGTGGCTCCAGGTGTCCCTCGAGTGAAAAACTAACTTTGGCTTTTGTCCCGTCCAATTATGAGAATATTCATTTTCTGACTTTCCTAGAACCAAAAACAGCAGAAAACTGGCAGCTGGCACTATGGCTCTTGTTAATAGGTTAGTCGAAGAAATCATATGAAAAGTAGTCCAAAGTGTGGACAAAACATAAGAAAGTAGATAAAACCAAGCATGGAAAATCAAAAATTATGGATACGTTTGCAACGTATCAACATCCCCAAGCTTAACTCCTGCTCGTCCTCGAGTAGGTAAGTGATAAAAAGAAAGAATAATTTTTGAGGTGACATGCACCGTCATAAACTTGATCAAAGTATTTGTAAAACATTCAAAGCTGGGATCATAGTACTTCAATCATAACATGAAAGACAAAGTTCTAGCAATAAGACAAAGAAACTATGTTGCAACATGAAAAGGCACAAACAAAAGATTAATGAATAACAATGCTTTGCAAGACGTTTGTTTGTTTCTCATAAAGAAAACATAGCATAGTAGCATTCAGCTTGTCCCTCATATAGTAGCAAATGTAAATGTCGTCGGATTGATGACAAGTACGCCATGAGGGGGTCCTCGAGGCGTGCGGAAGAGAGGGGTGTGAGACGTACGGTGTTCCGGGACAGTGAGCACACAAGTTTACCAGTTGAATCCATGGCTTTGGATGGATCCTACTCCTGCTAGCAATCGATGTCTGACGGAGCGGAATATGGGTTACAAGGGTTTCACTGTCTTGAGTTGAGGTCTAAAGTATTGGGTGTGCCCTAAAGGCTCTCCTAGGATGTCTTATATAGATATCCGGCCCAGTTTCTGAGAGAGGTCTATCCGGCTACGTCTAAGAGTCGGTTACAGAGTACATCTTGAACTACAAGTAACATTATGGGCCTAAGTCGGTAAGTCTTCTGGACATTCCCGTAGACGGATTGGAATCCGTCTTTCTCCCTGACTGGGCCGCCCGTGAAGCAAAGCTCTTACCCGAAGTGGGCCACCCTGGTTAGTGAGGAACTGTGAGGATACCCGGAAAGTATATCCCCAACAGCAGCCCCCAGAGGCCTCCAAGATCCAAAGTCGGATTTATCATTGTCTAGCTTGATCTTCGGCTTGCAGAATCTTGAAGGGTTCCTGAAACTTCACAACAAAAGATACGATCCGGGTCTTAAAAATAAGTCAGACTTATCAGTAGGTTACTCGGATTTTCTAGCTCGATTTTGAACTAAGTCGGAACTTGGTCTCTAACGCCACCTGACACAAATATGGTCAAGTCACGTCATCTAACAGGCGTTCCGTCAGCATGAACGTTGGTGGGTCCACGGTCCGCGGAACCGAGGCGCCGTTTCAATGCGTGCGTGGAGATCGAAGTGACGCAATCATCGCGCGGGTCCTTCCCAGTTCTTTCCACGACGCGTGGCGGTTACACTGTAGCGTTTGCACGAATCTTGGCGCAGGTAGGTGGATATAAGGGGTTCGGATTTCTTCTTCTCCTTTCCACCAGCCCTTTGCCGTTTCCTTTCCTCCGAATCTTCCTGCGCGCACAGAGCCCCCTCGTCCTCCCCCGACAGAGGTCCCACCGCCGCCCCTTTAAGGTCACCCTCTCACCGGAGAAAATGGCTTCATCATGTTCTTCCTCCGGTTTGGCGGCAGCAGCGGCGGCGGCGAAGGCGGAAGCTACAGCAGAGAAAGAAAGCTACGGGGGAATCTGGATCCCCTGCGCCCTTGATGAACCAGGCCTCAAGAACATGGAGGGGCTTCTCGCCGCCGGCGACTGGCGGAGCGGCTCCGGTGAAACCATCCCCAACCCACGCGAGGGCGAGCGAGTCCACTTCGGCACCCATCTGGACCGAGGTCTGTCTTTTCCTCCCTCAGAGTTCTTCTCCGAGGTGATAGATCACTATGGAGTTCAACTCCACAATCTTCCTCCCAATTCACTTCTAGAAATGAGCGCATATGCTGCGCTTTGCGAGGGCTTTCTCGGCATTAGGCTGAGTTTGCTTCTCTTCCGGTTTTATTTCCATGTCCGGAGGAATTCCATTACTGCCGGTGTTCCTTACATCACCGGCACCATTAGTTTTTCTCTTAGACGAGACCGGGCATATCCCAAAATTTCTGCCAGTGACTCGGTCAAACAATGGCCAGCCACTTTTCTACCATAGGGATATTCCAGCTCCCGGCAAAGCTACTACTTTGCCAGCTTTTGTCGACGGAGCCGCCACGGCCCAGCCTTCCTAGGACGAGGCTGCTCCGGCTCTCACTGATGATCTAATCCTCGCTAAGAGGCGGATCGAATATCTGATCAAGCACAGTGGTATGAAGGGATCCGACTTGGTCCAGTGCTGGGTCTCACGTCGGATCTAGACACTTCAGTACCACGGGGATAGACTGATGCACTCCATCACGTCTTCTCCAACTGACTCCCTCCGCATCAGCTCCAAAGCCTACACCACTCAAGGCTACATAAGCCAAATCAAGTGGCTGATCAGGGAGCGGATCGAAAGGCGGATTCTGGAGGTTTCTCTGGACATGCACACGGCGGAAAACCCCGTGGTGCCGGTAAGCTTTCATCATCACATCTTTTATGTGTTTCTATCTTTGAGTTATATTGCAATACTGATATGTTTTCTTGTTTTTAGCTTGCTGACATCCCCGAGTTGGAACTTGCTCCGCTCGAAGGATACCCTCCGGAGTTTTCTTAGGAGGTGGAAGTAGTTCCACTGCCGGATCTTGCGCTCAAGAAGCACAAAGCTCCGACGGTAGCGGTTGGAACAAAGGAGGTGCCCGTCGTGAAGAGGTATCTTTTCAGTCACAACTTTTCCGTCTTTGTACTTTACTCAAATTTCTTTCTGAGATGTAACGTTTCCGACTTTGTTACCTTCTCAGAGCAAAATTGATCATCAAGGGCAAGGGGAAAGGGATTTCTTCGAAGCCCTTACGTCAGACGAAGCTTACCATAGCTTCGCCTACCGTGGCTCCTCCGACTCCGGCCCCTCAACCTTCTGCAACTCCGGTTATCTCGTCGGATGCTGCAGAAGATCCGGCTCTTCAAACGGAGCCTGCGATCCTTGGATCGCAAACTGACATCACCGTGGGTGCGTCAGCTCAAGATAAGGGTGAACCCTCCTCGGGTAATGATCCCTCGGCTGAAGTCTTCGCCGAAAACCTCCACAGCAATCCGGGGCTTGCCAAGTTTGGCCTGACCCGGAAATCTGCAGAGGAGATCCAGCGGCTAGCCAGGCAAGTCCTGGACAAAAGCCATTTATCCCCCGAGGAGGAAGCGCAAGAAGCAGAGGATGTCAAGTTCTCTGACCTTCTCACTCAAGTCCGCCTTCACGATGAGAGGATTAGGACTGGGGAGCTTCCAACAGCCCTAGTGATCCCTCTTACTCTTGCCGAAAAGGTGGCCGCTAAAGTGAACGCGGGTTTAGATAAACTCACCCGCAAGCAATATGTAAGTCGGAATTCCAACTCTTGTTTTTTCTATTATGTTATATCATATCCTCTAGCCCCCAAGCATGAAGTAGGATATAGAATCCGAGTTTATGCTTCATTAGGATGCCAAAGAACGAACTAGTGTAGCCCCCAAGGCTCGTGCTGATATTTAGCAAAAATATTAGCCCGAGTCTTAAGTAGCTTTCTGACTTTGGGTATTCTGACTTACAGAAAGTATGTTCCTATAACCTGACCAATGTCTGTGATAAGCGGAGAGAGATCAAAGCTCTCTGGCTTAAAAATGCTGAGCTCAAAGTAGCCAAGGATGAAGCCGAAGGTAAATATTCCGAGATTCAAACCTTGTCTTTGCTTTTTTCAATGTCGAATTTTTCTGAACTTGTTGTTCTTTTTTGTCTTACAGTATTTGGTGAAACAATCCATCGCTATGATTGAAGAGGCCGAGAACCTCAAGACCTTGGTGGTGGAGAACAAGGGACTTCGCCAAGAGCTGGATAAGCTCAAGGCAGATCATGAAAAGAGCATAGCTCAAGTCCTTGAATCCTCCTCCATGGCCACTGATGAGCGTGATCGCAAGATTGCTGCTCAGGATAAAATAATCTCAGACCTCAAGAATGAGCTTGGCAGAGAGAAGGACATATCCTAGGCGCTCCGGGCTGAACTCTAGAGTCTCTAGGAGGAGAAGACCAAGATTGACGATGTCATTTTTGGTACGTTCCACCTCTCTGACTTATCTTTTTCTTCAACTTCTATCAATGTCGGTTTTTTCTTAACTTTATTTTGATGTATAGGTCCTCTGAACTTGATGGACTCTTCCTCGTCCGAGCCCCGCACCCACCGGCTTACCCAAGTCGGTGATCTTCTTCATGACTACCGTTAGTCCCTTGAGGACATTGGCGAGTCTCTTAGGATTCCGAACATGCCAAGCATGTCGGATTTTGAGGTGCGGGACAGGGCCAAGGAGATGTCGCAGCTTGTTCGGGACTGTAACATGTCCTACACGCGGACTGCTGCGCAAAACGCTCTCACCATGGTCATGAGCCACCATGGAAACATGGAAATATGGCAAGTGACTAGAGGGTACTGCAAGGTAGACGAAGACGGCCAGGAGCAGGACCTTCAAGCCATCATGCACTCCTGCGCCGGATACGGGTGCCACGTAGCTGATCTGACCAGCGACGAGATCCCCTTCTTCACCCGCGTGGATACTCCGCCTCCTCCTGCAGAAGAAACCAAAGAAGTTTCCGACGATGAACGCACCAACTCGGATGCGGACATCTCGGAACGATATCAAGGCGGAGTGACCAGCGAGCCGGCAGATCCTTCATCTCCTCCTACATCAGACCAGAAATTTATGTATTATTCCAGAAAAACCTGATGCGATTGTAAATATTAAGTACTATTTATCTTTGCAAGTGCTAAGCTTTTGATCTACTCATCACTTTTGACTTTTGAAATTTTTGCGTGCCTGAAATGTTTTCATAAGCACTTGTATTTTTTCGTCTCTACTTATTGTTTATCTGGCTTTCCGCCTCGTCCCTTTCGTGAGCCGGCTAAACTTTCCGCCAGAAACTTTGCCGAGCAACGGAGCTCAATTGCTAAACTAGTTTAAACTCGAAAACAAAGCCGGCTTCCAGTACCAACAATTCACTACTCGGAAAATGCTCGCATCCAGCAATCAGACAAATAACCAAAGTAAAGACTAGAAATTTTAGAGTTATACCCGAAGGTAGCAGTTTTTAGAATCGGAAATCTAAACCAGAACGAACATGAGCATAAAGTACTTTCAGGCATTCTGGGATTTTCGACTATGACATGATCATTCAGAAATAAGATGGTTTAAGAACTTCTCAGAAAAAAACTTGAGGTAACCAACACTTTTATTTTTTACAGAACATGTACATATGTATAATTATAAAGAAGGATAAACTAAGAATAAAAGGGACGTAGCTGAGCAATATTCCACGATGCATCTAACTCATCGGATTTGTCTTGCCTCGACTCTCTTTCTCTTCTTAGTAGCAGGTCTTTCTTTGGTAGCCTCATGTCAGTTAAGTAGTACGATCCATTGTGCAATACTCGACTAACTAAAAAGGGCCCTTCCCATACTGGGGAAAGTTTGTGCTTTCTTTGTTGCACAAGCCGGAGAACCAAATCACCTTTATTGAAAGATCTATTTCGGACTCTCTGGCTATGGTACTTGCGTAACTTCTGCTGATAGGCTATAGATCTCATTTCAGCAACGACGCGAACTTCTTCGACTAAGTCGAGATCATTTTGTCGAGAAATCTCGGCATCCTCTTCGATATACGCGGCCACTCTAGGAGAAGTGTTAATTAAATCACTAGGAAGAACTGCTTCTGCGCCATAGACCAACAAGAAAGGTGTGTATCCTGTTGACATGTTCGGAGTTGTTCGTAAACTCCAAATTACAGAGGGTAGTTCCTCTGCCCAAGCCCCTGCAGCACGTCGTAGTGGTGCTTCGAGTCTTGGTTTCAGGCCTTGTAGAATTAAACCATTTGCTCTTTTGACTTGTCCATTAGCCTGTGGATGTGCGACTGACGCAATGTCAAGCCGGATATTTTGCTCATCGCAGAATTCGTCCAGTTCTCCCATAGAAAAGTTACTCCCGTTGTCCGTGATAATGCTATGCGGATAACCATACCGGATTATAACATCCTCGATAAATCTTTTGGCTGTTGCTCCATCACAACTAGTGACAGGTTTAGCCTCGATGCACTTGGTGAATTCATCCACCATCACTAAGAGGTGAGTAAATCCACTTGGAGCTCGTTTAAAAGGTCTTACCATATCAATCCCCCAGACCGCAAAAGGCCATGTTATAGGTATTGTTCGCAGCTGATCAGCCGGAACATGAGCTTGCTTGGCGTACTTTTGGCAGCCTTTGCATGTCTTGACTAATCGTTCGGCATCTGCACGGTAAGCCAGAAAAATCCATGTCAAAAAGCTTTTGCCACTAAAGATTTGGCTGCAGCGTGGTGACCACACTCGCCTTCGTGGATTTCCCTTAAGATTTCCACTCCTTCTTCTAGAGATATACAGCGCTGAAAAACCCTAGAAACACTCCGTTTATGGAGCTCACCCTTAACAATAGTATAGGCTTTTTCTCGTCGGATAATCTGTCGGCTCAACACCTCGTCTTTGGGTAATTTGCCATGTACCAAATAATCGAGGTAGGGTTGAGTCCAGCTGGGAATTACAGCCAGAACTGCTATAAAAGGTGAGTCGGATTTGGTCGGATATTCCTCATCTACTCCCTTTATCGAGGGAACTTTGAGGTGCTCTAAAAATGCGCCATCCAGGACCTCTTTCCGCGTAGAGCCTATTCGAGATAGTGCATCTGCTTTCTCATTTTCTGCTCAAGGGATGTGTTGAACTTCAAACCCTTCGAACGATTTAGATAGATCATCCATGACAGCTTTATATGCTGCCATGTGCTTATTTGCATTACAAATATCTGAGACTTGCTGAGCAACAAGATCCGAATCTCCGTAACACATCAAACGTTGGATGCCAATATCCTTGGCAATCCGGATTCCATGTAGTAGTGCTTCATACTCGGCAATATTGTTTGTCGCTGTGAAGTGGATCTGCAACACGTATAATAGTTTATCTCCTTGGGGTGACTTGAGCACCACGCCAGCCCCCAAGCCCCCTCGAGCCTTAGACCCATCGAAAAAAGGGTCCAGTATTCTGACTCAGGGAGGACCATGTTCTCCTTCGTCTCTGTCCAATCAGCAACAAAGTCAGCAAGGATCTGGGATTTGATTGCTGTCCGAGGTTTATACTAAATATCGAAAGCTGAGAGCTCTATGCCCCATTTGGCGACACGTCCTGTGGCGTCGCTGTTGTTGATTATGTCTCCCATGGGAGCTTTGCTCACCATGGTAATTGGATGCTCCTGAAAATAGTGTCATAACTTACGAGATGCTAGGAAAACACCGTAAGCCAACTTTTGATAGTGCGGATATCGCTGTTTTGATTCTGTCAAGACCTCGCTGACAAAGTAAGTCGGACGTTGCACCAGGTGTTCCTGATTTTCCTCCGGTCACTCCACCACCATGACGATACTGTTGGAGATATGCCCAAGAGGCAATAATAAAGTGGTTATTATCATATCTTCATACTTATGATAAATGTTTACATACCATGCTATAATTGTATTAACCGGAAACATTAATACTTGTGTGATTTGTAAACTAAAATAAGAGTCCCTAGTAAAGCCTCTTGTTAAACTAGCTTGTTGGTTAATATATGATCATGGTTTCCTGATCATGAACATAGAGATGTTATTAACAACATGGTCATATCATTAGGAGAATGATGTGATGGACATACTCCTATAGATAAGCGTAGCATAAAGATCAAGTCATTTCAATAGTTCAATTGCTATATGCTTTCTGATACATAGTTATCTAATTCCTTAGACCATGAGATCATGCATATCACCTTTACCAGATGGATGCTTTGATGTCATCAAACACCACACCGTAACAGGGTGGCTATAAAGGTGGCATTGAGTGTTCGGAAAGTGTTGGTTGAAACACATGGATCAAGAGTGGGATTTGTCCATCCATATGACGGATAGATATACTCAGGCCCTCTCGGTGGAATGTCATCCAATTAGCTTGCAAGCATGTGACTGGCTCACAAGGGATCACATACCAGGAGCGAGAAAAGAGTACTTATCGATGTGAGGTTGAACTAGGTATGCGGAGATACCAGCGATCATAACCTCGGATAAGTAACATATCGTGAGACAAAGGGAAATTGGTATCATATGTAAGTGGTTCATTCGATCGCAAAGTAATCGTAGAAATATGTAGCCATATGAATTTCCAGATTCCTCTATTGGTTATTGTTAGGAGAAGTGTCTCGATCATGTCCGCATAATTCACGAACCGTAGGGAGACACACTTAAGGATTGACGTTGTTTGAGTAGTTATGGTATTATGAAAGAGACCGAATGTTGTTGGTCTCGGATGGGATCCGGGATATCACGAGGTGATCCGGAATGGTCCGGAGAATAAGATTCATATAAGGAAAGTCCCATTTCGGAGTTGGGGAATGGTTCCGGTGTTTTCATCGGGAACATTCTAGAAGGTCCCGGAATGTCCGGCACTCCGGAGGGGGGAAGGGTACATGAATGTGTCATTGTAAGTTGGAATGATTGTATCATGTACTAGGTGTCTTCGCTGTCCAAAATAAAGGATTTATTTAAATCCTAAATTGAAAAGTCAAACGGCTAGTTTGAAAGTCAACGGCAATTTTGGGAAGTGGGAAGAGAGGAGGATTGGTGGAGGCCGAATTGGAGGAGGTTCCTCCTTGGCGGCGCCCACCAAGCCGAGTTGGGAGGAGTCCTCCCAAGCGGCGCCCACCAAGCCGAGTTGGGGAGGGACTCCACTCCCTCCCCTTGGCCGGCCAGCCCTCCCACCTATATAAGGAGGGGCAGGGCTCCCTCCTAGCACACACAAGTTCCTATCTTCTACCTCCGGTTTAGAGCCGTTTTGGTTTAGAGCTTCTAATTGCTTTAGCCAGCGGTTTAGAGCCTTCTAATTGGTTTAGAGCCTTCTAATTGGTGTGTCTAATTACTAGACCACTAATAGCCTCTCTCATAAGCTCCACCATACTACTTGCAGCTTAAGCGAAGCCTGCGGGATTTCCCTCTACTTAGGTACTGCCGTTGTCTAGGAATCGCGAGAGAGTGCTACAACCTCCGCTGCCTGCTGGAACAAGGGAGAGGAAGGTCTTCGTCAGTACGAGCGTGTGACCGATTGCGGGGCGCTCTTAGGGCGATGGTATTTGGAAGGATCGTCTCTGCGATCTTGAGATCGGAAAGAGTACGACTACATCACCCACGAGAATCTGCTCTCGTTAACGCTTTGGAATCTTGAGGTGAGTTCCTCTATCGACTCGTTGCTACACTCTAGGAGATAGATCTTGGCTTGTTTGTGTGTATGCGGTAGAAACTTTTGGTTTCCATGCTACGAACCCCTACAGTGGTATCAGAGCCGTGTCTATATGTAGATCTGTTGCACGAGTAGAACACACTGGTCATTGTGGGCGTTGATGCTTTTATTGTCGATTACTTCTTGTGTACTTTGCATCTTGCGGTATGTTGGGATGAAGCGGCCCGGGCTAACCTTACATGACATCGTTCATGAGACTTGCTCAACGCTTGACATGCAACTTGTATTGCATAAGTGGCTTTATGGGTGCCTGTTTCTCCTAACATAGTAAAGATCCAATTTACAACGGGTGATCAACAATGCTAGTATCAATGTTGTGGTTCTTGTTAAAGTTAGAGCGACACTTATTGAAAGCCCCAAACCACGTAAAATATGCAAAGAAAGTAGAGGCGTCTAACTTTGTTTTGCGGGGTGTCTGATGATGTGATATGGCCATGATTGTGATTATATTTGATGTATGCAATGTTCCTTATTGTAAGTTGGCAACCGGCGAATATATGGTTGTCTTTAATTTCTGTTAAGACCTGCGTGTCTATTCAAAATAGTTGTAATAGTTGAAGCTGGTGGGCGACAACCATGAAGAAGCGTCATTGACCTTGATGCTATGCGGTGATGATGGAGATCATGTTAGGCTTGAAGATGGAGATCGGAAGCACAAAGAGAAAGGCCATATCATATCACATATTATGAATTGCCTGTGATGTTAATCCTTTATGCATCTTGTATTGCTTAGTAGGCGGTAGCATTATAAGATGATCCTCATGCACATAAATTTCAAGTTCTAAAGTGTTCACCCTTAGTATGCACCGTTGCCAAAGCTTGCTTGAAGCACCATGTGATGATCGGGTGTCTTTGATTCCGGTGAATACAAGCGTAAGCAAGCCAGATTTGCTTATGCGGTAGCTAAGGTTTGATCTTGTGAGCCTAGCATATGCAGACATGGCCTCGGGAACACGGATTACAAAGGTAGAGCATGAGTCATATAGTAGATATGATGAACATGTTGATTGTTCGCCATTGAAGCTATATCAACTCTCGTGATGATCGGTTTTGATGTGGTGGATTTGGTTCGTGTGATCACTAAAACAATGTGAGGATATTGTTTTGAGTGGGAGTTCACCTAGATTAATTTAATTATTAATTAGAACTCAATTTATCATAAACTAAATCAAAGTGAATTTGCATAGTTGTTGTAGTCATTGGCATCCGTTTACCACCTTGCGCTTAGTTATAATTGAGATGATAGAACTATAGAATTCTGGTTAGTTACTTTCTTAACTGGTATCGTATTGTATTGAAGTGTTAATCTAAAGTTTAAAAGTCCTATTGCAAACTTTCAGTAAGTTCCGGTTACTCCATGAAGTTTAATAATTAGTATTAAATCAAGAGTAACAATTCCAAATGTTAGTATATAAGTATCATGTTTGTCTCCATGATTCTTGATATTCAAAGATTGTCTTAATATCAAGGTTATCTAGGATCTGAAGAGTTGTTTGAAACCATGATGTGTGGAAGATATTGTGATATCTGAAACAAAGTTTTGGTTAGAACATGATAGAGTATAATATGGCAAAGTTCATGTTCTCATATTTTGATGAGAATTTGCAAAAGGTTGGAGACACTAGTTGTCCTAATCCTCCAAAAGGTATTGGATAGCAACATTATACTCATAATTCATCGTTATAAGCTAAAGTAGCTTGATCATGGGCGATTCCATGATAAAGTGAATATTTGATGTAGGTAAAATGTTTACTACACCAAGAGATTACTAAAGAAAGGAATTTGGAAGAACACCAAACATTTGATGATGGTGATCTACTTCAAAGTGCAAGTCCAAAGACATTTGTATTTAATTATACACGCTTTGGATTATGTGTCATATGTATGACTCCACTATTGATGTTGATAGATTCTTTCAAGCGAAGGAAATCTTGAAGAGAATCTCATAAATATATGGCAGAAAAGAAAAGACTAGAATTGTTCAGTTTAAAGTATATAGATGATATACATGTTATGGCTATATTCTTTGCTTATTAAACAATGTGGTTCTTAAGTACTTGATACTGAATTTGTGGGTATGAATCGTCATACGAAACAACACAATTCATGAACTACAATGGCCTAAGTAACTAGCAAAAGAATATGTGATGATGTTCATCGAGAACAAAATAAAGGGTTATTGTGTTGCTCGTTAAACATCAAAGCTTGCCTTCAAGATTTGTTTTATCAGGTATTATGAGAACAAAAGGGTTGTTCAAATAATTGCCGTAATCCATAGAAGATGGATGATTCGCAAATCTCATTGGAGACATCACATCCATAAAACTAGTGCTAAAAATGTCGAAAGACAAATTGATTGAAAGATCACTTAGGAAGTGACATCGCCGTTTAAATTATTGGAAAGAAAACATGAAGAAAATCCATATGGATGGAATTTTGGAGTCTATTTGATTTTGATCAAATGACGTTTGTGAAACTTTCCTAGAGATAATTAAAACTTTGTTCATAGGCCAAAAGGGAACGATGGACTAGCTTATTGGAACTTGTACATATTGTTGTACGAAATCCATTATGTGTAGTCAAGAGCGATGGATTTCAACTTCATATGCTTTCTCCGAAAATTTGAGTGAATATGTGAATATTTACTTAATAAGGATGAAGTGTGAAATATTTGAAAAGTTCGAAAGATTTTCAAGATGAAGTGCAAAATCATTGTAACAAGAATATAAATAGTTTATGATAAGATCATAAAGGAAGATATTTAAGTTACAAGTTTAGCATAATACCTAAGATTTAAGGAATCGGTCCGTGGATTTGCATTTCGAAACACCATAAGAGTATGGGCGTTAGAGATATGTAATTGAACCTTGTTTGACATGGTAAGATCGAAGGTATAATTCATAAAACTGCTATTATATTTTAAAGATTAAAAGCTTTAGAGACTACCGTTTTCCACTAAAAGAGCTCCATCATAATCCGCTGAAATGACACCATATAAGGTTATGGTTTGGGATAAAACCCAAGTAGTCCTTTCTTAAAACATTGGTATGCTATGCATAAGAAAGATGTGTGCAACCAAAGTCGGATAAACCTGTCTTTGTATAAATGTTAAGTATTCCTCCATAAACACCAGAGACAAAAGTGTTTGTCGCTTAGAACGTCAAGTTTCTTTGAGAAGGAATTTTTCGTGAAAAGTTAAGTGGGAGGACAATAGAACTTTGATAAGGTTAAAAGAACCTTAGCTATATGTGCAGAGTTGCGCAGCACCGAAAAGTGTTCCGGAGGCAGCAACAATGCTCATGGCTCACGTGCCTCAAAGATTGTGGTCACGGAGGTCTAAGTTTCTATTGAAACAAGTAGGTCGGATGAACAATCAAATACCAAGATTTGAGGGTTGAATCATTATTTGAGAATAATGAACCTACTACATGCAAAGAAGCGATGATGGGCCCTGACTCCGTCAAATGGTTTGAAGCCATATAATCCGTGATAGTTCCATACACGAGAAATCAAGTTTTGAACTTGAAGGACCCTCGAAAAAGGTGTAAGACCTTACAAGTTGTGTTTGGATCTATAAAGAAGTAGACATGGATGTTTCACATCTATGAAATAGTCGACATGTTGGGAAAGAGTTCACAACAATGTTCAAAGGTTGTATATGACAAGATTTGATCTTTCATAGCGATTTTTAGTCTAGACGGATTAATGTAGCAACCACTACATATAATTTGTTATGTGGTAGTAGAATAAACAAAACAAGTTCTTCTAATAGAATGGTTACCTAGGACGTGTGCCTGACACGGTCCAAAGGGTTTTGTTAATTCAAAGGATGCTAAATGCATATGCAAACTTCAATGGTTGAAGTAAAGCATAGCGGAGTTGGAATCTTCACTATGATGAAACTGTTAAAAGAGTTTAATTTCATCGGAGACAATGAAGATGCTTGCATTTGCAAGAAATTAAGTGGGAGCGCTAAGACATGTTTCTAATACATTATGTGGAAGACATATTGTTGATTGGAAATAATGTATCTTTTATTAACACATATTAAGAATTTCATCCCGATGAAAGACTTAGGCAAAACCCAAATATTTGGCATCAATAGACGCTAATATGGTTGTGCCAGAAGTACATAGACGAGATATTGAATGAGTTCAATATAGAAACTACAAGAAAAGGTTCTTGTCGCACAGAAAGGATTGAATGAGTTCAATGTTGATGATATATTCAAGTGTATTAGCACTTGGTAAGTGAAACAAAGATTCAAGTATAGATTGATACTTGATGTATGAAATCACAAAGAGTATTTATATCAATCATACTGTGATATGTACAAATCCAGATATGTCCTATGCTATAAATATTATGAGCATATACCAGAATGATTCATAAGATGATCATTGGACGATAGTAAGGATATTCTTATGATCTTTTGGAAGAACTAAGAGTATATTATTTGTAGAAGTGACAAATAGATGATTAGTTCATTGTAAAAGTACTACATTGATACTAGTTTTGTCACAGAGTACAAATTAAGTTTATCTCAATCTAAACTAAGGGTGGCACAATATAATGGAAAGTGAGTTCCATAATGGATTTGGATGAGTTCCAAAGTTAAGACATTGTGACAGATACTTCAACAAAAGGCTAAGTATATGAGTGCTATAATAGCAGCTAAAGAGGGCATTTGTGTCAAGTAGTTTGTTATCAAACTAGGTGTAGTTCACAGTGGGATAATACTATGAAGATATATTGTGCGACAATATTATCAACATGTTTTAACCCCAAAGAGCTAAAGGTCACACTGAAAGACCAAATTTATACAAAGCCATCTCATTAGAGAATGAGTGATGCGTAGAGACGCAAATACATGCAATTACACACGGACCTGGAAGTGTCAGATCCGGAGATCAGTTGACCACTAGCAATCGTGTACATACAACACCGGAAAGCCATAGGTGTTGAATACACAAAGGTTTGAAACTAGATTATTGACTCTAGTGCAAGTGGGAGACTGTTGGAGATATGCCCAAGAGGCAATAATAAAGTGGTTATTATCATATCTTCATACTTATGATAAATGTTTACATACCATGCTATAATTGTATTAACGGAAACATTAATACTTGTGTGATTTGTAAACTAAAATAAGAGTCCCTAGTAAAGCCTCTTGTTAAACTAGCTTGTTGGTTAATATATGATCATGGTTTCCTGATCATGAACATAGAGATGTTATTAACAAGGGTCATATCATTAGGAGAATGATGTGATGGACATACTCCTATAGATAAGCGTAGCATAAAGATCAAGTCATTTCAATAGTTCAATTGCTATATGCTTTACGATACATAGTTATCTAATTCCTTAGACCATGAGATCATGCATATCACCTTTACGGATGGATGCTTTGATGTCATCAAACACCACACCGTAACAGGGTGGCTATAAAGGTGGCATTGAGTGTTGGAAAGTGTTGGTTGAAACACATGGATCAAGAGTGGGATTTGTCCATCCATATGGCGGATAGATATACTCTGGGCCCTCTCGGTGGAATGTCATCCAATTAGCTTGCAAGCATGTGACTGGCTCACAAGGGATCACATACCAGGAGCGAGAAAAGAGTACTTATCGATGTGAGGTTGAACTAGGTATGCGGAGATCAGCGATCATAACCTCGGATAAGTAACATATCGTGAGACAAAGGGAAATTGGTATCATATGTAAGTGGTTCATTCGATGTAAGTAATCGTAGAAATATGTAGGAGCCATATGAATTTCCAGATTCCTCTATTGGTTATTGTTAGGAGAAGTGTCTCGATCATGTCCATAATTCACGAACCGTAGGAGACACACTTAAGGATTGACGTTGTTTGAGTAGTTATGGTATTATGAGAAAGAGACCGAATGTTGTTGGTCTCGGATGGGATCCGGGATATCACGAGTGATCCGGAATGGTCCGGAGAATAAGATTCATATAAGGAAAGTCCCATTTGGAGTTGGGGAATGGTTAGGTGTTTTCATCGGGAACATTCTAGAAGGTCCCGGAATGTCCGGCACTCCGGAGGGAAGGGTACATGAATGTGTCATTGTAAGTTGGAATGATTGCATCATGTACTAGGTGTCTTCGCTGTCCAAAATAAAGGATTTATTTAAATCCTAAATTGAAAAGTCAAGCGGCTAGTTTGAAAGTCAAGCAACAATTTTGGGAAGTGGGAAGAGAGGAGGATTGGTGGAGGCGGGTGGAGGAGGGTTCCTCCTTGGCGGCGCCCACCAAGCCGAGTTGGGAGGAGTCCTCCCCAAGCCAGGCACCAAGCCGAGTTGGGAGGACTCCACTCCTCCCTTGGCCGCCAGCCCTCCCCTATATAAGGAGGCAGGGCTCCCTCCTAGCACACAAGTTCCTATCTTCTACCTCCGGTTTAGAGCCGTTTTGGTTTAGAGCTTCTAATTGCTTTAGCCAGGTTTAGAGCCTTCTAATTGGTTTAGAGCCTTCTAATTGGTGTGTCTAATTACTAGACCACTAATAGCCTCTCTCATAAGCTCCACCATACTGCACTGCTTGGCGAAGCCTCGGGATTCCCTCTACTTCGGTACCACGCCGTTGTCTTGCGGAATCGCGAGGAGAGTGCTACAACCTCCGCTTTTCTGGAACAAGGAGAGGAAGGTCTTCGTCAATCCGAGCGTGTGACCGATCATGGGGCGCTTCTTGGAACGTGGCGCTGGAAGGATCGTCTACGCGATCTTGAGATCGGAAAGAGTACGACTACATCACCCACGAGAATCTGCTCTCGTTAACCGCTTTGGAATCTTCGAGGGTGAGTTCCTCTATCGACTCGTTGCTACAATCTAGTAGATAGATCTTGGCTTGTTTGTTTGTATGCGATAGAAATTTTTTGTTTTCCATGCTACGAACCCCTACAGATACTAAGGACCTTATTTGTCGCAGCAATATAAAGCAACATCAGTTCCCGAGGTTCCGGCGCTGCGAGGATAGGAGCAGATGAGAGTACTTTCTTCAGGTCTTGTAGTGCAGCTTGAACTTCGTCAGTCCAGACAAAATCTTTGGTCTTCTTCAGGAGTTTGTATAATGGTGTGGCTCTTTCACCAAGTCGGCTTACAAATCGACTAACCGCAGCAATGCAAACAGTTAATCTTTGTATGTCCTTCAGGCGAGTTAGCCTGGAAATATTGAGTATAGCCTTGATTTTGTCGCGGTTCACCTCTATGCCTCTTTGAGACACGATGAAACCTAACAATTTCCCGGCTAGTATTCCAAAGAAGCATTTCTTCGGGTTAAGCATGATGTTGTATTTTCGTAGATTGGCGAACGTTTCCTCCATGTCGGAAATGAGTGTTTCCTTCTTTTTGGACATCACCGTGATATCATCCACGTATGCATGTACATTGCGTCTGAGTTGGTACGTAGCTCCTGCGTTCTTCAGCCCAAAGGGCATTGTAACAAAGCAGAAGGTTCCGAAGGGGGTTATGAATGAAGTTTTGACTTTGTCAGATTCCTTCATCCGGATTTGGTGATAACCGGAATATGCGTCAAGAAAACAGAGGAGTTCTGATCCTGCCGTATAATCGATAACTTGATCAATTCTAGGCAGAGCGAACGGATCTTTTGGACAAGCCTTGTTCAAGGCAGTATAATCAACACACATCCTTAAATCAGTGGTGTCGTTTTTAGGGACCATTACAGGATTGGCTGACCACTCAGTGTGGATGACCTCTTCTATGAATCCGGCTAACTCGAGCCGTGCTAGTTCCTTAGCTATTGCCTTACGCTTTTCGTCGCCAAACTGTCGTAAGGAATGTTTGACGGGTTTATCGTTCGGGTTTACATTTAGAGAGTGCTCGGCAAGTTCCCTAGGTACTCCGGTCATGTCAGATGGCTGCCATGCGAAGATATCTTGATTTGCTTGGAGGAACTTGACGAGCACGCTTTTCTATGCGCTATCTAGGCCTACGCCTATCTAGGTAACCTTGGAGGGGTCATCATCCTTCAACGGCACTTTCTTCGTCTCTTCTGATGCCTTGAACTCCAAATTTGGCTTGGTAACCTCCTTCTTCGTTGCGGGCATCTCGGACGGATCTATGCTCTTCTTGATCTCCTGGTACTCCTGGGCGTGCAAAGCGGCTTCAAAGCGGCATTTCCATCCTCGCACTCTCGCGCTTTCTTCGGGTCTCCCCTGATGGTGATCACGCTGTTGGGACCTAGAATTTCCATCATATTGTAAATGTAACACGGACGAGCCATAAAAGTCCAGTAAGCCGGACGTCCGAATATAGCGTGGTATGCTCTCTTGAACGGGACCACTTCGAAGGAAAGTGCCTCCGTCCGATAGTTCTTTGGAGTTCGAAAGGTAACATCCAAAGTGATCTCTCCCAGGGAATTAGCTTTCCTTCCTGGGACAACTCTGTGAAAAATCACAGAGCTATGGTTCAGCTGGGTCTCCGAGATCCTCATCTGGCATAGCATTTCGACATAGAGAATATTGATGCTGCTACCACCGTCCATGAGGGTCTTGGAGAAACCATAACCGTCAATAAGTTGGTTGACGATTAAGGCGTACTTTCCTCGCCTGTGTAACTTAGGCGGATGATCATCGCGGTCAAACGTGATTGCCACTTCCGACCAGTCCAGATACTAGGGGACAGCCAGAACTGTTGCATTGAGCTCGTGTAGAACTGCTTTCTTGACCTTTGCTGGTTGAGATCCGAGGAAGGTGACATAAGTATCCTTCTTGGTAGGAAAAGTTTTCTTTCCTTCCGAATTGGGATTTGAAGCATCAGCTTCCTCCATGTCGGAATCTTCCTTGGTCTCCCTGTCTTTTTTGGGATTTTTCTTTCCCTTCTTCCGCTTAGCTTTGTAGCCTGCGGTATCATCTCTCTTGATGTCGTCATTAAAACGACATTCAGCGTTGGTGTGGGACGAGCCCCCATTGGCATCTAAGTGATGCACACATGGGTTATTGGAAATGTCGGCCCAAGAGTAGGTTTTTCCTGGTTGTTGTTCTCCTCTACCTTGGACCCTTGATGTCCCACGGCCACGCCCGCGGCCTCGGCCACGTACTCCTCGTCCTCTAGACTCGGAAACAGTAGTAACTACCACTGTTTCCGCGTTGGGTTTTTGTTCTGAGGTATTTTTGCGCTTATAAGCTTGTTGCTTTGGTTGTTTTGCTGACTGAGGCACAGCTAGGGCATTGAGTAGTCCTTCTGCATCATCGTTAGCATCTGCATACTTGCTCGCTGTTTCTATCATCTCTCCCAAATCAGTAACCTTGTCACACTTCAAGCGATGGCGCAGTAAACCAATAGGGAGACCTGCGATGAAAGCTTCAATCGCAGTTTGATCATTTACTCCTTCACAGGTGTTCTTGGTGTCGATCCATCGTCCGAGGTAATCTCGGCAAGTTTCTCCAGCTTTCTGGGTGCAACGCTGTATGTCTCCAACCGTACAGGGCCTCCGATATGTGCCTTCGAAATTCCGAAAGAACGCACTTTGCAAATCATACCAGTTGTGGATGGTGTTTGCCGGAAGTTCATTGAGCCATGATCGTGCCGTCTTCCGCAACATAAGTGTGAGATATCGGGTTGCGACCAGGCTGTTTCCGCCTTTGGCGATGCAGCAAGCTTGGAAGAAATCCTGTAACCAGGTGTCTGGCCGAGCAATGCCATCGTAGGCTTGGATATGTCTTGAGATGGCAAATCCTTCTGGGAATTTTGTAGCTCTGATGCGTGGACTGAAGCACTTTGGGCCCACGTACACATCATTGTTTTCATAGCGCCGAGCCTCTATGTTGGAGTTGATCCTATGTCTTGCGTCGTTCGGGGATAGAGATCGTCCCGAATGCCGGTGTGGCTGCGGTGCCGTGGAGCCGGACTTCGGCTTCTGCCACCACCTCCTCTGCCATGTCGTCCTCCTTGCCCTCCATGGGAGCCATTGTGATGACTGTGTGGTGGAGAGGGTGGAGCAGCTTGACTATGACGAGCCCCCTGTCGGCTTGTACCGGCATGGTTTTCGTCATTTCTTTGTCCGTCATTCCCACCATGGTGAGGCTCAGACGGACGGTTCTCATGTCTAGGAGGTGGCATTCTCTGATGATCCTCCTCCCAACATTTCTCTTTATCTTCTCCCCTTCGATCCTTAGATTCTCGTCGGGGAGGGTTCATTTCGGATTCAGGGCAGCGATGGCGTCTTTCTCGCCACTTTGCGGCGGCTCGATTCTGGCGAAGTTTTGTGATGCTGTCACGAAGATCCGGTTCTTGAATAGTTGTCTTCCCTGCGTTGGGGTGATGGTACTGCGCCCGACGTAATGGGATCTTCGCCAGCCCATGCCGGATCATGCGACCTTTGGTCAGAATCCGAGACCAGTTTTTGACTTCCGGACAGGGCTACCTTTTGCTACTCCAGTCCCTTGTTGAGTAGCTTGATACCCAAATGGATCTCCTCTGGTCCTGGATTAGCCGATAGAATTTCTCGGGCTGCCACGGTATTTTGTACTGGTGTTGGGTATACCCAATCTCCGTTGCTATCTTTCCGTGGCTTCCCCATCTCATCTCCAAAAAGGACGGCACGGACACATGGGAATTGGTTGTCATCTATGTGACGCTTCCGTGTCTTCTGATGTAGACGAGACATGTATTCCTTGTTTGACATGCGTTTCTTCTCCACCTCGATGTTTTTGGCTTCATCGAGGAGTTGTTGACGACGCGCTTCTAGGGCTTGCGCCCTTTCGTCCAGCTCATCTGCAGTAAGTTCAGCAGCTGTAGGGATAGGTGTAGTTAATGCGGCATCGATGAGTTTACGTGCACCTTTAGTGATCACGTGTCCATCCACCGATGCTTCTTTTTTCAGCTCGTCTGGGATAAGTGCTCCATTCGAGTCTTCCTCGTATTTCTTGGCAATCACCTCCTCTGTCAGAGGGTCTTTTGCCGGGGTCTTGTTTTTCTTGTTCTTCTTCTTCGCCTTCTTGGCAGCGCCAGTAGCAAAGACGGCTTTGGGCCCGTTTCCTGGAGTCAAGCTCTAATCGGTACTTTCGGACATTTGGCCTTCGGGATTATCTCCGACGTCCATGTCATCCTGCGCTTTGGGAGAGTGTTCCCCGGATCCTTCATCCATGGCTTCTCCATCTTCTGCAGCTTTGGAGTTATACTCCTCTTCATATTCCGCGGAGAACTTTCAGAAATCTGCTGACGTCATTGACTCATCCGAGGATGCGAGTACGTCGGCGTTTGTTCCAATTGCCTCCAGCACCGAGTCGGTGTTTTCTCCAGCATCGGCAGAGCCGGATCCGGATCCCACGTATCCGACGAAGTGCGACACGTGCTTCCTGAGGTACCTGCGGCTTTCGCGATCATCCATATCGAAACTTTTGATGGTCTCGAGGATTGCATCTGCGCTTTCCCCTTGCAGTATCATGCGTTTTAGTGTGTACCTTAGGAAAGGCCTGTCTGTCTCGGCATCATCAGAGCCGGAATCAGTGTCGTTGATATGCTCCTCCTGGATTTCGACTTCCGCAGGTAGATCGATCTGGGATCTGGCTCCTCTAGGGAGATCCACTCCAGATTCGAAGTGGACCGCTAGGTCTTCTTCAGGTTCGGGTTTCTCCACTATCTCCGCAAGTGGTGCGGGCTAGGTGGGATTAGGGTTTTTTGAGATCCGGAACTCTGCCGCCTCAGCAGACAAAGGGGACCCAGAAAATTCTTCTGCCTCTATCATCACCGCTGGGGTGGGTTGGGCAGTTTCAACGAAACCAATGTAAACATCGATCTCGCCAAAACACATGATTGTGTAGGCAGTCACGGCCTCCTTTGCCGGAATCCAAGTCTCATCGAGAACGATGAGAGGGACGTCGCTGGCGTAGAGGATGCGACCGACGGCGATAGTCTCGCCGATTCCGATTCTTGCAGATTCCGCTCGGAATGCAGATCCGTAGCTCACTTGCCCCATGGTGGGCGCCAACTGTCGTCAGATTGATGACAAGTACGCCATGAGGGGGTCCTCGAGGCGTGCAGAAGAGAGGGGTGTGAGATGTACGGTGTTCCGAGATGGTGAGCACACAAGTTTACCCAGGTTCTAATCCGCCGGCTTTGGACGGATCCTACTCCTGCTAGCAATCCAGTAATACGGCGGAGCCGGAATATGGGTTACAAGGGTTTCGCCTGTGCGAGTTGAGGGTCTAAAGTATTGGGTGTGCCCTAAAGGCTCTCCCTAGGACGACTTATATAGATATCCGGCCTAGAGTTTATAGGAGAGGTCTATCCGGCTACGTCTAAGAGTCGGTTACAGAGTACATCTTGAACTACAAGTAACATTATGGGCCTAAGTCGGTAAGTCTTCTGGACCTTCCCGTAGCCAGATTGGACTCCGTCTTTCTCCATGACTGGGTCGCACGTGAAGCAAAGCTCTAACCCGAAGTGGGCCACCCTATTCAGTGAGGAACTGTGAGGATACCCGGAAAGTATATCCCCAACAGTAAATGCACAGGACACCTTCAAAGTTCATAAGAGTGACTTGATACAAATAGTTTAAAATAAGCAATATCAAAGTTATGCATCAACCAACAAGTCTTGGGACAATGCACATAGAACTAAGGATGGCCACTATGCTCTCAAAGTAGGTGCATAAAGGTAGAAGGTGGAGACTCAATATAAAAGTGGAAGAAAGGCCTTCATAGAAGGAAGTAGGGATTCAAGTTTCATAAAGAGCTTCCAAAAATTATGGTACTTAATAGCTTTTAGCTCTCATTGCCCCTATCATAAGCATCTTGAAGTGATTAAGGTTAAAGTGAACAAACTATGGAGTATATGCTTGACTAAGTATAAGTTGGAAATGTCATGTCCCTTGAATACGAGTGCCGCTCCTTGTCAACACCCGGATTTTTAATCCCAGATGCCCGTTATGCCATACCTTGCAATCCTAGGATTACCATTTTTGCGAGACATAACAGATTGGATATCACAGTACATCATCCATTACAAACCATACATAAGGTCTTACACAAGTAAGGATCTCATGATCCAGTCTTAATACAACAAGCAGCGGAAATAAAAGACAAGCATAGCGGTGGGGTCCATCTTCAGGGGCACATGCAATGCTGACGAAAGCAGATAGTCCTAGTTATCATAGCCGTCCTGCTGGCCATCATCTTGATAGTCTCCTTCATAGTCTGGCCATGAGAATAGCCAGGGACAAAAGCCATGAGTACTCTAAGTAAAATAGTTCTAAGTCAAAGTGCTAAATCTAGGTTTAACTATAAAGTTATGTTTGAAACCTAAGCTGAGTTCTGAAGCAAAGAAAGATAAAATAAATTTCTAGAATCACTTAAGTTGGGAAGGTAGTATCAATATCACAACCCTGTTGTGGTCAAGTCAAGATTAATCATTCATTTCATAAGTTGTTTGAAAAACATCTGACAATGAAACAGTATGGCCATTCCAATTGTCCATAATCGCGGACGCGGCTATTCGAATAGTTTGACACTATGCAGAGGTGGTACACTTTCACCACAAGATTCGATACATCTGTCAGGGATAACCCTGAATCATCATACTTAGTATGCATATAATCAAACATAACCTTCCCTTTACACACCCTAGTATAAGCACCTCTCCTATGAGCATGGCCTCCCAACCATGACCATCAGTCATCTTGGGCACTGCATAGGTGGACATCATAAGAGGTAGCCTCAGCTCAAACCTCTCCCGTGAGGGAACTAATACTAATGCATATAAATTTCTAGCTAAGCCTTACCCAATTCAGGTAGTGTGGTTGTACGGTAAATTTGGAATGGTATCGCATCCGAATCCAACCATCAGTTTTATAAAAAGGGTTAAGGCTCATGCCTCAACATCTTCATCATCATAAATCATTTGTGTTTCTCAACACATGTCAAAACATCTCAATAGAATGACTCATCATTCCAAGGTTTTCATAATTCATTTTCACCAAGTGTTCCCATCTAAAATGACTCAAGTTCTTATCTACTCTAAACTACTAAGTTAAGAGTGTTCACTAAGGTGGAAGTGATGGGTTCAATCTCATGCCATAGAATGACATCTAAAGGGTTCTAAGTAGGTCAAGTTTTATACCTTTTATGCTACCTTCAAACAAATAAAGAGCTTTGGGTAAAGTAAAGGAAGTAAAGCTTGAAAATAAAACTTGGATGAAATATTAGTCAAGGTGGTATAACTCAAGCATGCCTAAAGCATCTTTGCTAAACCATCTAGTTTAATCCTAGCTTGCTAAGCATTATACTTTCAAGTGTTAGCTTGCATTGCTAATGGTGGCTTGCCTTGGTTGGTGCAGTGGTTGAAGTTTTCTTCTTCTTCTTCTTGGTAGAACTCCTCCTCCTCGTAGACTTGGTCGGTACTATCGTTTATAAATACATACGGAGTACACAATCACCAAACAATACTTAACTAGTCTAATTAGCATTCTAAGACACACATTTGATGATCTATTATCATCACAAGCATCATAAGTTTAATTCACTAGTTTCATTCTTTTTATTTTAGAAAAGTATTTTCTACTCATTGAAAAATTAACTAAGATTTAATATTCACCACTTAAAATATGGGATCATGTTGACACATGTCATCACCACATATTCTAACATGTGGGAATGAGATTTAAAGGTTGGATCAAAATTACTTTGGTTTAAGTTCAATATTTAATGATTTAAAGTGACTAGAAATGCCTATATAGCATTATTTTGGTACTAGTCCAAAGTCACTGCATGTAAACCTTAATATTATTACATAATTAGATAGATATGATGAAATGTGAATTTTGAGAGTTAGAATCAACTCAAAAACTGTCTTAGTTAATTTTATAAAAATGTTGCAAGTTGCAAATACTTCTGTTTTGTTATTTTTATTAGGAGAGATCTATAACTCTAATGGAATTAAATCCAACGGGCTTGGATAGATCATTTCCATACCTTTCAGACAAAATTAGTTTCATGCAATTTGGATTTATAAATCTCTCTAAATTGATTTTCAAACTAGGGGACAGAACTAAGATTTAAACTAAAAAGAAAAATCCAATTTTGAACGGCTGGGCTAGCGCGGGAACGAACATGGGCCAGCCCAGTGGCGCTCCGTGGCGCGCGGCTCAGCTGACAGGGGGTCCTTCTTGTTAGTGGCTCTTAACACGCGAAACGGTACACGCGCTGTGGATCATAGGATTAGAACTGGGATCTACGGCTGGGGATCGTCGTTGACGACGAACAGGTCGCCGACGAGCTCGAACCCTAGCGGCTCGGTGGGGGTCTACTAGGGACGTACCAGGGCTCCAGCAAGGTTGGCGAGGCGGGCAAATGAACTGGTGGTCGACAATACCCAGGTGTGAGCAAATGAACCAGTATGAAATACCCAGGTGTTGCTCCAATCACTTGTGAGTAAAACATCAATAACATGTATATCACATATACCTTTGTCTTTCGCAACAATCTTGCCAGCCTTCTTATCTTCTAGATACTTTGGGAAATTGTGCTTCTAGTGATTGTCCCCTTTGCAGTAGAATCAGATGATGCCAGGCTTGGGTCCGGGCTTGGGAGCCTTGGGATGATTGGAAACATGCTTTCAATCCTTCTTAGGTTTCCCTTCTTGCCCTTACCCTTCTTGCCAGGCTTCTTGAAGTCAATGGTGTTATTGACAATCAAAATAGTGTGATCCTTCTTGATTTCCACCTCAGCTGTTATGAGCATCACGAATAACTCAGACGGGAACTTAGTCATCCCTTGCATGTTGTAGTTCAGGCCAAATACTTTGTAGCTAGGGGAGTGACTACAGCACCCTATCAATTCCCAGTTCATCCGGAATCTTGCATTCTAGAGCATTCAGGTGCCAAACATAGCCAGACATCTTGACCACATGCTCGCTCACACTATTGTGCTCTTCCATCTAGGTAGAGAAGAACAATTATGAGGCTTCATACCTCTCAGCCCTAGCGTGAGGTGCAAAGACAACCATGAGATTAGTGATTATCTCATAAGCACTGATATTCTCAAAGCGCTTTTGCAGATCAATCTCCATGGCATGGAGCATGCCACTCTAGACACATGTGGAATCATCCGCCTTTGGATGCATCGACATTCTTTTCATCCTGGGAGGAGGAATCAGTGGGCTTGTCACCTAGTGCAACCTCTAGTACATATGACATCTTTTGGAGAATGAGGAGAATCCTCAGAGTGCGGTACCAAGCCATGAAGTTGGACCCATCAGTTTTAAGTTTCTCTTTCTCAAGGAATGAGGAGAATCCTCAGAGTGCGGTACCAAGCCATGAAGTTGGACCCATCAGTTTTAAGTTTCTCTTTTTCAAGGAATGGGCCATGACACCTACAATGGTATTTGCAAAGATATCAAAACTATGTTCAGAATACGAGTTCATGTTTTAATTAAACTAAATTACAAGAACACCCACTTAAATGAGCATCCCTCATCATTGTTTTAGTGATGACACGATTCTAATTCATTATAACACCCTAGATCATCACGACCGATGGTATAGTTACAAAGGTAGACATCAACATGCCAATCACATCAATTATGTGACTCATGCTTAACCTTCCAGTCACTTGTGTTTTGAGGATATGTTTGTACATGCTAGGATCACCAATGTTAACCTTAGTGTATTGTTGTGCAACATGGCTTGGACCCACCATATGGGAATGTTGATATGTCTAACACCTGATCATCACCACATGATTCATAACAAAGAACTTTCTTAGTGGTGCACACTAAAGGGAGAACATAATTATTGGAATTGGATTGAGAGATCATCTTATAATACTCCCGTCGTATATCTAATACAAGCAAAATAAGATGCATAAATAATTGGGATTTCCTTTCATGCCCTCGGTTCCTTAGTTGTACTCACTTTTCCCCAGCCGCTTAACTTTTACTCACTTTTGCCCACCTCCTACGAAAGTCTCACACAGTCTGAAACTCGCCGTCCGTTAGCCTTGCCATTACGTGATAACAAGTGGGGCCGCATTTAGTCGGGTCCTATAATGGACCCTCGCCGTTACTTGCTGACAAGTGGGGCCAGGTTCTGTCAGGTCCCGTAGTGGACCCTAGATGTTACATGCTGAAAAGTGGGGCCACGTTCAGTCGATTCCTGTAGTGGACACCTCTCTCCACTTATTTAGATCAGCATGGGACCCACAGCTTATCCACGTGAGCGCTAGATCCACAACTTACCCTGGTTGGCGTTGCAAGATGGGACCCCGAGCTAGCCCCGCGCCCGTGCCTATGCCATTGCCTCCCCTTTCTTCTTCTTCTCTAGAGATGGCAGCCCTGAAGGAGATATGCCCTAGAGGCAAATAATAAATAGGTTTTTATTGTCATATCTCAATTAGTTTATAATAGTTTCATATTGTGCTATAACTGTGCCAAGTAGAAACATTGGTACAGGTGTGGTATGAAACAACCAAGTCCCAAGTAGCCTCTATTCATACTAGTTCGTTGGTCATGAGGATGATCTAGGTTTCAAGATCATGGGAATTTATGCCGACTGACAACGGGATCATATCATTGGAGAATGATGTGATTGGTCATTCCTCGAAGGATTTCAACACGATCAAGTCATATAGTTCATTGTTGCAACAGCTATACCTAGACTCCTTCTCCTTAGACCATGAGCTCATATTACTCACTGTTTCCCGAGGCTGCTTTGACTACATCAACCGTCATCTGGTAATACGGTGGCCATAAAGGTGTATGTTGGGTATTCCAAAGGAACAGTTGATGACATGTGACTGCAAGACCGGGATTTGTTCACCCACATGACGGGTAAAGATACATATGGCTGGCTTGGTGAGATTACATCCCTAAATGTTGCAACATGTGACTCGGTCACAGGATGTAATATCACGGTAACAAGAAAACAGAACTTGTTGTGAACGAGATTGAACAAGGTATGGGATACCAATGATTGGATCTCGAACAAGTCGTATCGAGAAACAAAAGGACAAGGATGCTACATTTAGCGGTTCAAACGACATTGTCATCAGGAAAGCATAGGGGTCACACGGATATCCCTGATCCCTCTATTGATCATTGATACAGATCATGTCTAGAGCATTCCTGAGTCGTGAGAGGAAACACTTAAGGGTACGATGAGAGCGATCATTCATAAGACGGAATCACAGTAGAGAAAGATAAAGCCAGAATTGTTCCGCAGAGAGATCCAAAGTTGTTCGGAGAAAGAATAGAGGACCAGAATCATTCCGGGAAAGATCCGAAGTCGTTCGGAGGAAATCGAAAGGGAACCGAAAGGTGTTTCGGGTCAAGACGGATTTTGTAATATGTATTTACATATTAATTAATGTAATTAATATTAAATATAATATTAAAATCTAATTTGAAGGGTTATTCTACTAATGGGCCAAACTTCCTAGTGAATAAAGGCCCATGAGGGAAAACCGAAGGAGGGAAGGGCCAAGGGCCAAAGGGCCAAGGGCTAGGCGCCTCAAGGGGGCCCACCCCTGGCCGGCTGGCCCATGAGGCCCATGCGCCTCCCCCCTCTCCCTTGAATAGTCCCACATGGGAAACCCAAAGGGGAGGGCACACCCCTTCCCCCTATATAAAGGGGTGCCCATGGGTGGGATTGAACACACCAATATTTGGAGAAGTCCTTTGGTTGACTTCCAACTTCCCTCTCTCTCTAGCCCTTGTGACCATGGCCCCAAGTTTGGGATGTGCGATCGAGGCACACCTGCAGCACGCCGTTGCGCTGCAGGGGTTCCTAGCTGGATATTAACTTCCGCACCCCGGCGGGATCAGGGAGCCAGAGGTCTCATAGTGCACCGAATGTGTACAATGACACGAGGCACAAAACTTGGGGCGCTTAAATGTCGTGAGCCGGAGCTGCTGCACGATGAAGATGAAGAAGGAGCAAGGGGTGACCTGCGAGGAGCTTCGTGACCTTGAGGTCCGCTACGAGTATGACTACTTAAACCACGTTCCCCGCGGAACGTTAACCGCGTACGGTCTACAAGGGTATGTATTCTCTATGCATTGGCCGTTACCGCATTACTACATAGATAGATCCTAGGCAGTTTTGGGGTTCCAACGTAGGAAATTTTTTGTTTTCTGCTGCGGATCCCCTTCAGTGGTATCAGAGCCGATCTATGCGTATGAGTATTGTACGGCCAGTACGCACATGTATTGTGCGGGGATTGATCCCTTAGTTGTAACCCTCTAACGTGTACTTGTTTATATCGCGGTATTGTTTGATGAAGCGGCCCAGACTGACCTTACGCGAGACTGGTTCCACGCTCAACATACGGCTTGTACCGTATAAGTGGCTAGCGGGTGTTTGTCTCTCATTCAATAGTTGATATAGCATTTACAACGGAGGGCCCCGAAAGGGATGTAGTATAGACAACTGTTGGATCCATGTTGTGGTTGGAAAGTTCGTAGTTTAGAAACGGTTCTATTGCGAAAGCCCTAACAACCACGTAAAATTGCAATAGATAAAGTAGAGGCGTCTAACTTTATTTTGCAGGGGGCATGTGATTATGATATGGCATTGGTCGTTGCGAAGGTAAAGTAGTTTACTTTTCTGTTACTAAGTAGTATAGTAATAGTCATCGTTCTGATGGATGACCTGGTGGTGGCATCGTAGACTTGGCGTCAAACCAAGGACAAGATGGAGATCATGCCGGAGTGCTCGATGGAGATCAAGGCACAAGAAAGACCATATCATATCACATTATACATATAATGTTGATACCTATTTTACATCTTATTCTGTGCTAGTATTTAGATACTCAAACGGTAGCAAATAAGATAATCCCTATTGAATTCCAATGTTCCATGTTCCCCTTGTGTGTGCACCACCAAGAAGGTTCTTCGGTATGAGGCGCCCTGTGGTGAGTAGGGGTCAGACATATCTATGTTCGCATACAGTGGGTGTAAGCCATGTTGCACAGAGAATACACACAAGTTAGATTTGGCGAGCCTAGCACGTTAGAGAAGCGTGGCCTCAAAACACAAGAGATCGAAAGATCGAGCATGAGTCACATGGATGATGTGATTGACATTAGTGAGTGTCTACCTTTGATAATGCACTGATGGCCATGACGATCAGGGGAGGTGCAGAGGATAGGGATCATGTGATCACTAAAATCGTCCAGGGGATGACAATTTTAGTGGAGACCAATTATAAATTGATCTCTTCTTATAAACTTAGTCTAGATGTCTGTTTGCAAATATCTCAGTAGATCTTAGCCTATCCCATTGAGGTCCTTTGCGGCCATGGGAATATATTGCTTAATTTGGAACTTAGCAAAAGGGTCCAACTTCATATATTAATACCCACGCCTGAGGGATATCCTCGGAAAATGTGATCTTCTCTTCTTGACATTATAACCATTAAGAGATAATTCGATGACTCCATAATGTTTTTGTTTTCTCCATAATCATCCAATAAGCCATTCCCCATTCGATGGAGATTTGGGCTACATTTTGTATTCTACAGAATAAGGCACATAGAGTATGAGCCGTTGGATGGGTTTTCCTCCATCATGGATGAAAAGAGAATGTTTGGAAAAATACTTAGAGATCTTGCATTAGAGTTGAGAACTCTTGGAAGGTCTTGATTGAAAAAGGTGGTGATTTATAAAAAGGTATATGTAAGATATACAAATTATAAATGTGATTCTTGCAAAACTCGTTCCAGTTTGCAAAGTATTTGATACTTGTCCTATTTTGTGAAAACAGGAGGGTCTGCTTGAGAATTGCTGGTTTTGAGGCAACGTGACTTGATGACGGCAAGCAAAATAGTTAATGGCCGACATCACCTCTTCCCTCAAAGTTTGTCATTTGGATCAGTGGACTTGAATATAGATTTGTAATCCATGTTTGTGTGTCTTGCTTTTGGCGAGACGATTATTCATATGAACAAGTTACAAGCTAGTTTGTACTATTCTTATGAACAATACCTTATGGTCACATTACGATTATAAATAAGTTATTCACACCACCATGTTAATGATAATGGTCTAAACATTTATAAAAGGATTAGAATGCTAAAAGATATCCAAAGTTTAATAATGAAATGACACTATAGTTTAAGTCATTTTGGTTATTGCATGTTCTTTATGAAGACCGGGGTCCTAGATGCTCAATCTAGAGACTTTGCAAAACCATGCCTCTTGGGCAGAATGACTAAAACTCCGCATTCTAGTAAAATGGTGATATGCGAAGAAATGTTGAATCTTAAACATAGTGATGTATCATATTTTCAACAAGTAGTGGAAATCATTAGGTAATTGTGGACTTAAGTAAATAAATGTATTTACTTAATGAAACATGAAGTTTGAAATGATTTGAATTGTTCAAATGAGTTCATAACAAAATGGGATATTGAATTAACTGAATTAACAAGTCTCTTCGATTTGATTAACATGACTAAAGTATTCAAGTTAAGTTCAGCATAAAAGGAACATGTGAAAGATGTTTCACAAATTATGATAATTGGACGAATTCAAACTATGTTGAAATATCTAAACATCATAATCATTATGTATTAAGATACATATGGTATAATATCATCTCTTATAAGGGTTATAGTTGTCATTTAGAGTTAGAGATTGAAATAAGAAAAACACTCATTTGAAATACAAAGGAACATCTAAAGATTCGTGGAAAAAACACCATAAGTGTTATGGCAAGTTCGTGTTTCTGGAGATTTCGGTAAGTCGAAATCGTGGTGAATAAACAAGTCTTTGTAGAGCATTCTTAGGAAGCTATGAATGCATTGTCCACAAGGGTCAAACCTGGAGTTGTCCTAAGTTAACGTGTCTTGATAAAGATATAGGTGGAAGAAAGTAAAATATCAAACAAGGTATTTGACCTTATCTCCGGATTGTTGAGTGGCGTAGCGGAATTTGTTCCATGAATCCAAACTCTACAAATAGAGGAGAAACCAATGATAATGATCATAAAGTTTCATGGAATACTTTTACTAAAGAATGTAGGATTCAACTATATATTCTAAACAAGTTTGTGGAATTATATTGTTGATTCACTTGTCATGTTTTGAACAAGACATACCTACAAGTTACAAAGAAGCGTGATGGACCTGAGTGTGAGAAATGACTAGGAGTCATAAAATCCTATATTAAGTTACACTTAAGATTGCAAAGTAACATGTTACTTGATCTTATTAAAGTAAAGAAGTTTACTTGATATTTCTGAATGACTGCAAGGTCATAAGAAGGAAATGAAACTTAATGAATGACAAAAAGCTCGATTTGTCACAAGTTTGGACAAATTCAAGGAATTGACTACAACAATAGTGATACTTAAGTCTTTTGGATTTACACTAGAAATATATGGATACTGAAGTCTCGTAAATGGAATTCTCAAATTGATGATGATTAAAGAATTTTGGAATGTCCAAGATTATCGAGAGGACCTAGTTTTGAGTGGGAGAAAATTAGCTTGGCTAATTCATAATATGTAGCTGACATATTTTGAGTGAGAGCTAAGTGAAATCCATGTATATCAAACATGAATGTCATATTTGAGTAGGAGCATGAAATCATTCTGTGATATGTGGACGACATATGTGAATGATGTGATTGGTGTTAATAATATTTAAGTTAGGATGAAGTTGAAGTTATTAAACAATAAGATCTATCGAGATAGATTGGTGAGTTTAATAAACATTGAATGTCGAATGCTTCCTGGACTTGATTCTGAAAGATGTTCAGAATGTCCTAAGCAAGATTCTGAAGTAGCTTAGAATGGAACAAGGTGAGAAAGTAGTTCTTACTATATGAAGCATTGAGTTAGTATTGCATATATGGTTGAAAGAAAGAGATGCGTTACATCTCCTATGCCTCAGTCATAGGTTCTTCCATATAACCATGTCGTATACTCAACATAAAGTGACCCGAGGTTCTGGTTGGTAGGACAAAGTCTTAACTGTAAGAGCATGTCTTTAAGTGATTCCTGAGTTGATCACTGAACCAGAATTAAGTTTGTACATAAATAGAAAAAAGCAATGAAAGTGGCATAGATGCATTTCATGCACTAGGATCCACATAGATATAGAAGTATAAAGGCTCCATATGATTTTATGTATAATGTTATGGAGGGGCTAGTTCACTTTTAACATAGAATGATGTGTCCCAGGGCCCAGTGCCCATGAGAAAGCCCTCAAGGTTGATCTAAAGTCACTGTAAGCTCCTGAATTCGGCCTCGTTCTACTGCCATGACTATAGTATATACACAAAGGATAACAAAGTGTGTTTCGAAGTTTAGACGACAATAGTGAAAATGACCGTCATTATAAGCACTAGAAACAAAGTCTCACTTTGTCGCCAAACAAATACTTCGACCCATTATACGATAATGGTTTGAATGTCAAAATTAGGAAGACATTAACGATTTGCAAAAGACATAATGATCTGGTAAAACAGAACATGGACATGACATTTCCCATGAGCATGCATGATCTGTAAACGCATATGGTATATGGTTTATATGAGTAAAATGCAAGCTGGATTATTTGTACTCTAGTGCAAGTAGGAGACTGAAGGAGATATGCCCTAGAGGCAAATAATAAATAGGTTTTTATTGTCATATCTCAATTAGTTTATAACAGTTTCATACAGTGCTATAACTATGCCAAGTAGAAACATTGGTACAGGTGTGGTATGAAGCAACCAAGTCCCTAGTAGCCTCTATTCGTACTAGTTCATTGGTCATGAGGATGATCTGGGTTTCAAGATCATGGGCATTTATGCCGACTGACAACGGGATCATATCATTGGAGAATGATGTGATTGGACATTCCTTAAAGGATTGCAACACGATCAAGTCATATAGTTCATTGTTGCAACAACTATACCTAGACTCCTTCTC
This sequence comes from Avena insularis, assembly GCA_023614405.1. Taxonomy (NCBI): domain Eukaryota; kingdom Viridiplantae; phylum Streptophyta; class Magnoliopsida; order Poales; family Poaceae; genus Avena; species Avena insularis. Next base: position 119,786,571 of record CM042688.1, on the reverse strand, counting down.
CTTAGACCGTGAGCTCATATTACTCATTATTTCCCGAGGCTGCTTTGACTGCATCAACCATCATCTGGTAATACGATGGCCATAAAGGTGTATGTTGGGTATTCCAAAGGAACAATTGATGACATGTGACTGCAACACCGGGATTTGTTCACCCACATGACGGGTAAAGATACATACGGCCAGCTTGGTGAGATTACATCCATAAATGTTGCAACATGTGACTCGGTCACGGGGATGTAATATCACGGTAACAAGAAAACAGAACTTGTTGTGAACGAGATTGAATAATGTACGGGATACCAATGTTCGGATCTCGGACAAGTCGTATCGAGAAACAAAAGGACAAGGATGCTATATTTAGCGGTTCAAACGACATTGTCATCAGGAATGCATAGGGGTCACATGGATATCCCTGGTCCCTCTGTTGATCATTGATATAGATCATGTCTAGACCATTCCCAAGCCATGAGAGGATACACTTAAGGGTACGATGAGAGCAATCATTCGTAAGACAGAATCACAGTAGAGAAAGATAAAGCCGGAATTGTTCTGCAGAGAGATCCGAAGTTGTTCGAAGAAAGAATAAAGGACCGGAATCATTCCGGGAAAGAACCGAAGTCGTTCGGAGGAAATCGAAAGGGAACCGAAAGGTGTTTCGGGTCAAGACGGATTTTGTAATATGTATTTACATATTAATTAATGTAATTAATATTAAATATAATATTAAAATCTAATTTGGAGGGTTATTCTACTAATGGGCCAAACTTCCTAGTGAATAAAGGCCCATGAGTGAAAATCGAAGGAGGGAAGGGCCAAGGGCCAGGCGCCTCAAGGGGCCCACCCGGCCAGCCTAGGGTTGTGCGCAGGGTGGGGCCCACCCCTGGCCGGCTGGCCCATGAGGCCCCTGCGCCTCCTCCCTCTCCCTTGAATAGTCCCACATGGGAAACCCAAAGGGGAGGGCACACCCCCTCCCCCTATATAAAGGGGTGCCCATGGGTGGGATTGAACACACCAATATTTGGAGAAGTCCTTTGGTTGACTTCCTCCTTCCCTCTCTCTAGCCCTTGCGACCATGGCCCCAAGTTTGGGCTGTGCGATCGAGGCACACCTGCAGCACGCTATTGCTCTGTAGGGATTCCTCGCTGGATATCAACTTCTGCACTCCCGGTGAGATCGGGGAGCCGGAGGTCTCATCGTGCACCAGATGTGTATGAAGACACGCAACGCAAAACTTGGATCGCTTAAATGTCGTGAGCCGGAGCTGCTGCATGATGAAGATGAAGAAGGAGCAAGGGGTGACCTGCGAGGAGCTTCGCGACCTTGAGGTCAGCTACGAGTACGACTACTTCAACCACGTTCCCCGTGGAACGTTAACCGCATATGGTCTACAAGGGTATGTATTCTCTATGCATTGGCCGTTACCGCATTACTACATAGATAGATCCTAGGCAGTTTTGGGGTTCTAACGTAGGAAATTTTTTGTTTTCTGCTGCGGATCCCCTTCAGGCCCTTCTCTAGCGACGACGGCCCTTTGTCTAGCTTCACTTCGGCCTCCTGTTCGTCCTGGATGCAGTATGGTGCCGTCCTGTTGACCTGTATGAAGGATGTCAATGGCAACCATGTGCTTGCTCTAGAGAATCAATTGGCGCAACTCGGGAGCTCAACTGGGCGCGCGCTTGCCGTGGAGAATGCGGGCGGAGAGCCGTTACGATGATTTAATTGGTTTATTGCGTTAATGTCTCGGCTGCAATCAAGTGAATTTATGAGGTGAAGTGAAACTTTGAGATCTAGGGAGATGGATGTATAAGAAATAAGAGAATGGCACAACTCTTGAACACTTTCAAATTAAAAGAATTATACAACTCTTAATGTAAAAGAGCGTTTATAATTGACACAACTCTTGAACACTTTCAAATTAGAATTTGGACATGATAATGTTGTCCTAGGAAAATCTTGAGAGTTTACTATTTTTAGAGCGTGAAAATTGATCCCTAAATTAAAATCTATATGCCTCGTGCATATATGAAAATTATACACCTTCGAATACTGTGAAATCGCGCTTAGGACATGATAATGTGGTGCTAAGAAAATCTTGAGAGTTTATCATTTTCATGGAGTGAAATATTATGCATAAACTGGATATATGAAAATTATACACCTTTGATCACTGTGAAATCGCACTTAATACGTGATAATGATGTGTAACAAAATTTTGAGAGATTATCATTTTCTCCCCCATTTTCATAGAGTGGAATGTAATGCATACACTTGCATATAAGAAAATTATACACATTTGAACTCTTTGAAATCACACTTAATACTTGATAATGTTGTGCTAAGAAAATCTTGAGAGATTATCGTTTTCATAGAGTGGAATGTAATGCACAAACTGACATATACGAAAATTATGCACCTTTGAACACTTTCCCTTCAAATTATATTCAAAATCATTTCTTTATGGAGTTAAAGTACCGGTGGCAAACTCATTATTTTGCATGGATAGAGGGGTGCCCCCTGACAGATATAGGGCTTATCCTATCCACTAGATCACATAGGATCAATGGTTGATGGGCACGATCCGCGTGACAACTATATCAACCAATCAGAGCGTAGTAGCCAAGATGAGCACATGTGTGAGAGTTTGTGACTAAGAGAGAGTGGAAAACTGAGCAGAACTTAAAAACCAAGGGTAAAACTGAGTAGAACTTAAAAACCAAGGGAAAAACTGACAAAGAGATACAAATATAAAGTAGAAAGAGATTTAAAAAATGGAAAATGCTTATTTTATACAATAAAATACATCTTGGCATACATCAAACTATTTACAATTCAAATATACACCAGTTTGACAATTATTGCCTCATTCAGACAAACTATGTTTTGGGGAGGGATGTTTTGGGAAGAGGCTTGAGTAGAAAGCCATGAACCTTAATAGATAGTACTCCGTCCGATCCATAATAAGTGTCGCTCATCTAGTACAAAGTTTATACTAGCTTAGTACAAAGAGCAAAACTTATTGTGGATCGGAGGGAGTAGGTGATTTGAGAAGTGGTGATTTAGGTTAAAACTTTATTTCTATACATTTCTTATGGTGGCAGGTCACATAATAAGACTCCCTGGTTAGATGCCACAATGTTTTGATCTTTTTGAATTTGTTGTGCATAAAATGACTCAATTAGCTAGCTAAAACCCATCCGCTGACTCTCCATTAACCAGCCACCGGAGGGTAAAACTAAGTATATTGCACATGCTAGTGTTAGTACTAGAGGGCAAAACTGAGTACAACCAAACTGCTAGTGTTATACTCGAGGGTATAACGGAGCACAACTAAGTCACCATGGTTACACATGAGGGAAAAAACATGACTCACGGTACGCGTGTTGTGGCGCACGAGGCGGTAGCGGACACGTGTGGCCGTGCACGGTGTAGTAGCGTACGCGGTTACGTGGTGCGCAGTGGTGCAACAAAATGTCCCTTCCCTTCTCCCTTATAGAGGCCTCCTCACTCTCACTCATCACTCACTCTCTCACTCACGCAACCATCTCCACTGTCCCATCACCTTCTGTAAACCCCCAAGAAAACCCCAACCACGCCGACAATGTAGAAGAACGGCGCGGTGGCCATCATCACCTCCAAGGCCACCGGCGAGGAGGCCCCCATCCCCATACAGGCCCTCATCGAGGCATCGAAGGCAGCCGCCATCCACATCCAGAACCATGTCCCCATTTCTGGTGTAGCCGCCGGCAAGGAGGCCCCCGCCGGTCTCGGGCAGATCCTGCTCGGCTGGGACCCCTACGAGGAGGAGGATTACATCAGGTTAGAGAACCCCTATGACACCAGCATTGTCGACCCATGGTCAGAGGTAACTAGGGTCTCCCCTTCCCTTGTTCTTCCCCCATTCCTATTGTTGGATGCTAGATCGTATGTTATTAGGGTTTGGTTGTTCGTATTTTTACATTAGCTAATCCTCTTGTGTTAGACCTCGTATTTCGATGAATCCCCCTGTTCGTATTTCAATCCTATTTTATTTGTCCTTTGAGTTGCAGTTAAGGGATTCCCTAGTTAGTACTAGGAACGATCTGTAGTTTGGATCAGTATTCGATTTGGTTTGAGATTTGGGGAATAATTAGGGGATCTCAATCAGTTAATTTATGCAAATAATCATTACTGATAATCAAGGTATCTCAATCATGTCCTTCTTTGCACTCTACTATTTTTCCAACAGGAGGATAGCAACGACGTCTGCAGTGACGACGAGTCCAAGGACACCAAGACTCGTCAGGTGTTGAGGATGCTGAAGTCTGGCTAGTATGACAACTTCTTCACCGCTGATGTCTACATGTGCCCCTTCTGCACCACCAGGAGGCTCCACGCCACCAACTTCAACTCCCTCGTGAAGCATGCCGAGGACGTGAGGACCTGCAGCGAGTCCGTGAACATCCACGGCTTTAGAGCCAAGCACAAGGTGCTCGGTTTTCACCTCCGGAACCTCAAGAAGGTGGCCATCGAGGAGGGTCGCATGCCCCCAATCAAGCCCAAGGAGCCCAAGGTCAAGGGACTGGGCATCAAGAAGTGGAGGAGGTGCCAGAGGGAGGAGGTGGAGGCCATGAGGGGCCACTGATCTTGTGCTGCTAATGCTGTAAAACAGCTTCTTTTGTATTGTGTGTGTTGGACTTATCCGCTATTGCTGCTGAGCAGCCTAATTGTCGAACCTCGTTAAGTACCGTACTATATATCCTATATTAGCTGCTTTATCTAGATCTTCTATATATCCTATATTAGCTTCTTTATCTACATCTGCTCTGTTTAGTAAATATATTTATGGTGCTGGTTAGATTTGCTACTCAAGATTTTCTACCAGATTGGGAAAACTAGGGCCAAAAGGAACAATGAATGAAGAGAGAAGCTGCTCTAGATTCGCTACCTTTTTGAAAAAAAAACACAATTGTTAGCGTGAGAGAGGGGGAAAGGCGTTCTTAAAAAGGCCAATCATAAAAATAAAAAAAATAAAACTTCCAATTTAGGCGACAGGGCGCATGTTACCACCAAACGCGCTCCACATGGTCCCACATCACATCCCCCATAACGCGTTCCCAACAAACCGTCCCCACGCAGTCTCACATGGCATGGCCCCACACATCAGCATAACACATTCCTGACCAAACGGCCCCATGTGGTCTCACACCACGCGGCCCCACACGTCATCCAATGGTCAACCTGACAGCAGCTGCCGTTCGAGCTCTTTGATGAGTTTCCGAGAAGGAGATGGGCAAAAGTGAGGAAAAGTTAAGCGGCTAGGGAAAATTGAGTACAACTAACGAACAAGGGGTACAAAAATATAAATCCCTAAATAATTTAACATCATATGTAAATATGTATGCAATATGATTTGGTCCTTGCGCCTTGATCTCTGTCGAGCACTCCGGTATGACACTAGGTTCATGGCGCCTCCATCCCATTGGCAGAACATATCAAACATACTTACCTAGACCATAACATATTACATGCCCTTCAAAATAAAGTTAGACGCCTCTACTTTATATTTTTCATGTTTTACATGGCTATTACCGCTTTCACACAAGAACTATTTCTTACCTATGAACTTTCAACCACAACATGGATTTACTAGTTGTTTCTTTAATCCCTTTTCAGGGTCGTACTTTGTAAATGCCATATCAACTAATGTCAGAGAGATCATAACCCGCCATCCACATATATGGTACACGCCATATGTTAGGTGTGGAACCAGTCTCGTGTAAGATTATACGTAAGGTCGGTCCGAGCCACTTCATCAAACATTGTCGCGATATGGGAAAGTACACATGGGAGGGTAACAACTAGAAAATCAATGCCCACATTGTTGCGAATATAATTTCTAGGTATACCCACAGTGACTCACTAACCAGGGTGGCCCACTTCCGGGTCAGAGCTATGCTCTGCGGGCGGCCCAGTCAGGGAGAGAATATGGAAGCCCACCCGGCTGCGGGAAGGCCGAGAAGACATACCCACTTAGGCCTGTAGATAGACTTGTAGTCCAAATTGTACCTTGTACTGAATTTGTACCGTAGCCAGATAGAACTGTCCTGTAAACCCTAGGCTGGATGACTATATAAGATGTCCTAGGTACCAACCTTAGGGAACAACCAATCTCAACTCGCATAGGCGAAACCAACCCTTGTAATCCTTTGTTGCTTCCGGTCTGCCGATATACTAGATTGCTAGTAGGAGTAGGATCCGTCAACCGTAGTCGGATCTGAACCTGGGTAAGCTTGTGTTCTCATCATCATGGATCACCTTATGTTTTACACCCCACCTTTTCCCATGCCTCGAGGACCCCACATGGCGTAATTGTCTTCAATATGACGACAGTTGGCGCCCAACATGGGGCAAGTGGCCTTTGGACCTATGTTCCTGGCGGAATATGTGTGTGCAGGAATCGGCTAAACAATCACTATCGGTCGCGTCCTCTACGCTGGTGATGTCCCCCTCGTCCTCCTCGACAAGACCTAGATTCCAACGAGGGAGGCCATGACAAGATACACCAGCATGCCAATCAGTGAGATCGACATCTACCTCGGTTTCACTGATCCTTCCCAACCCGCCCCAGCGGTGATGAAAGAGGCAAAAGAAACTTCTGGATCCACTTTGTCCATGGAGGTAGAAGAATTCTAGATCTCAAAAAACTCTCATCCCACCCAACCCGCCCCTGAGGCAGAGATTGTGGAGAAAGAGTGAGTCGAATCTGAAGAAGATCTCCCTCTGGAGGTCGCATCTCAGGAAGACAAAAGCTACAATAACTCTAGATCTGGTTCTACCGATGCTAGAGCAGAAAAATCACTCCCGAGGCACACGGTGAGGCAGATGATGCTGCGTCCCAATGTCAATCTGGATGCCATCCTCGAGACCATCAAAAGTTTCATGGAATCCAAAGCCAAAGTCCTCACCCACCTCAAAGCTCATGGATCTCACTTCGTCGGCTATGTTAGCTCTACATAGGCTAGAGCCGACAATGAATCAGTATTGTACTCCATCGGAACAAACATCGACACACCGGCTTCCCTAGGGGACTCCATGATGGCGATAGATTTCCAGGCGTACAAAGAAGAATTTGGAGAAGAAATCAAATCCAAAGCTTCACATGAAGGAGAAGGGTCACATCCGAGTCCGTACAACAGTATGGATGAGGGTTACGATGAAGAACATCTCGAATTGCAAGATGACATGAATTTTGGAGAAAATCCCATGGTCCTAGTGTCCGAAAGTACTAACAGGAGTCTCTCCCTAGGAAACGGACCCAAAGTCATCTTTGCCACTGGTACTTGGAAGATCAACAAGGAAAGGAACAAGAAGAAGAACAAGACTCTGAAACATGATCTTCTAGAGGAAGAGGAAGTTGATGAGGACATACAGATGGAGGATTCAGATGCTTCTCTGATCCCTCATGAACTGGAAAAACCTCTGGTGGATGGTCACATGGTTACCCCAATTGCCCATAACTCTACGGAGAAGCACTAACAACATCGATCCCAACTGCCTTGGAGCTTATGCCGGAGGAATTGGAGCAAAGGGCCAAGGCACTAGAAGCACCACGTTTATGACTCCTCGATGAAGCATCTCATCTTATCGAGGAGAAGTAGCGCCTTAACACCAAATTTGCAGATAAAGAACAATTCAACTCCCCACAACATCAGAAGACCTAGAACAACCCTTTGATGGCCAATAAAAATATGGATGTCCACAAGACCCTCTTCGAGGGGAAAAGCAATGAAATCGTCATAGGACAGACTCGGCTCAACATCATGGGAAACCGGGTCTATGGTACTCCGGTGGAAAACACTGCTGGAGCACGAGAGGTCCTCACAAACATCCCAAGCCTAGAACAGGTCCAGCGATGTGTAACATTTGCTCGACAAGGGTTTGGAGCAGTAGAAGGTCACCATGTCCTTAAGCAGCAAATTGGTGTAGAAATCCGACTAGTGCCACACTAACGTGGAACAACAGCATGAGTCAAGGCCCCAGTGGGAACCAGATCTGCACCACCGTTCCCACCCCCGAGATGGCACTCACTCAAGAACTGGCTCTTTAGGCCAACGACACATGACCGTGTGAGATTGTAGCAACATTGTTCCGATTGCGTCACGAGATTCCGTAGTAGCACTAGCTCCGCAACCCCACCCCATCGGCAATCTAACAGCCACAGAGATGAAGAAGCATGGAGCCAGGAGCAGGACCCACAACAAATGACACCTCCTAGGCACAAAAGCCGTCAGGCCGAACCTCGTTGCATTGACGACAACGTCAGACGAGGGAACAATGAAAAGTACGCCAGCCCAAGCCGACATGGTGACCGTCATCACAAAGACCCACCTCAGAGCTGACATCATGACGCTCCGGGTGGAGGCCGGTGACCAGCTAGAAACAACCTACCAGAACCTCCGTCTCCATAAGGCAGTGACCATAACGGCTCTCATGGGAGCCAGGGAGGACGTTGGGGCAGAGGAGGCAGTAGGATAAGCAGAGACCCAACTCCACAACCCCACAGGAACGACGAATATCCAAGACGGTGTTTGTTGTCACCAAGCGGATCAAGTCAAACATAGATGTGTGAAGCTATGAGTCGAATGACATATACGTGTGCCTAAAGTGCTTCGGTCCATGGATCCGCCAGATAGACTTTTCGGAGGGCTTCACTATTTCGAGGCACATTCAACCCTACGACGGCGTGGCTCGGCCAGATACTTGGCTCTAGGATTTTTTCTAGGCTTGTTGCATCACCAAAGGAGGAAACAACCTAGTCAAAGTATGATATCTCCCACTGATGTTGCAGAAGATGACTCGATCGTGGTTAAATGAACTTCCAGAAAACACCATACACAACTGGTATGATATGAAAAGTGTGTTCTTTCAGAATTTCAAGGGCACTTACCAGAGGCCCTGTATGATCGAGGACTTGCAGCATTGCATCCAGCAACCCGGAGAAACCTGCCGAGACTACCTTGGATGGGGTAAACAACCAAACCACAATTGAAGCATTCATCGCAGGACTCCCAGTCAGATTTCTGCGCCACAACCTGAAGTGTGACAAAGTTACCGATTTAGGTGAGATGATAGAGACGGCAAGAAAATATGTTGATGCTGATGATGATTCACAGGGCCTCCTGAATGTCCTGGCTGTGCCAAACTCACCAAAACAGTCAAATCAACAATAGTATCAAAAGCGCAAGAACACCTCTAAAGACAAACCCAACCTGGATAATGCAACTATCAATGCAAATTTTGGGTCTAGAGGTCGTGGAGGGCACATAGGCGGCCGGGGACGAGGCCGTGGATCTTCCCAAATTCAGGGCAAGGCGATCAACAGCCCGACAAAACTTACTCATGGGACGACATTGCCAACAACCCAAGGCAGTCCCGACACAAAAGAGGCAGATACTGATAAGCGTAAGTCAGATGGTAAGAAAACTTACCCAACCAAAAAAGACACCTACGTCTGCTTCCTCGGGTCTCAGCCCTCTAAGGTCAAGAAGGCAATTATGCATGAGCTCAACTCAACTGTTTCAGTTGTCCCCCAATATCTGGATTGGTCGGAAGTAAATATCACCTTTTACCAAAGCGATCATCCACCTAAGCCTCATAGGCAAGGAAAATACACTTTTGTCATAAATCTAATTATTGATAGCTATGAGTTCTCCAAAATACTCATGGACGGTGGGAGCTGCATCAACATCCTCTATATTGAAATGTTGCACCGCATGAAGATATCGGAAACCCAGCTGAACTACAAGAGTGTGGTTTTCCATGGCATAGTCCTAGGGATACAGGAAAACTCCCTGGGTGAAATCACTCTTGACGTTACTTTCGGAATGTCGGAGAACTACCGGACCAAACCACTGTCTTTTGAAGTGGCGCCGTTCAAGAGCGCATACCATGCCATCTTTGAGCGACTGGCCTACTGGCGATTTATGGAACGCCCCTACAATATCTACAACATTATGAAGCTTCTGGGTCACCGTGGCGTCATCACAATCCGAGGAAACCCTAAGAAAGCGCGAGAGTGCAAAGACGGAGTTGTCGCCTTTGCCGAAGCCGTGCTACACACCGAGGAGTACTAGGAGATCAAGAAAAATACCGACCTATCCAAGATGCTAGCTACAAAGAAGGAGGTGTTGAAGCCGACTCCAGAATTCAAGGCATCAGAAGAGATAAAGGAAACACCGCTAAAGGATGATGACCCTCCAAGGTGACACAAATAGGTGTAGAATTAGATCACGCATAGGAAAGCGCTCTCATCGCATTCCTCAAAGCTAATAAAGTCATCTTCGCATGTCAACCTTCTGACATGATCGGAGTACCTAGGGAACTTGCCAAGCACTCTCTTAATGTATAGCCTGATGCTAGACCCATCAAACAGTCCTTACGAAGTTTTGGCGATGAAAAGCGTAAAGCTATAGCCAAAGAATTAACCCGACTAGAATTAGCCGGATTTATTGAAGAAATCATCCACACTGAGTGGGCGGCTAACCCTGTAATGGTCCCTAGAAAGGACACTGTTGAATTAAGGATGTGCATTGATTACACTGCCTTGAACAAGGCTTGTCCTAAAGATCTGTTTGCTTTTGCCTAGAATCGACCAAGTTATCGACTCAATGACATGCTTAGAACACCTTGTCTTTATCGATGCATATTCCGTCTATCACCAAATATGCATGAAGGAGTCGCATAAACTAAAGACTTCGTTCATCACACTTTTTGGAACCTTCTGCTACGTAATGCCTTCGGCCTCAAAAATGCAGGAGCCACATACCAATGCGCTATGCACTGTTGCCTCCATGATCAAATCGGACGCAATGTATATGCATATGTGGATGACATAGTAGTAATGAACAAAAACAAGGAAAGATTAATTTTTGACTTGGAGGAAACATTCACTAACCTGTGAAAATACAACATAATGCTTAACCCGAAAAAGTGTTTCTTCGGAATTCTAGCCGAAAAATTGTTAGGTTTTATTGTGTCTCAAAGAGGCATAGAAGTGAACCATGACAAGATAAAGGTATACTCAACATATACCAGGCCTAGTCGCCTAAAGGACGTACATCGGCTCACTGGTTGCACAACAATAGTTAGTTGGTTTGTCAGTCGGCTCGGTGAAAGAGCCGCACCATTATACAAGCTCTTGAAGAAAACTGACAAGTTTGTGTGGACCGAAGAAGCCGAAACTACCCTCCAAGACCTGAAAGCAGTACTCTCATCCGCTCATATTCTTGCAACACTGGAACCTTAAGAAACCATGTTGCTTTACATTGCGGCAAAAACGTAAGTGTCATCACAGTGGTGGAGCAAAAAGAGGAAAAACAGGAGCACTTGGTGCATCATTCGACTTACTACCTCAGCGAGGTCCTAACAGATTAGAAACAATGATATCCACATTATCAAAATCTAGCCTATGGTGTATTCTTTGCCACCAGAAAGCTATAACACTATTTTTAAGGGCACATAATCAAAGTGGTGAGAACATCTCCCATGAGAAACATAATCAACAACAACGACGCCATATGATGTGTTGCTACCTGGGGAATCGAGATAGCAGCATTCGACATTGAGTACAAGCCATGAACAACAATCAAATCTCAGGTCGTTGGTGAATTTGTCGCTGATTGGATAGAGATGGCAAAAAACACTAGTACCCCAGATTTGGAATATTGGACCCTCTACTTCGATTGGTCGAAAGCGCTCAGGGGCTGGCGTGGTGCTCAAATCACCCCAAGGAGATAAGTTGTTCTATGTGTTACATATTTACTTTACGGCAACCAATAATTTTTTCGAATATGAAGAACTGTTGCATGGACTTCAGGTCGCTAAGGACATCAGCGTTTGCTGAATCATGTGCTATGGAGACTCAGATATAGTTACTCAACAAGTATGCGATCACTGAAGGGAAAACAAGCACATGGTAGCCTATCGAGCCATCGTGGATGAATTATCTAAATCGTTTGAAGGGTTTGAGGTTCAACACATCCCTAGAGCAGAAAACTAGGAAGGAGATACACTATCAAGATTAGACTCCACGCGGAAACAAATCATGGGCGGTGCTTTTTTGGAGCACATCAATGTTTCCACTATCACATGAGTTGATGAGGAGTACCCAACCAAATACGACTCACCACTTATAGTAGTTGTGGTTGTTATTCCCAGCTAGAAAAAAACCCTACTTTGATTTCTTGGTAGATAGAAAATGACCTGAAGACGAGGTTCTGAGCCGACAGATCATTCGACAAGCAAAATCCTATACGATAATCAATAGTGAGCTCTATAGGTAGAGCGTATTTGGGAGTTTTCAACGCTGTGTTTCTCCGAAAGAAGGAGTGGAAATCCTAAGGGAAATCCACGATACCGAATGCGGCCATCATGTCGTAGCTAGATCCTTAGTAGAAAAAGCTTTTAGACATGGATTTTTCTACCTTACAGCTATGGATGATGCCGCGAAACTGGTCAAAACGTGCACATGCTGCCAAAAATACGCCAAACAAGCCCATATTTTGGCTAATCAGCTGTGAACAATTCCAATTACATGGCCCTTCATGGTCTGGGGGATTGACATGTTAGGACCATTCAAACGGGCACCAAGTGAATTTACCCACCTACTAGTGATGGTGGATACGTTTACCAAATGGATTGAGGCTAAACCCGTAACAAGTTGTGATTGAGCCATAGCAGAAAGTTCATCAAGGATGTCATCATCGGATTCAGATATCCACATAACGTTATCACAAACAACAGGAGAAATTTCTCAATGGGAGAACTCGTGGAATTTTGCGAAGATCAATGGATCCGGCTCGATAGTGCATCAGTCACACACCCACAAGCCAATGGACAAGTCGAAAGGGATAATGGTTTTATTTTACAGGGCCTCCAACCTCGCCTCGAAGCACCACTTCACCGTGATGCAGGGGCTTGGGCAGATGAATTGCCGTCTATTATATGGAGCTTTTGAACTACTCCAAACAGGTCCATTGGATATACTGCTTTCTTCTTGGTCTATGGTGCAGAGGCAATACTTCTGACTGATATAATCCATATTTCTCCCCAAGTCGTTGCATATGTCGAAGAAGATGCTGATACTTCCTAAGAAGATGACCTTGATATACTTAAGGAAGTTCGCATTATTGCTAAAGAGAGATCTATAGCCTATCAGCAGAAGTTACGAGTATCATAGTCAGAGAGTAAAAAATTGTTCCTTTAGAAAGGGTGACCAATTTCTCTGACTAGTGCAACAAAGAAAGCACAAACTTTCCCCGATTCTGGAAGGACCTTTCATGATTATCAGAGTACTGCACCGATATGAGACCAATCAAGGAAAGACCTAATACTCGGAAGAGAAAAAGAGCTAGTTGTAGTAATAATCCGGATGAGTTAGATCATCTATGGAACATTTCCCAGCTACGCCCTTCTATTCGTAAGTTTTCCTTTCTTGCAATCATATATATGTTCATGTTCAAAGTGAAATAAATAGTATTGGTTCCCTCAATGTTTATTGAGATGTTATAAGTACCATCTTATTTCCAAATGATCATGTACAACTTGAAAATCCTAGAATGCTTGAAAGTACTTTATGCTCATGTTCATTCTAGTTAGATTTCTGATTATATAAAAATGCTACCTTCGGGTGTAAGTCTTATTTTCTGTTTATACTTTGGTTTTTGTCTGATTGCTTGGACACAGGCATTTTCCGAGTAGTGAATTGTTAGTACTGGAAGCCGACCCTGTTTCCGAGTTTAAACGAGTTTAGAAATTGAGATCCATTGCTCGGCAGTGCTTCAATTCTAAAGGTTGGTCGTCTCACAAAAGGGATGAAGCAGAAAAGCTAGATAAATGATAAGTATAAACATAATGTGCTTAAGTAATTTTTTAGCACAGAAAAACCAAAAAACAAGTGCTAGAGTAAATGCATAAGTTCTGACAAGCACAACCAGACAAATTGTTTATGTTACACACCTTGTTCACAATAATGCATAGTTTTTCTTACGGTTCTATGTTGCAGGTGGTGGAGTCAAAGATCTAGTCGGTGAACTGGTGCCAGCGTCCACATCACCCTAATCCTTATTCAAGGCAACGACATCAGACTCGGTCTTTTCGTCATCGTCACAAGCTTCAGTTCCTTTGGCTGGAGGGCTTGGCGGCACATCAATGGAATGAAAAATGGCTTGGATTATTATTTCATCTCGGCCACATGAAAAGAGTATCCGACACAAAACTCCCAAATGGCTCTGACATCTTGCTCGTTGTTGTCTTCATCAACAGTCTAAATAGCCTTGGTCACCTGCCAGATTTCTGTATTACCATGGTGACTCATCACCATTGTAAGGGCGTTATGGGCAGCTGTCTGAGAATATGACATCATCGAGTCCTCGACAAGATTCGGAAGTTACTTGGTCTTATCCCTCATCTCAAAGAAAGAAACCTTGTCTAGGTTAGAGAGGTTAACGGCTTCGCCAATTTCTTCAAGAATCTGATGGAAGTCATGGATCAAATCTTTGACCATGACAAGTCATATGGTGCAAGACTTGGAAGAGGATGCATCCGGAATATTGAGGGGTCCTGTGAAAATACAAAGATTAGCAAATCTGACAAAAATGGTTAGAAAATTTCAAATAAAATAATGATATGACATGGGCAAAATACCAAAGATGTTGTCATCTACTTTGGTCTTCTCCTCCCTCAAATTCTTGAGGTTTTCCCAGAGAGCCTGGGTGATGCCACCCTGGCTATTCATTTTCGCCTTCAAATCTTCGGTCTCTTTTTCCCGAAAGGCAATGGTTCATTTGAGCTTATTGATGATATGGTTGTTGGATTCCAACAAGTTGTTCATGCTCTTTTCGTGCTCGTCCTTGAGTTTCTCAAGTTCGACACAAAGGTCAGTGTTTTTCACCTATAAAACCTTGAAGTTATCTACCTCCTCCACCATCATGCAAGATTGTTTAAGAAATCCTAAAATTGCAAAAGAAAGGATAGTCGAATCACAGTTCGTCAAATTAAGCAAAAACAAATAGGAGGGTAAGAAACATTTACCTTCTACCTCGTCCTTCTCCACTTTCAACTAGGATTGTTTCATGTCGAAGAGTTTTGATCTCTTTCCGGTTGGTGCATATGTTCTTCAATAGTTCCTGGTTGTAACAAGTAACTTTCTGTAAGTCAAAATAATAAACAGAGTGAGAAGTGTACAAAGACTCAGGATGTTATTTTAACTAAGTTAAATTTCAGCACGAGCCTTGGGGGATACACTACTTCGTTCTTTGGCATCCTAAAAGCATCAACTTGGATTTTGCACTCCTAGATCCTATCTGACTCTATGCTTGGGGCTAGAGGATATGATATAAAGATAGTAAAAAGAGTCATTTAATATACTTACAATATGTTCGCGATGCAGTTTTGTAAGACTGGTGTGTATTTCATCGGAAACTTTTTCGGCCAAGGTTAAGAACTGCGTTTGCGAAGCCAGAACTCCACCAACCCTTATCCTTTGTTCCCGAAGATGAATTTTCCCTAGCTAATCCTGAAGCTTTGCATCCTCAATTTGTTGAGCCCTTTCTTTGGTAGATAATTTCCTGGCTTCCAGGCAAGAACACGCATGCTCTTGAATTTCTTCCACCTTCTTCCTGGTGAGGCCAAGGTCGGAAGCACCGCGGGACTTCATCAGCTCGTCGGCAAAAGAGCCAACCGCGGGATCATTACCAGCGGTGGCGTTGGTTTGTGAACTAGCATTCACGGGCTTCTCATACCAAGCCTCAACATCTCCAGCGCACGGAGACGGAATATCCTCCTACACTGATGATGTGTTGGGTTTGGGAGTTGGAGGATCTATCACTGGCGAAGTTAGATTTTACTTCTACTGGGTAGCCTCTTTCTAGGTTTCCCCTTTCCCTTCCCCAATGGCTTAGCTCTAAGTCATAAAATGAAAGCTATTATGACTTGGAAAGAATAACAAGAAAAAATACAAGTTATGATAGAATAACTTAGTTCTTGACAACTGGCAACACATGTGCACTAGCTAAAACAACAGGAGTTCTATGCATCCTGGTATGTGTCTACGACAAATCTTCCAATACCTCCTCTTCAAAAACAAGAATCAGATCTTCCGGAGGATAACTCTCGACCAGATCAAGCTCCAACTCGGGGAGGTTAGCAAGCTGAGAATCAAATACATCTCAGTATAGCAAAACAACTAAGATGGAGATGAATACATAATTGTTGCATTCAAAATACTTACCGGGACTAGGGGATTTTCCGCGGTATACATTTCATGGAGATCTACAGGGCTTTCCTATTAACCCGTTCCTTGATCAACCACTAGATCCAGGTCTTGTAATCCTTGGAGGGAATCCAAAGTGGATTGAGATTCAAGTTGTCCTTGTTGTCGAGGGTGACTGAATGCATCAGCCAATCACCATGGTACCGTAGAGGCTGAATTCGACATTCTAGCCAGCAGTGCACCAAGTCGGATCCACTCAATCCTTTATTCTTCAGCAAGAACTCAATCAACCTTTTGCTGTGGATCAAGTCATCGGTTAGAGCTGGTGCTTCTGTATCCCAGGAATCATGGTGGGTTGCAACACTATCGACAAAAACCAGCAAACTTTCTAGTTTGCCAGCAGCCAGGATATCCTTGTGGTAGAAAAAAGTTGTCGGCCATCTGTTCACTAACTTGGTAGCTAAAATATTATGATAGATTCAGTATTGTAAGGAACTCCGGCAGTGATGGAATTCTTCTGGGTACCAAAGTAGTACCAGAAAAGTGACAGAATCGGTTTAATACCGAGGAACCCCTCATAGAGAGTTGCGTGGGCACTAAGTTCTAGCAATGAATTCAGGGGAAGTGATGGAATTCTTCTCCTTCACTGCATTTGAAGACGACGCCACACCCGCTATAGAGGTTGAATCAAGCATCTCGTCAGAGATGACCAAAAATAGGCAGCGCTAATGGTTTTGCAGGGAAAGGAAGGAAAAAGTTGGGAATTACGAAGAAGAAGAAGCACTAGAGAAGAAGTGACGAGAAAATGAGGATTTTCTCCCTCTTAATAACCCCTATGCACAGAGATTAGCTCTTATCATGTCAGATTTCTGCCACGTATCATGGAATGGTAGAGGCAACTTCCTCACGAAGCCTTCGCCACCTCGATCTTCGAGTTCACATTGAAACAACACCTTGATTCTGCATGATGTGGGACCCACCAATGATCACACTAACGGAATAAATGTCAGTGGCATGAAAAGACCTGAAAAGTTGTCCGGTTACATCACTAGACTATTTTCTGGCTTAGTTTGAAATGAGCATGGAAAGGAGCATGATTCTTTAACAAGTCCAACTTTATATGACTCCTATCCTACAATTTGCTTTGAAGTTTTAGTAAACCTTCAAGATTTGGCAACCAAATAACGTTGAAGCTAGACGATGAAATCTGACTTTGGATCTCGTAGGCTTCTAGAGCCTACTATTGGGGATATACTTTTCGGGTATACCCATGGTGACTCACTGACCATGGTGGCCCACTTCTGGGTTAGAGCTATGCTCCAAAAGTGTCCCAGTCAAGGAGAGAAGATGGAAGCCCATCCGACCGCGAGAAGGCCCAGAAGACTTATCGACTTAGGCTTGTAGATAGACTTGTAGTCCAAGTTGTACCTTGTACCGATTTTGTACCATAGCTAGATCAAAATCGCCTGTAAACCCTAGACCGGATGACTATATAAGATGTCCTGGGGACTAGCCTTTAGTGCAGAACCAATCTCAACCTGCACAGGCGGAACCAACCCTTGTAATCCTTTATTTCTTATGGCTCTGTCGATATACTGGATTGCTAGAAGTAGTAGGATATGCCCACCGTAGTTGGATCTGAACCTGGATAAGCTTGTGCGCTCACCATCCTGGATCACCGTACGTCTCACACCCCACCCTTTCCCACGCCTCGAGGATGCCCTCATGGCGTACTTGTATTCAATACGATGACACACATATCACTATGTGTTCTACTCATACCAACACATATACACATAGATCAGCTCCGATACCACTGAAGGGGTTCCACAACAAAAAACAAAAAAATTCCTAACAACGAGAACAACATATCCAAGATCTATTCTATGCAGATGTAAGGTAACAAAGAGATTCAGTGTTCATACCCTTGAAGACCGAAAAGTGTTGATGTTCTTACAAACATTGACAATGTAGTTGTACGGCAACATTGAACTCAAGTTCATGCAGTTGTACAAGCGATGAGGGCCACAAATGGGAGAATATCATTTTGTAGCCCGAAAGTTGGGGTGGCTAGGCAACGCGGTACCCAAGTTGATTTTTATCACCGCGATTCGAAAAGTTGGGGTGCCAATTGCTGAGAGGGGTCTTTCGAGTGAATGATGGCCAAACCCAATATTTTCAAATCGCCCACGTTAAGTCAGGATATTCCATTACACTAGTTCCTGCTGTGCTCCTCCTTCGCTGGTCACTCTTCTTAGCCACCCTGCACGTGTTGTAGGGGCAAATCCATTACTGTACTTTCCTAACTCTCGACACTGAATCTTGCTGCGACGACGGTCCCTTTTCTTCTCTTCCCTGATGCTAAATCTGTCGGTGGCGAAGGACCTTTTTTCTCCCTCCCCCGACACTGAATCCGGCGGCGGCAGCCTAGCATGTCTTGCAAGGCGAAGGTTGTAGCTACGTCGCCGACTGGAAAGGGTCCATCGGGGCCCAAGTCTGGGGCTCAACACGTAGCTGTGGCGAGGTCTTCAACCCCGGTTAGCAAGGAGGCCAGCAAGGATTCTGCTCCCAAGGTACCTACGAGCAGCGGGTTGAAGAGAAAAGCAAGGCCGACGGCGGATTGTTCGGCTCCGGTGGGCCGATGCAGCACTCAGATCTCGAAGAAAAAAACCCGGGAGAAGAGCGAGAGGTGAATTTTTCTTATCTGTGCCTTATCTTGCAAGTAGATTAGTTACGGCATAATAGAATCGAATGAACTGAAATGTTCCCCTTTTTAATCAAATTAGGCACAACTTTGATACAACAGACCTATATGAGTTCACAGTTCATGTTCGGTAGTACACTGCAAAGCTTGATTTTGGTTGCAAGAGGGTTGTGTTCGGGCAAAATGTGCATCTGCTTGTGAATTGCAAAGAGGTTGTGTCTGTTTCACAGCTGGTAGATATGCTTGCCGCTAGAATTCCCTGGGGTTCTAGACAGAGCACAAAATTGGTGTGGCGCAACATGAATGATACCTATCAGCAAATTGAGCACTCCCATGAGCTTCAGATGGTTTGGGAGTGTTGTGCAGCTGATCGTAAGGTGAAAGTGGAACCGATGATTGATGATACGTATGCAGATGCTGGAGATCTTGCTGCCAGAGCTTCTTCTCCTAGAGAATACGGACCAATAGATGTTGATCTAGATAAGTTCAGTATACGCATAGAGGTGGATT
Source organism: Avena insularis (assembly GCA_023614405.1). Classification (NCBI taxonomy): domain Eukaryota; kingdom Viridiplantae; phylum Streptophyta; class Magnoliopsida; order Poales; family Poaceae; genus Avena; species Avena insularis. Next base: position 119,767,108 of record CM042688.1, on the reverse strand, counting down.
CATACATGGCAAAACTTGATGAGGGAGTTAATAAGCCAGTTTCATCATGTACTGTGGAGATCACTGTCGATTCCAAAAACATAACTCTTGATGAAATGAGAGAGATGATCGGTAAGGAAATCAGTATTGGCCCTTAGCAGATGGCAAAAATCTGGTGGTGGCATCATAAGAAGCAGCAATTCATAGATGTTTTGAATACTGAAGATCTTATGCAGATTATGCGGTGAAAGAAGCGAACCAGGAAGGTGTTCTTCCTTTGTACCATTTTTGATGTTGTTGAATAGGTTATAGTGGATGTAGATGCCCCTGTAGTGGCTGAACAGAATGAGGTGGTCGATGTTGATGAGATATGATGAGAGCTACTACCCTGGGCTTGTCATATGGACCATGGGGTTCCCCTTCCTGTATTTGTAATATTGACTGCTGTTGCATTTAGAGCGTGATTATGTTTGTTGAGAGATTGCGATATAATGCTATGCGAGCTGTTGAGATTTTTGGACATGTCAGTCACTGAAACCATCATTGTTGTAGTAAGACATAAGTACATTGTAGTTGACATGATTATGTTTCTTAAGATGACGTACCGTACTTGTTTCAGTTATTATGTTTGTTGGGACATTGTAATGTAATGTTTTGTGAAACCATGACTGGACTAGTGATGCATAAATACATTGTAGTTGACATGATTATGTTTCTTGAGATGATGTACTATACTTGTTTCTGTTATTTTGTTTGTTGAGAGACTGTAATGTAATGTTTTGTGAAACCATGACAGGACAAGTGATGTGTAAGTACCTTATAGTCGACATGATTTTGTTTCTTGAGTTGATGTAATATACTTGTTTCTGTGATTACGTTTGTTGAGAGATTGTAATGTGATGTTTTGTGAAACCATGTCGTGGTTCTGTTTGTTGGGAGATTATAATGTAATGTTTTGTGAAACCATGACTGAAGAAGTGATGCATAAGTACCTTGTAGTTGACATGATTTTGTTTCTTTGGATGATGTAATATACTGGTATGTTTTTGTTAGGCAATGAAATTGGGATGGAGGGAGTGCAGGTTTAATATTTGAAATGAGAATGTGTGAAGAGAATCCGTTTCAGGCAGGAGACAGTAATCCAGGGAAAGGGCATGGTATCCATTAAACTATTGTAACATGCCAATTTAGTCATCATTGCAGCGGTAGAAGGGCTGCTCTCTCTCTCTCTCTCTCATTGCCGTCACCTTGTCACCAGATTCGCCATGCTGTCCTTGAACGGCGAGGACGACCAGTCGAGCAGCAACAGCCTTCTCTCCAACATCGAGTATTCCTTCCATGATGTGAGTTCCTCTGTTTTCTCGGGCTAGGGTTAGGCAATGGTAAATCTCTCGATCTGAGCTCCATATGTGCATGCAATTGTGTTCGATTTCAGCTTTGCGTTTACCTATAGGTACCAAGGACGATCTACGACTCCGAATGGGAGGGCCTAGATCTCGATGGAGAAGTGCCATGTGACCATGGGCTAAAACTGAGGAGATATGTTGCATTCGAAGGTAGTAACACTGGGAGAAGGTTTTTGGGCTGTACAAATCAGGTTTTTTTACATTATGTGCAACTGTGACATGAAGTAAAATGTATCGTGCATGTTCATAACACTATAGTGTGTGTGTTTTTAGGTTGTCCCGGTGTGTAAAGCAGTAGAGTGGGTGGATCTTGAGTGGCCAGATGCACTTAAGAAATGTTTGGCACAGTTATGGGAGATGTATGAGTTGGAAAGGTCGGGGAGATTTACTGATGTAAGTGATGCAGCTGAAAAAAATTACAAGTTGTCGGTACGAAATAAGGAGCTGGAACAAGAAATCGAGAATTTGCAGTCAAAGCTAACTGACGGAATTGATGGGAGCTTGGTTATTGGAACTGCAAAGAAGCTTCAGGGTAGTCACAGGTTGCTGATACATAATGCAGAAAAGGAGAGGGATCAGCTCAGGGAAGACAAGAAGAAGCTAGAGTACTGCATTGCGGATCTGTTGAAGGAACTGAAGAAGGCGCGCGAGGGTGAACAAGGACAGACTATAGAGGATAAAGGAAATTCGAGATGAATAATTTATGTTGTACCAATGCCTGAAACTAGTTAATTGTAAGACTTGCAGTTCCGCTTTCCGAACTAAGCCAAACTCAATCCTCGAGCAAACTAATTTCAGACGAACACACATATCGTGCATAGAGTTAAGTTCACGCTTACAAAATCACCACTTTAGAGGATAAACCAGGCAGTTCGGTACTAAATAGACATATGTTGTGTTCAAGCAAGCCTGGCCCGAAGCTGCTTGTTTTCCTCCCTAAGATTGGCCAACTCCTTCAGTACTATGTCGTGCTTCAGCTGTAGGTTCCAGGGCTCCGTCACGGATTGGAGAATTTTGTCCGTAGCCATACGATTTTCCTTCAAGAACCCTTTCATGATCTCCGTCTGCTTCCTAGCCGAGGAGCGACCTTCACTGTGTAGCTTCGCCCAGTCGGTGTTTAACTCCTTCAGTTTCTAGCACTTGTCAGAAAGGACCACGAATTCAGCGCGCAGTTGGTCAAAGGCCAGTTTCTAGGAATTCCGCTTCTCCCTTTGGATTGCTATCTTGTCATTTAGCCAGGTCGCCAGGTCCTGGTCGATCTTTCGCCTCTTTCCCTGCAACAAAAATACATAGTATGGTTTGTTCAGTTCACCAGGACAAGCTGGTTAGTTTCTATAATTAACTGATTCGACTAGTGGCACTGTCATAATTTCAAGGAAGAAGCAATCGAGGAGTAATCAACATTTTATGAATCGACTAGTGGCACTGTCATAATTTCAATTTCAAAGACAAATAAGATTTATCAGCAGTTTAGTGTGCTATGGGTTTTTCCCAATATCACCAAATAGTAGTGGGAGAGTGGCAAACTCATAATGCAGAAACCCATGTCCAGATACATATGGAAAGAGAAAATGGTGTCCATTCATGAACATGAACACCAACACATGTCCAGATAGATAAGAAGTTGCCCTAGGATTCTTATTGCACCCTATAATTGGAAGCAGACATGGGCATTGCTCCCTGAACCCTAAACATTACAAAAGCAGAGGATGACGAACTGGTATTCGTGTCCCTGCTAACGGGAATCAGACTTGGGCATTGCTCCGATACGCCTCCAGACATGCCCTTAGCTCCTCGTTCTCTTTTCGAACACCCTCGAGTGCGGTGATCCCTCTGCTCATGTCCGCCTTCATCTCCTTGACTGCATCCAGGCAATGGTTCCTGTCATGGTAGGCTTGGATGGTAGCCTTGGTTTCCTCGACGCGTCCTCTTAGTGCCTTGCTAACTTCGTCCTGCAGGAGAATGCACCTTTCCACGAGATTCTTCTTCTCCTTCGTGAGTTCGTTGATTATCTTGATGGCCTGTTCTTGCCTGATCAAGTTATGGTCGAGCACTTTCTGTAGCCTAACGACGTCACGTGCAAAATCTAGCGAGATCTCCTTCTACACAGATAATTGCTTGCGTAGGCTCTCATTAGCTTGGGTGAGGGAGCGTGCAAGCTCATGATGGTTGGCAATCTTGGAACTGATCGTGGCCACCTTCTCACAGTACTCGGCCTTCGATCGCTGCATCATTCATGTTAATTGAAATAGGAATTCTACAATTACACTCCAGGTCCCAGGTGAATACTAATACAGATTAAAAAAATCCCCGTTAAATCTATTGGCCGCAGTGTTAAAAAATGGACCTAGAGATCTATTCATGACCACGATAAAATAATCCTAATCACAAAAAATCCATAGTGAATCTATGAATAGTGGTATTAAGGAAAGACCAAGAGATCTAGTCATATTCATGAAAATAAATACAACTCGCAAAATAAGAAGAAAAACCAATGCGGGGCGGACAGCATCTAAGAAATCCACATCATAACTCGGAGAAATAACAGTGTGGAGATTTGCTACCTCGCTGAGATATGGAACGGGGCCGAGCGGGTCCTGCAACGCCTCCGTCGTGGTGGATTCGGGATCCACGGCCGACCTGTAATACGTAGAAGAGGAAGAGCCATAAGAAGAAGAAAAACAAGAAGAAGCTTATTAAGATCATGATGGAGAGGGAGATGGAGAAGAAGTAGAATAAGGAGACCGTACCGGGAGGAGCCCTCGCCTGCTAGAACATTCGGCGCCATTGTCGGGGGAGATTGGGCCTCGATGAGAGGGTGGGCTTGAGCGGCTGGTAGAGCAAGAAGTGCCTCACAGAAATTTCTCTCCCTTTTCACCGTGAGGATCGTCGACCGGCCTCTCCCCCTCCTCAGTGGAGCCATGGCTTGTAGGGTGAGTGTGGCGGCGGCAGGAGGAAGGAGATAGTGATTATTAGTGTGGGAGAAGAGTAAGAGTACAGGCCGTGGTCCAGTAGTACTAGTACTATTATACAAGACCACCGTGTACGGTCTACCTTCTCAAAGAAGCCAGGGAGGCAGGGGTAGGGAATCGATTGGACTTATCTTTATTGCGATGGACACTTCAATGGTCTTCGGTGCCTCCCAAAATCTAGTATATAATAAGGGGAGTGCGAGCCGGGTGGTCATCACGGGAATCGGCGCGCACATCCCACGTGCGTGTGTCACGTGTTGATGGGGCAATGACGCGCGCATCTGCTACACGATCACGTCGGTACGTCCAACTCCGTCGAACTCCACGTGATAGGCATGCACGGGATATTTACGAGTCTAGAATACGCTATGCCACTTTTGTTGTGATCAAATTATGTTCAGTACGTGAGATATTACTTCTTTTTTTTCTTCATAATCGACAAATGCATGCGTGGACACGACGCACGAAACCGCTGCTCGTCCTTTATCAGATCGGCACCCAACTCTGTGTACCCGCCATCGACCATTCGGAGCAACTACCTCGAGCATGATGCCCCCGCGCCGTGGCAATGGCAGGTCCAAGCCGTCCACTGACCGTCCTACGTCCCCGGCTCTTTGTTGCATCGTCTGCGCTCGCGAGTCACCTGCTGAGGCAGCACGTCGTGTCCGACCGCGCCAGGATCCATCGACATCGGCACTCGAGGACACCTCGACGTCGAAGCTCGTACCGCCGCAGCGTGGAAGGTGGGTACTGCAGCGTCAGACGGCGCAAAGTAGCAGCCGGGACGGCGCGTGTTGCACCGGCGAGTACGGACAAGAAGAGGAACGAGAAGAAGACCAGGAAGAAGAGAGGAGATAGCTATTTGGACGAGTCCGACTTGGCCAACGAGGAGGCGTTCATCGATCAGTTGGAGGCAGAAGCGGAGGAGAGTGACGTGGACCCGTGGGACTACGAAGAGGAGGAGGAGGACTCTGACGAGGAGATAGCATGCTTATTCGAGGAAGGGGACGGTGTTGAGTCGTCAGAGGAGGGCACCGACGGCGGCGATGGCGGGGACCATGGCGTTGACGAAGACGAGGACAAACCGGAAGACGAAGACGATGGCTTCTTCGAAATATGATCATTTATTTTATTTATTTTAGTTAGATAGATGGATTTTCACTTGTTTATGGGGGTTTAGTATCGGTGGCACGGATAGAGAGGTGGCATGGATTGACCATGCATAAAAAAAGTGGAGAAGGGAGGGGTTATCCTTCTCGTTGGATCACATGGGATCAACGATTGGTGGAAACGATCCGCGTGACATCTGTGTCAGCCAATCAGGGCATAACACCTAGAGTGAGCACATGTTTGGGATCTCCACACGTTTGGGATTGTGTGAGATTTGTGACAGAGAGAGAGAGAGGGAAAATCTCTTTTCACAATCCGCCTATGGATCCACCAGTACCATTCAAATGTCATTGCATTTGTGCTCTTTTCACAATACACCTATGGATCCACCAGTGTCATTGCATGTGTGTTCTTTTTACTAACAACAACCAGAGTCATTCCATGTGTGTTCTTTTCACATACCACATATGGATCCACCAGTGTCATTGCATCTGTGCTCTTTTCACAATCCACCTATGGATCCACTAGTGTCATTGCAGGTGTGTTCTTTTCACTAACAACAACTGGAGTCATTGCATGTGTGCTCTTTTCACAATCCACCTATGGATCTACCAGTGTCATTGCATGTGTGTTCTTTTCACTAACAACAACTAGAGTCATTGAAATGTGTGCTCTTTTCACATACCACCTATGGGATCCACCAGTGTCATTGCATGTGTGTTCTTTTTACTAACAACAACTAGAGTCATTTCATGGTTGTTCTTCTCACATACCACCTATGGATCCACCAATGTCATTGCATATGTGTTCTCTTCACAATCCACACATGGATCCACCTATGGATCCACAAGTGTCATTGCATGTGTGTTCTTTTTACTAATAACAACCAGAGTCATTTCATGGCTGTTCTTCTCACATACCACCTATGGATCTACCAGTGTCATTGCATGTGTGTTCTTTTTAGTAACAACAACCAGAGCCACTTGGCATGTGTGTTCTTTTCACATACCACCTATGGATCAACCAGTGTCATTGCATGTGTGTCCTTTTCACTAACAACAACCAGAGTCATTGCATGTGTGTTCTTTTCACATACCACATATGGATCCACCAGTGTCATTGAAATGTGTGTTCTCTACAGAGACCACACATGGATCCACCAGTGTCATTGCATGTGTGTTCTTTTAGTAACAACAACCAGAGTCATTGAAATGTGTGTTCTTTTCACATACCACCTATGGATCCACCAGTGTCATTACATGTGTGTTCTTTTCACTAACAACAACTGGAGTCATTGCATGTGTGTTATTTTTACTAACAACAACCAGAGTCATTGAAATGTCTGCTCTCTTCAGAAACCACACATGGATCCACAAATGTCATTGCATGTTTGTTCTTTTCACTAACAACAACCAGAGTCATTGCATGTGTGTTCTTTTCACATACCACATATGGATCCACCAGTGTCATTTCATGTGTGCTCTTTTCATAATCCACCCATGGATCCACCAGTGTCATTGCATGTGTGTTATTTTTAGTAACAACAACCAGAGTCATTGAAATGTGTGTTCTTCTCACATACCACCTATGGATCCACCAGTGTCATTGCATGTGTGTTCATTTCATAATCCACCTATGCATCCACCAGTGTCATTTCATATATGTTCTTTTTAGTAACAACAACCAGAGTCATTGGATGTGTGTTCTTTTCACATACCACATATGGATCCACCAGTGTCATTGAAATGTGTGTTCTCTACAGAGACCACACATGGATCCACCGATGTCATTGCATGTATGTTCTTTTCACTAACAACAAGCTGAGTCATTGCATGTGTGTTCTTTTCACTAAGAACAACTGGAGTCATTGCATGTGTGTTCTTTTTACTAATGCAACACCAGGATCATTTCATGGCTGTTTTTCTCACATACCACCTATGGATCCACCAGTGTCATTGCATGTGTGTTCTCTTGACAATCCACACATGGATCCACCAGTGTCATTGCATGTGTGTTCTTTTTAGTAATAACAACCAGAGTCATTGAAATGTGTGTTCTTCTCACATACCACCTATGGATCCACCAGTGTCATTGCATGTGTGTTCATTTCATAATCCACCTATGGATCCACCAGTGTCATTGCATGTGTGTTCTTTTTAGTAACAACAACCAGAGTCATTTTGCATGTGTGTTCTTTTCACATACCACCTATGGATCCACCAGTGTCATTGCATGTGTGTTCTTTTCACTAACAACAACTAGAGTCATTTCATGTGTGTTCTTTTCACATACCACATATGGATCCACCAGTGTCATTGAAATGTGTGTTCTCTACAGAGACCACACATGGATCCACCAGTGTCATTGCATGTGTGCTCTTTTTAGTAACAACAACCAGAGTCATTTTGCATGTGTGTTCTTTTCACATACCACCTATGGATCCACCAGTGTTATTGCATGTGTGTTCTTTTCACAATCCACCCATGGATCCACCAGTGTGATTGCATCTGTGTGCTTTTTAGTAACAACAACCAGAGTCATTGAAATGTGTGTTCTTTTCACATACCACATATGGATCCACCAGTGTCATTGCATGTGTGTTCTTTTCACATGGATCCACCAGAGTCATTGCATGTGTGTTCTTTTTAGTAACAACAACCAGAGTCATTTTGCATGTGTGTTCTTTTCACATACCACCTATGGATCCACCAGTGTCATTGCATGTGTGTTATTTTTAGTAACAACAACTAGAGTCATTTTGCATGTGTGTTCTTTTCACATACCACCTATGGATCCACCAGTGTCATTGCATGTGTGTTCTTTTCACTAACAACAACCAGAGTCATTGCATGTGTGTTCTTTTCACATACCACATATGGATCCACTAGTGTCATTGAAATGTGTGTTCTCTACATACACCACACATGGATCCACCAGTTTCATTGCATGTGTGTCCTTTTTAGTAACAACAACCAGAGTCATTGAAATGTGTGTTCTTTTCACATACCACTTATGGATCCACCAGTGTCATTGCATGTGTGTTCTTTTCACTAACAACAACTAGAGTCATTGCATGTGTGCTCTTTTCACAATCCACATCTGGATCCAAAAGTGTCATTGCATGTATGTTCTTTTCACAATCCACCCATGGATCCACCGGTGTCATTGCATGTGTGTTCTTTTCACTAACAACAACTGGAGTCATTGCATGTGTGTTCTTTTTACTAACAACAACCAGAGTCATTGAAATGTCTGCTCTCTTCAGAAACCACACATGGATCCACAAATGTCATTGCATGTTTGTTCTTTTCACTAACAACAACCAGAGTCATTGCATGTGTGTTCTTTTCACATACCACATATGGATCCACCAGTGTCATTGCATGTGTGCTCTTTTCACAATCCACCCATGGATCCACCAGTGTCATTGCATGTGTGTTCTTTTTAGTAACAACAACCAGAGTCATTGAAATGTGTGTTCTTCTCACATACCACCTATGGATCCACCAGTGTCATTGCATGTGTGTTCATTTCATAATCCACCTATGCATCCACCAGTGTCATTGCATATATGTTATTTTTAGTAACAACAACCAGAGTCATTGGATGTGTGTTCTTTTCACATACCACATATGGATCCACCAGTGTCATTGAAATGTGTGTTCTCTACAGAGACCACACATGGATCCACCGATGTCATTGCATGTATGTTCTTTTCACTAACAACAACTGGAGTCATTGCATGTGTGTTCTTTTCACTAAGAACAACTGGAGTCATTGCATGTGTGTTCTTTTTACTAACAGCAACCAGGATCATTTCATGGCTGTTTTTCTCACATACCACCTATGGATCCACCAGTGTCATTGCATGTGTGTTCTCTTCACAATCCACACATGGATCCACCAGTGTCATTGCATGTGTGTTCTTTTTAGTAACAACAACCAGTCATTGAAATGTGTGTTCTTCTCACATACCACCTATGGATCCACCAGTGTCATTGCATGTGTGTTCATTTCATAATCCACCTATGGATCCACAAGTGTCATTGCATGTGTGTTCTTTTTAGTAACAACAACCAGAGTCATTTTGCATGTGTGTTCTTTTCACATACCACCTATGGATCCACCAGTGTCATTGCATGTGTGTTCTTTTCACTAACAACAACTAGAGTCATTTCATGTGTGTTCTTTTCACATACCACATATGGATCCACCAGTGTCATTGAAATGTGTGTTCTCTACAGAGACCACACATGGATCCACCAGTGTCATTGCATGTGTGCTCTTTTTAGTAACAACAACCAGAGTCATTTTGCATGTGTGTTCTTTTCACATACCACCTATGGATCCACCAGTGTTATTGCATGTGTGTTCTTTTCACAATCCACCCATGGATCCACCAGTGTGATTGCATCTGTGTTCTTTTTAGTAACAACAACCAGAGTCATTGAAATGTGTGTTCTTTTCACATACCACATATGGATCCACCAGTGTCATTGCATGTGTGTTCTTTTCACATGGATCCACCAGAGTCATTGCATGTGTGTTCTTTTTAGTAACAACAACCAGAGTCATTTTGCATGTGTGTTCTTTTCACATACCACCTATGGATCCACCAGTGTCATTGCATGTGTGTTATTTTTAGTAACAACAACCAGAGTCATTTTGCATGTGTGTTCTTTTCACATACCACCTATGGATCCACCAGTGTCATTGCATGTGTGTTCTTTTCACTAACAACAACCAGAGTCATTGCATGTGTGTTCTTTTCACATACCACATATGGATCCACTAGTGTCATTGAAATGTGTGTTCTCTACATATACCACACATGGATCCACCAGTTTCATTGCATGTGTGTTCTTTTTAGTAACAACAACCAGAGTCATTGAAATGTGTGTTCTTTTCACATACCACTTATGGATCCACCAGTGTCATTGCATGTGTGTTCTTTTCACTAACAACAACTAGAATCATTGCATGTGTGCTCTTTTCACAATCCACGTATGGATCCAAAAGTGTCATTGCATGTATGTTCTTTTCGCAATCCACCCATGGATCCACCGGTGTCATTGCATGTGTGTTCTTTTCACTAACAACAACTGGAGTCATTGCATGTGTGTTCTTTTTACTAACAACAACCAGAGTCATTGAAATGTCTGCTCTCTTCAGAAACAACACATGGATCCACAAATGTCATTGCATGTTTGTTCTTTTCACTAACAACAACCAGAGTCATTGCATGTGTGTTCTTTTCACATACCACATATGGATCCACCAGTGTCATTGCATGTGTGCTCTTTTCACAATCCACCCATGGATCCACCAGTGTCATTGCATGTGTGTTCTTTTTAGTAACAACAACCAGAGTCATTGAAATGTGTGTTCTTCTCACATACCACCTATGGATCCACCAGTGTCATTGCATGTGTGTTCATTTCATAATCCACCTATGCATCCACCAGTGTCATTGCATATATGTTCTTTTTAGTAACAACAACCAGAGTCATTGGATGTGTGTTCTTTTCACATACCACATATGGATCCACCAGTGTCATTGAAATGTGTGTTCTCTACAGAGACCACACATGGATCCACCGATGTCATTGCATGTATGTTCTTTTCACTAACAACAACTGGAGTCATTGCATGTGTGTTCTTTTCACTAAGAACAACTGGAGTCATTGCATGTGTGTTCTTTTTACTAACAGCAACCAGGATCATTTCATGGCTGTTTTTCTCACATACCACCTATGGATCCACCAGTGTCATTGCATGTGTGTTCTCTTCACAATCCACACATGGATCCACCAGTGTCATTGCATGTGTGTTCTTTTTAGTAACAACAACCAGAGTCATTGAAATGTGTGTTCTTCTCACATACCACCTATGGATCCACCAGTGTCATTGCATGTGTGTTCATTTCATAATCCACCTATGGATCCACCAGTGTCATTGCATGTGTGTTATTTTTACTAACAACAACCAGAGTCATTTTGCATGTGTGTTCTTTTCACATACCACCTATGGATCCACCAGTGTCATTGCATGTGTGTTCTTTTCACTAACAACTAGAGTCATTTCATGTGTGTTCTTTTCACATACCACATATGGATCCACCAGTGTCATTGAAATGTGTGTTCTCTACAGAGACCACACATGGATCCACCAGTGTCATTGCATGTGTGCTCTTTTTAGTAACAACAACCAGAGTCATTTTGCATGTGTGTTCTTTTCACATACCACCTATGGATCCACCAGTGTTATTGCATGTGTGTTCTTTTCACAATCCACCCATGGATCCACCAGTGTGATTACATCTGTGTTCTTTTTAGTAACAACAACCAGAGTCATTGAAATGTGTGTTCTTTTCACATACCACATATGGATCCACCAGTGTCATTGCATGTGTGTTCTTTTCACATGGATCCACCAGAGTCATTTCATGTGTGTTCTTTTTAGTAACAAAAACCAGAGTCATTTTGCATGTGTGTTCTTTTCACATACCACCTATGGATCCACCAGTGTCATTTCATGTGTGTTATTTTTAGTAACAACCAGAGTCATTTTGCATGTGTGTTCTTTTCACATACCACCTATGGATCCACCAGTGTCATTGCATGTGTGTTCTTTTCACTAACAACAACCAGAGTCATTGCATGTGTGTTCTTTTCACATACCACATATGGATCCACTAGTGTCATTGAAATGTGTGTTCTCTACATAGACCACACATGGATCCACCAGTTTCATTGCATGTGTGTTCTTTTTAGTAACAACAACCAGAGTCATTGAAATGTGTGTTCTTTTCACATACCACTTATGGATCCACCAGTGTCATTGCATGTGTGTTCTTTTCACTAACAACAACTAGAGTCATTGCATGTGTGCTCTTTTCACAATCCACATATGGATCCAAAAGTGTCATTGCATGTATGTTCTTTTCACAATCCACCCATGGATCCACCGGTGTCATTGCATGTGTGTTCTTTTCACTAACAACAACTGGAGTCATTGCATGTGTGTTCTTTTTACTAACAACAACCAGAGTCATTGAAATGTGTGCTCTCTTCAGAGACCACAGATGGATCCACCAGTGTCATTGCATGTGTGTTCTTTTCACTAACAACCAGAGTCATTGCATGTGTGTTCTTTTCACATACCACATATGGATCCACCAGTGTCATTGCATGTGTGCTCTTTTCACAATCCACCCATGGATCCACCAGTGTCATTGCATGTGTGTTCTTTTTAGTAACAACAACCAGAGTCATTGAAATGTGTGTTCTTCTCACATACCACCTATGGATCCACCAGTGTCATTGCATGTGTGTTCATTTCATAATCCACCTATGGATCCACCAGTGTCATTGCATGTGTGTTCTTTTTTGTAACAACAACCCGAGTCATTTTGCATGTGTGTTCTTTTCACATACCACCTTTGGATCCACCAGTGTCGTTGCATGTGTGTTCTTTTCACTAATAACAACTAGAGTCATTTCATGTGTGTTCTTTTCACATACCACATATGGATCCACCAGTGTCATTGAAATGTGTGTTCTCTACAGAGACCACACATGGATCCACTAGTGTCATTGCATGTGTGCTCTTTTTAGTAACAACAACCAGAGTCATTTTGCATGTGTGTTCTTTTCACATACCACCTTTGGATCCACCAGTGTTGTTGCATGTGTGTTCTTTTCACTAATAACAACTAGAGTCATTTCATGTGTGTTCTTTACACATACCACATATGGATCCACCAGTGTCATTGAAATGTGTGTTCTCTACAGAGACCACACATGGATCCACCAGTGTCATTGCATGTGTGCTCTTTTTAGTAACAACAACCAGAGTCATTTTGCATGTGTGTTCTTTTCACATACCACCTATGGATCCACCAGTGTTATTGCATGTGTGTTCTTTTCACAATCCACCCATGGATCCACCAGTGTGATTGCATCTGTGTTCTTTTTAGTAACAACAACCAGAGTCATTGAAATGTGTGTTCTTTTCACATACCACATATGGATCCACCAGTGTCATTGCATGTGTGTTCTTTTCACATGGATCCACCAGAGTCATTGCATGTGTGTTCTTTTTAGTTACAACAACCAGAGTCATTGCATGTGTGTTCTTTTCACATACCACATATGGATCCACCAGTGTCATTGAAATGTGTGTTCTCTACAGAGACCACACATGGATCCACCGATGTCATTGCATGTATGTTCTTTTCACTAACAACAACTGGAGTCATTGCATGTGTGTTCTTTTCACTAAGAACAACTGGATTCATTGCATGTGTGTTCTTTTTACTAACAGCAACTAGGATCATTTCATGGCTATTTTTCTCACATACCACCTATGGATCCACCAGTGTCATTGCCTGTGTGTTCTCTTCACAATCCACACATGGATCCACCAGTGTCATTGCATGTGTGTTCTTTTTAGTAACAACAACCAGAGTCATTGAAATGTGTGTTCTTCTCACATACCACCTATGGATCCACCAGTGTCATTGCATGTGTGTTCATTTCATAATCCACCTATGGATCCACCAGTGTCATTGCATGTGTGTTCTTTTTAGTAACAACAACCAGAGTCATTTTGCATGTGTGTTCTTTTCACATACCACCTATGGATCCACCAGTGTCATTGCATGTGTGTTCTTTTCACTAACAACAACTAGAGTCATTTCATGTGTGTTCTTTTCACATACCACATATGGATCCACCAGTGTCATTGAAATGAGTGTTCTCTACAGAGACCACACATGGATCCACCAGTGTCATTGCATGTGTGCTCTTTTTAGTAACAACAACCAGAGTCATTTTGCATGTGTGTTATTTTCACATACCACCTATGGATCCACCAGTGTTATTGCATGTGTGTTCTTTTCACAATCCACCCATGGATCCACCAGTGTGATTACATCTGTGTTCTTTTAAGTAACAACAACCAGAGTAATTGAAATGTGTGTTCTTTTCACATACCACATATGGATCCACCAGTGTCATTGCATGTGTGTTCTTTTCACATGGATCCACCAGAGTCATTTCATGTGTGTTCTTTTTAGTAACAAAAACCAGAGTCATTTTGCATGTGTGTTCTTTTCACATACCACCTATGGATCCACCAGTGTCATTGCATGTGTGTTATTTTTAGTAACAACAACCAGAGTCATTTTGCATGTGTGTTCTTTTCACATACCACCTATGGATCCACCAGTGTCATTGCATGTGTGTTATTTTCACTAACAACAACCAGAGTCATTGCATGTGTGTTCTTTTCACATACCACATATGGATCCACTAGTGTCATTGAAATGGGTGTTCTCTACATAGACCACACATGGATCCACCAGTTTCATTGCATGTGTGTTCTTTTTAGTAACAACAACCAGAGTCATTGAAATGTGTGTTCTTTTCACATACCACTTATGGATCCACCAGTGTCATTGCATGTGTGTTCTTTTCACTAACAACAACTAGAGTCATTGCATGTGTGCTCTTTTCACAATCCACATATGGATCCAAAAGTGTCATTGCATGTATGTTCTTTTCACAATCCACCCATGGATCCACCGGTGTCATTGCATGTGTGTTGTTTTCACTAACAACAACTGGAGTCATTGCATGTGTGTTGTTTTTACTAACAACAACCAGAGTCATTGAAATGTGTGCTCTCTTCAGAGACCACAGATGGATCCACCAGTGTCATTGCATGTGTGTTCTTTTCACTAACAACCAGAGTCATTGCATGTGTGTTCTTTTCACATACCACATATGGATCCACCAGTGTCATTGCATGTGTGCTCTTTTCACAATCCACCCATGGATCCACCAGTGTCATTGCATGTGTGTTCTTTTTAGTAACAACAACCAGAGTCATTGAAATGTGTGTTCTTCTCACATACCACCTATGGATCCACCAGTGTCATTGCATGTGTGTTCATTTCATAATCCACCTATGGATCCACCAGTGTCATTGCATGTGCGTTCTTTTTAGTAACAACAACCCGAGTCATTTTGCATGTGTGTTCTTTTCACATACCACCTTTGGATCCACCAGTGTCGTTGCATGTGTGTTCTTTTCACTAATAAGAACTAGAGTCATTTCATGTGTGTTCTTTTCACATACCACATATGGATCCACCAGTGTCATTGAAATGTGTGTTCTCATGAGACCACACATGGATCCACCAGTGTCATTGCATGTGTGCTCTTTTTAGTAACAACCAGAGTCATTTTGCATGTGTGTTCTTTTCACATACCACCTTTGGATCCACCAGTGTCGTTGCATGTGTGTTCTTTTCACTAATAACAACTAGAGTCATTTCATGTGTGTTCTTTTCACATACCACATATGGAACCACCAGTGTCATTGAAATGTTCGTTCTCTACAGAGACCACACATGGATCCACCAGTGTCATTGCATGTGTGCTCTTTTTAGTAACAACAACCAGAGTCATTTTGCATGTGTGTTCTTTTCACATACCACCTATGGATCCACCAGTGTTATTGCATGTGTGTTCTTTTCACAATCCACCCATGGATCCACCAGTGTGATTGCAGCTGTGTTCTTTTTAGTAACAACAACCAGAGTCATTGAAATGTGTGTTCTTTTCACATACCACATATGGATCCACCAGTGTCATTGCCTGTGTGTTCTCTTCACAATCCACACATGGATCCACCAGTGTCATTGCATGTGTGTTCTTTTTAGTAACAACAACCAGAGTCATTGAAATGTGTGTTCTTCTCACATACCACCTATGGATCCACCAGTGTCATTGCATGTGTGTTCATTTCATAATCCACCTATGGATCCACCAGTGTCATTGCATGTGTGTTCTTTTTAGTAACAACAACCAGAGTCATTTTGCATGTGTGTTCTTTTCACATACCACCTATGGATCCACCAGTGTCATTGCATGTGTGTTCTTTTCACTAACAACAACTAGAGTCATTTCATGTGTGTTCTTTTCACATACCACATATGGATCCACCAGTGTCATTGAAATGAGTGTTCTCTACAGAGACCACACATGGATCCACCAGTGTCATTGCATGTGTGCTCTTTTTAGTAACAACAACCAGAGTCATTTTGCATGTGTGTTCTTTTCACATACCACCTATGGATCCACCAGTGTTATTGCATGTGTGTTCTTTTCACAATCCACCCATGGATCCACCAGTGTGATTACATCTGTGTTCTTTTTAGTAACAACAACCAGAGTAATTGAAATGTGTGTTCTTTTCACATACCACATATGGATCCACCAGTGTCATTGCATGTGTGTTCTTTTCACATGGATCCACCAGAGTCATTTCATGTGTGTTCTTTTTAGTAACAACAACCAGAGTCATTTTGCATGTGTGTTCTTTTCACATACCACCTATGGATCCACCAGTGTCATTGCATGTGTGTTATTTTTAGTAACAACAACCAGTCATTTTGCATGTGTGTTCTTTTCACATACCACCTATGGATCCACCAGTGTCATTGCATGTGTGTTATTTTCACTAACAACAACCAGAGTCATTGCATGTGTGTTCTTTTCACATACCACATATGGATCCACTAGTGTCATTGAAATGGGTGTTCTCTACATAGACCACACATGGATCCACCAGTTTCATTGCATGTGTGTTCTTTTTAGTAACAACAACCAGAGTCATTGAAATGTGTGTTCTTTTCACATACCACTTATGGATCCACCAGTGTCATTGCATGTGTGTTCTTTTCACTAACAACAACTAGAGTCATTGCATGTGTGCTCTTTTCACAATCCACATATGGATCCAAAAGTGTCATTGCATGTATGTTCTTTCACAATCCACCCATGGATCCACCGTGTCATTGCATGTGTTCTTTTCACTAACAACAACTGAGTCATTGCATGTGTGTGTTGTTTTTACTAACAACAACCAGAGTCATTGAAATGTGTGCTCTCTTCAGAGACCACAGATGGATCCACCAGTGTCATTGCATGTGTGTTCTTTTCACTAACAACCAGAGTCATTGCATGTGTGTTCTTTTCACATACCACATATGGATCCACCAGTGTCATTGCATGTGTGCTCTTTTCACAATCCACCCATGGTTCCACCAGTGTCATTGCATGTGTTTTCTTTTTAGTAACAACAACCAGAGTCATTGAAATGTGTGTTCTTCTCACATACCACCTATGGATCCACCAGTGTCATTGCATGTGTGTTCATTTCATAATCCACCTATGGATCCACCAGTGTCATTGCATGTGCGTTCTTTTTAGTAACAACAACCCGAGTCATTTTGCATGTGTGTTCTTTTCACATACCACCTTTGGATCCACCAGTGTCGTTGCATGTGTGTTCTTTTCACTAATAAGAACTAGAGTCATTTCATGTGTGTTCTTTTCACATACCACATATGGATCCACCAGTGTCATTGAAATGTGTGTTCTCTACAGAGACCACACATGGATCCACCAGTGTCATTGCATGTGTGCTCTTTTTAGTAACAACAACCAGAGTCATTTTGCATGTGTGTTCTTTTCACATACCACCTTTGGATCCACCAGTGTCGTTGCATGTGTGTTCTTTTCACTAATAACAACTAGAGTCATTTCATGTGTGTTCTTTTCTCATACCACATATGGATCCACCAGTGTCATTGAAATGTGTGTTCTCTACAGAGACCACACATGGATCCACCAGTGTCATTGCATGTGTGCTCTTTTTAGTAACAACAACCAGAGTCATTTTGCATGTGTGTTCTTTTCACATACCACCTAGGGATCCACCAGTGTTATTGCATGTGTGTTCTTTTCACAATCCACCCATGGATCCACCAGTGTGATTGCATCTGTGTTCTTTTTAGTAACAACAACCAGAGTCATTGAAATGTGTGTTCTTTTCACATACCACATATGGATCCACCAGTGTCATTGCATGTGTGTTCTTTTCACATGGATCCACCAGAGTCATTGCATGTGTGTTCTTTTTAGTAACAACAACCAGAGTCATTTTGCATGTGTGTTCTTTTCACATACCACCTATGGATCCACCAGTGTCATTGCATGTGTGTTATTTTTAGTAACAACAACCAGAGTCATTTTGCATGTGTGTTCTTTTCACATACCACCTATGGATCCACCAGTGTCATTGCATGTGTGTTCTTTTCACTAACAACAACCAGAGTCATTGCATGTGTGTTCTTTTCACATACCACATATGGATCCACTAGTGTCATTGAAATGTGTGTTCTCTACATAGACCACACATGGATCCACCAGTGTCATTGCATGTGTGTTGTTTTTAGTAACAACAACCAGAGTCATTGAAATGTGTGTTCTTTTCACATACCACTTATGGATCCACCAGTGTCATTGCATGTGTGTTCTTTTCACTAACATCAACTAGAGTCATTGCATGTGTGCTCTTTTCACAATCCACATATGGATCCAAAAGTGTCATTGCATGTATGTTCTTTTCACAATCCACCCATGGATCCACCGGTGTCATTGCATGTGTGTTCTTTTCACTAACAACAACTGGAGTCATTCCATGTGTGTTCTTTTTACTAACAACAACCAGAGTCATTGAAATGTGTGCTCGCTTCAGAGACCACAGATGGATCCACCAGTGTCATTGCATGTGTGTTCTTTTCACTAACAACCAGAGTCATTGCATGTGTGTTCTTTTCACATACCACATATGGATCCACCAGTGTCATTGCATGTGTGCTCTTTTCACAATCCACCCATGGATGCACCAGAGTCATTGCATGTGTGTTCTTTTTAGTAACAACAGCTAGAGTCATTGAAATGTGTGTTCTTCTCACATACCACCTATGGATCCACCAGTGTCATTGCATGTGTGTTCATTTCATAATCCACCTATGGATCCACCAGTGTCATTGCATGTGTGTTCTTTTTAGTAACAACAACCCGAGTCATTTTGCATGTGTGTTCTTTTCACATACCACCTTTGGATCCACCAGTGTCGTTGCATGTGTGTTCTTTTCACTAATAACAACTAGAGTCATTTCATGTGTGTTCTTTTCACATACCACATATGGATCCACCAGTGTCATTGAAATGTGTGTTCTCTACAGAGACCACACATGGATCCACCAGTGTCATTGCATGTGTGCTCTTTTTAGTAACAACAACCAGAGTCATTTTGCATGTGTGTTCTTTTCACATACCACCTTTGGATCCACCAGTGTTGTTGCATGTGTGTTCTTTTCACTAATAACAACTAGAGTCATTTCATGTGTGTTCTTTTCACATACCACATATGGATCCACCAGTGTCATTGAAATGTGTGTTCTCTACAGAGACCACACATGGATCCACCAGTGTCATTGCATGTGTGCTCTTTTTAGTAACAACAACCAGTCATTTTGCATGTGTGTTCTTTTCACATACCACCTATGGATCCACCAGTGTTATTGCATGTGTGTTCTTTTCACAATCCACCCATGGATCCACCAGTGTGATTGCATCTGTGTTCTTTTTAGTAACAACAACCAGAGTCATTGAAATGTGTGTTCTTTTCACATACCACATATGGATCCACCAGTGTCATTGCATGTGTGTTCTTTTCACATGGATCCACCAGAGTCATTGCATGTGTGTTCTTTTTAGTAACAACAACCAGTCATTTTGCATGTGTGTTCTTTTCACATACCACCTATGGATCCACCAGTGTCATTGCATGTGTGTTATTTTTAGTAACAACAACCAGAGTCATTTTGCATGTGTGTTCTTTTCACATACCACCTATGGATCCACCAGTGTCATTGCATGTGTGTTCTTTTCACTAACAACAACCAGAGTCATTGCATGTGTGTTCTTTTCACATACCACATATGGATCCACAAGTGTCATTGAAATGTGTGTTCTCTACATAGACCACACATGGATCCACCAGTGTCATTGCATGTGTGTTGTTTTTAGTAACAACAACCAGAGTCATTGAAATGTGTGTTCTTTTCACATACCACTTATGGATCCACCAGTGTCATTGCATGTGTGTTCTTTTCACTAACATCAACTAGAGTCATTGCATGTGTGCTCTTTTCACAATCCACATATGGATCCAAAAGTGTCATTGCATGTATGTTCTTTTCACAATCCACCCATGGATCCACCGGTGTCATTGCATGTGTGTTCTTTTCACTAACAACAACTGGAGTCATTCCATGTGTGTTCTTTTTACTAACAACAACCAGAGTCATTGAAATGTGTGCTCGCTTCAGAGACCACAGATGGATCCACCAGTGTCATTGCATGTGTGTTCTTTTCACTAACAACCAGAGTCATTGCATGTGTGTTCTTTTCACATACCACATATGGATCCACCAGTGTCATTGCATGTGTGCTCTTTTCACAATCCACCCATGGATGCACCAGAGTCATTGCATGTGTGTTCTTTTTAGTAACAACAACCAGAGTCATTGAAATGTGTGTTCTTCTCACATACCACCTATGGATCCACCAGTGTCATTGCATGTGTGTTCATTTCATAATCCACCTATGGATCCTACAGTGTCATTGCATGTGTGTTCTTTTTAGTAACAACAACCCGAGTCATTTTGCATGTGTGTTCTTTTCACATACCACCTTTGGATCCACCAGTGTCGTTGCATGTGTGTTCTTTTCACTAATAACAACTAGAGTCATTTCATGTGTGTTCTTTTCACATACCACATATGGATCCACCAGTGTCATTGAAATGTGTGTTCTCTACAGAGACCACACATGGATCCACCAGTGTTATTGCATGTGTGCTCTTTTTAGTAACAACAACCAGAGTCATTTTGCATGTGTGTTCTTTTCACATACCACCTATGGATCCACCAGTGTTATTGCTTGTGTGTTCTTTTCACAATCCACCCATGGATCCACCAGTGTGATTGCATCTGTGTTCTTTTTAGTAACAACCAGAGTCATTGAAATGTGTGTTCTTTTCACATACCACATATGGATCCACCAGTGTCATTGCATGTGTGTTCTTTTCACATGGATGCACCAGAGTCATTGCATGTGTGTTCTTTTTAGTAACAACAACCAGAGTCATTTTGCATGTGTGTTCTTTTCACATACCACCTATGGATCCACCAGTGTCATTGCATGTGTGTTATTTTTAGTAACAACAACCAGAGTCATTTTGCATGTGTGTTCTTTTCACATACCACCTATGGATCCACCAGTGTCATTGCATGTGTGTTCTTTTCACTAACAACAACCAGAGTCATTGCATGTGTGTTCTTTTCACATACCACATATGAATCCACTAGTGTCATTGAAATGTGTGTTCTCTACAGAGACCCCACATGGATCCACCAGTGTCATTGCATGTGTGTTCTTTTTAGTAACAACAACCAGAGTCATTGAAATGTGTGTTCTTTTCACATACCACTTATGGATCCACCAGTGTCATTGCATGTGTGTTCTTTTCACTAACAACAACCAGAGTCATTGCATGTGTGCTCTTTTCAGAATCCATATATGGATCCAAAAGTGTCATTGCATGTATGTTCTTTTCACAATCCACCCATGGATCCACCGGTGTCATTGCATGTGTGTTCTTTTCACTAACAACAACTGGAGTCATTGCATGTGTGTTCTTTTTACTAACAACAACCAGAGTCATTGAAATGTGTGCTCGCTTCAGAGACCACAGATGGATCCACCAGTGTCATTGGATGTGTGTTCTTTTCACTAACAACCAGAGTCATTGCATGTGTGTTCTTTTCAGATACCACATATGGATCCACCAGTGTCATTGCATGTGTGCTCTTTTCACAATCCACCCATGGATCCATCAGTGTCATTGCATGTGTGTTCTTTTTAGTAACAACGACCAGAGTCATTGAAATGTGTGTTCTTCTCACATACCACCTATGGATCCACCAGTGTCATTGCATGTGTGTTCATTTCATAATCCACCTATGGATCCACCAGTGTTATTGCATGTATGTTCTTTTTAGTAACAACAACCAGAGTCATTGCATGTGTGTTCTTTTCACATACCACATATGGATCCACCAGTGTCATTGAAATGTGTGTTCTCTACAGAGACCACACATGGATCCACCGGTGTCATTGCATGTATGTTCTTTTCATTAACAACAACTAGAGTCACTGCATGTGTGCTCTTTTCACTAACAACAACTGGAGTCATTGCATGTGTGTTCTTTTTACTAACAACAACCAGAGTTGTCAGGGGGATGATCCCCAGGTACCCCAACCGGACAAGAAATCGGATCGCTTGGTGACCGATCAGATGCCGGACAAGGCAAGACAGGCCGGCTATCGCATGGTAGCCGGATCAGCATGGAGCAGCCGGCTACGGCGACGTAGCCGGAACCAATCAGTGAGACAGGACGGCGGGCGGTCACGGTATGCCTGACGATGACAAGACCGTAACCACCCGCCATACCAAGACTTTGCGGGATGACGCAGAACAAAGTGGGTCTGATGTCGACGACAAGCTCAGACGATGTCCGCTATGCCACGATACATACGCCAGACTCAATGTGACATACCATCGGATATCAGATGACCAGCCGGCTGGGACCCGCATGTGGGCTGCCGGTCGGATCGCCATGAGATCGCTGCCTCTCTGCCTATATAAGGAGAGGCAAGGCCTCAGTAGTAAGGGTTGGTCTCATTGCATTTAAGGCAGTTTCTAGAGAATACAACTCGAGGAGCACTTGTAGTTCGTATATCCCACATAGTCAGATCCAGCAGGACTAGGAGCTTTACCTCATCACGAGGGCTCCGAACCTGGGTACTTCCTGCGTCCAGCTACGCTTGCTTGTATCCAATCCCGCCTGCGGACATCGTCGATAGTTTCCCTGCTAGTCCCCACACCTCTATCTGAACTCTTCAAGTACTGTCGTTCCCAATACAACGACAGTTGGCGCCCACCATGGGGCAAGATGGCTTCGACTGGATTCACGTTCTGCACGGGACCCCGCACTTCAGCCGGTGAGCGTGTGGCCTCCGGCCTGGTGCTCATGCTCGGCAAATTTGACTACGTCATCGATAACGCTTCATGCTTCACCGGAGCCTCCTTCCCGATGAATGGGACCGTCCTACTATTCGGCGACCTCCCTGTCTACGTCGCCACCGTTCCGGAGCATTTCCCTAGCAAAATCATCTCTGTCGCGGAGCTGCCGCATCCGGGCGGTAGCGCCTCCGTCGCATCCTACGGCGTGGAGGTCATGATGGCCGGCTCCAGCACTCACCCCTGCTAGCCGCGGGAGCAAGGCGCGGACGAGGTTGGAACTTCTGCCCCTCTGCAGCCTCGGAACCCAGTGGAGGATGCCATTGATCGGCTCCTGACGCCAGTCAACCTCGGGGATAACCCGGAGGAGGCGAAGGCCAACTTCGCCATGGAGAGATAGATCCTCCTCCAGTAGGCCATGGATCTGGCGGCAACCCGCAAGCAACTCGAGATCACCCGGCGCGAGTACAACCGCGCGCATGGCTTCACTCTGGCTACCGCAGAGCCGAGCCGGCGCAGCCAGGTGCGGCGCCGGGGCGGCGAGCTAGGCGGTAGGATGGAAAAGGATGGGGAGCCAGATCTCGCGCCCGCCCTCATCCGGCCCACCTACAGCACGCCCATTAAGAACATGCGCGCGGCGCGAGCCGCGGCAGAAGAACTGCTTAGTCTAGAGGGCGAGGAGCGAGCCCGCCAGCACGCTCACGTGCAGGAGCTCCTCCGCATCGTGGACGAGCAGGCTGATGGCAACCGGCAGACGCAGGAGGACCCCAGCTACTGCAGGGGGAGCAAGCTACCTGCCAACAGCAGGGGTGCGCCGCGCGACACCCAGCAGCGCCTCCTCAGCCGCTAAGGCGCCAAAGCGTCGAGTTCGCAAGGGCCACCGCTAGGAGTAGACGGTGAATAGCAACCCGCCGCGTCCCCTCCACCAACCGGAGCACCCAGACCCGCTGGTTCCCATCTCTTGGGCCAGGTGGGAGCATCCAACCTAGACTGTCCGGATGCCAGTGACCGCATCGAACTCCTCGCTCAAGCGTGCATCACGGAGGAAGAAGATTCTACCGGTCTGGTTTGTTTCGGACCCCGCATCCGGAACGAGCCGTTTCCGGATAAGTTCTCCCTACCCCCAAGTACGACAGCAGCATGAAGCCAGAAGATTGGCTGACCGACTATGCTACGGCAGTCGGCATCGCCCATGGGAACAAGCGCACAGCCATGCGCTACGTCCCCCTTATGCTAACCGGGTTGGCAAGGATGTGGCTCAACAGCCTTGCGCCCAATAGCATCAACGCCTGGCCAGACTTCGAGAAGGTGTTCGTCCGCAACTTTAACGACATGTACAAGCGTCCGGGGCGCCCACGCGACCTGGCCTTGTGCGTCTAGGGTGACCGCGAGACCGACCGTGAGTACCTCGCCAAGTGGACGGAGCTGCACAACACCTGCGAGGGCATCCTAGAGGGCCAGGCCATCAGTTTCTTCATCGAGGGGTGCCGAGAAGGCACCATGCTTCGCCACCGGCTACTGTGTGATGAGCCGAAAACCATGGTGGAGCTCATGACGGTTGCGGACCAGTACGCCACGGCGGATGCCGCCATGAAGAAGCCCCTCCGAGTAAATGCTGACAGGCGTTCGACTCCTACGGAGCCGGCTCGCGACCGTCTGACAATCCGGCCGGCGAAGCCGGATCCTCCAGGCGCCACGACAATGACAACCGGTTCCATGGGGAACGCCAATCCGGGCAACAGAAGCCCCGCTACCACGCGCGGCAGGTCAATGCTGTGGAGGGTGCGCCCGACGCACCGGCCAACGATGCAAGGAGGCAGAAGCCACGGCTCACCTTCGACCAGATGTTCGACGGCCCGTGCAAGTGGCATAGAGGTCCCTTCAAACCGGCTACGTAGACCACTCGGAATTGCAGCTGGACCCGCCAGCTAAAAGATCAGGGTAACCAGCCTCGTCTCCCCCTACCCCCTCCTAGTGGACCACCACCACCGGCTAGGGGAGCCGGCAATGATGGTAACGACGGCAACGGCGGCAACAACAACAATGGCTACCCCCAGCCGCACGCCGCTTACCACATCTTCGAGACGGAGCTGGGCGACAAGCATAGCCACACGCGACGCTCCAAGGAGGTCAATGCCATCGTCTCTCCGGTCCCCCAGTACCTGAACTGGTCGGAAACCCCCGTCACCTGGAGCCGCGCAGACCAGCCGGAGCAGCTGCCGACTCCCGGGGGCTACGCCATGGTGCTCGACCCCCTCATCCTCTCCAATGCGCACACCTACCAATTCTCGCGTGTCCTCATCGATGGAGGCAGCAGCCTCAACCTCCTCTACCAGTCCTCGCTGGAGAAGCTGGGCATTCGCGAATGCGACCTGCACCCGACTACCACAACGTTCCATGGCGTACTGCCGGGGCCAGCCTGCGCCCCACTGGGGAAAATCTAGCTGGACGTCATCTTCGGGACCGAGGAGAATTTCTGCCATGAGCCAATTTGGTTCGAGGTGGTAAACCTGACGAGCTCCTACCATGCTCTCCTCGGGAACCCCGCCCTCGTGACGATTTGGTTCATGGCCGTCCCCCACTACGCGTACCTCAAGACGAAGATGCCGGGATCCCATGGTGTGATCACCGTCGCCGGCTGTTTCAGGCGGTCGATGGAGTGCGCCTCAGCCGGTTCCAAACTGGCAGAGGCCCTCATCATAGCCAAGGAGAAGCGCGTGATCATGCGCAATGTGGCCATGGCCCAGCAGGACATGCCGGCCAGCAGCAAACCGGCTGGAGAAGGAGCTTTCCAACCGGCAAAGGAGACAAAGAGGATCCTGCTCGACCCCTCCGACCCGACTAAGTTCGTCACCATTGGTGCCGGCTTGGACAACAAATAGGAAGGCGCGCTCATCGACTTCCTCCGTGAGAATCGGGACATCTTTGCATGGTCCCCCAAGGACATGCCGGGTGTGCCGAGGGAGTTCGCCGAGCACTCACTTCATGTGTGGCTGGATGCCAAACCGGTCAAGCAACCTCTGCGCCAGTTCGCAGAGGAGAAGAGGAAGATAATCGGTGACGAGATCACCTGGATCCTTGCAGCCGGGTTCATCATGGAAGTAAACCACTTGGATTGGCTGGCGAACCCAGTCCTGGTGTTGAAGAAGAACAAGACCTGGTGCATGTGTATCGACTATACCAGCCTGAACAAGGCATGCCCGAAAGACCCCTTCGCCTTGCCCCGTATCGATCAAGTTATCGATTCCACGGTCGGCTGTGATTTGTTGTATTTTCTAGATTGCTGTTCCGGTTACAATCAGATCCAGTTAAACCCGGCTGATCAGATTAAGAAATCATTTATCACCCCCTACGGGGCTTTCTGCTACGTAACCATTCCTTTCGGTCTAAAGAATGCAGGCGCTACCTATCAGCGTTGCATGCAGAAGTGCTTGCACTCGCAGATAGGCCGAAATGTGCATGCTTATGTGGACGATGTGGTCATCAAGACCAAGGAGAAGCACACCCTCCTCGAGGATCTGGGAGAGACATTCGGCAACCTCCGCCAGTACCAGATGAAGCTAAACCTAGAGAAGTGCGTCTTCGGAGTGCCATCTGGTCAGCTCCTCAGCTTCCTCGTATCACAATGAGGCATCGAGGCAAATCCGGAGAAGATCGCGGACATCGAAAGGATGCAGCCGCCCAGGAGCCTGCTTGGAGTCCAAAAGTTCATCGGATGCTGCCTCCTCACCGTTTACGTCACCAAATGGGGAGAAGGCACTCCTGTTGTACCAGCTGATGAAGAAGACGGACAAGTTCTACTGGACTTCGCAAGCCAACACCGCGTTTCATGACCTCAAGCGCATGCTATCCACAGTGCCGGTTCTAGCCACGCCAGCTAGCAAGGAGCCGATGTTGCTCTATATAGAATCCATCAGCCGGGTCGTCAACGTCGTCCTGGTGGTGGAGCGCCCCGAGGAAGGCAAGGCTCAGCTGGTTCAGAGGCCCGTCTACTACCTCAGCGAGGTTCTCTCCCTCTCCAAGCAGAACTACCCCCACTACCAGAATATGTGCTACGGCGTGTGCCTGGCATGCAAGAAGCTCAAGCACTACTTCTAGGAGCATCCGATTAAGGTCGTGTGCACCGCACCCCTTTCAGAAATCATCGGCAACAAAGACGCCACCGGCCGAGTCGCCAAATGGGCCATCGAGCTCGCCGCCTACTCCATCCAGTACGAGCCTTGGCTCACGATCAAGTCGCAGGCATTGGCAGTCTTCCTCGTCGACTAGGCCGAGACCCAGTACCTCCCACCGGTTCCGGATTCGGACCACTGGAAGATGCACTTCGACGGGTCGAAGATGCTCGGGGGCTTGGGAGCCGGCATCGTGCTCACCTCGCCCAAGGGAGACCGGCTGGAGTACTTGCTGCAGATCCACTTCAAGGCCTCCAACAACATAGCCAAATATGAGGCACTAGCGCATGGACTCCGGCTAGCCAAGGAGATCGGTATCTACCGGGTCCTTTGCTTCGGTGATTCGGATCTGGTGGTACAGCAAGTATCCAGAGAATGGGACGCCAGAGATGCAAACATGGCCCTCTACCGGTTCCACATCTAGAAGCACAACGCCTCCTTCGACGGATGCGAATTCCATCACGTCCCCCACATCAACAACGAGGCAGCCGATTCGCTCGCCCGAATCAGATCCACCAGGTAGGCAATCCCACCAGGGGTTTCCCTGGAGCACCTGCGCAAGCCCTCCATCAACCCATCGCCAGAGTTAGACTCCATCGTCTGGGCAGGAAGCGCTCCGGCTGACATAGCAGCAGAAACGGAGCCGGCAGAGCCGCCAAAGAAGAATACCCGCACCAACTCCGGCAAGGCAGTGCCCTCCAGCTCGCAAGACCCAGGGGCTGCCGGTTCGTCAAGCATCTTGGGGGCTGCCGTCCCGGGTACGCCATCCGGACGAACCCCCGACATCCTCGTCATTCGGGAAGTGCCATCCTGGGCACAGCCCTTCATGAGCTACATCGCCAACGGAGAACTTCCGGATGACGAGGTGGAGGCTAGGCAAATCCGGCACGTGCGCACACGTACACCATCATCAACGGCGAACTGTACAAGCGCAGCGTATCCTACATTTTTCAAAGGTGTGTCGACGTAGACACGGGCTACCGGCTACTCAAGGACATC
The DNA here is from genome assembly GCA_023614405.1 of Avena insularis. Classification (NCBI taxonomy): domain Eukaryota; kingdom Viridiplantae; phylum Streptophyta; class Magnoliopsida; order Poales; family Poaceae; genus Avena; species Avena insularis. Next base: position 119,738,461 of record CM042688.1, on the reverse strand, counting down.
CACCAGGGCGAGTGCGGGCACCATGCTTCGTCAAGGGAGATAGTCACCAAGGCGTTTCGCCATGGTTTCTATTGGCCCACCGCCCTCGAGGACGCTGAGTAGCTGGTCCACGCGTGCAATGGGTGCTAGCGCTTCAGGCAGCTCAGGCACATGCCAACTTCGGTACTCAAGACCATACCGATCATTTGGCCCTTCGTGGTTTGAGGTCTCGACATGGTTGGTCCCTTCAAGCGAGCACGCGCGGGTATGACCCATCTGCTGGTGGCGGTGGATAAATTCACGAAGTGGATCAAGGCCAAGCCTATCCGGAAGCTGGACGGGGCGACAGTCATCACCTTCTTCACCGACATCATCAACCGGTTTGGCTACCCCAACAGCATCATCACAGACAACGACACGAACTTCGCCAAGGGGGCCTTCGCCTGTTTCTGCAGCAACAAAGGCATCCGGCTGGACCTTGCCTCCGTCGCGCACCCACAGTCCAAAGGGCAAGTCAAAAGAGCAAACGGCTTGGTGCTAGCAGGTATCAAGCCGCGTCTCATCGAGCCATTGGAGCGGTCACCCAGATGCTGGATCGAGGAGCTTCTGGCTATGCTGCGGAGCCTCCGCACCACACCGAATAGATCAACCGGCTACACACCGTTCTTCCCGGTCTACAGATCGGAAGATGTCCTCTCCGTGGACATCGAGTTCGACACACCGTGCAAGCTCCTATACGACGAAAAGGCCAACCAAGAGGCATGGGAGGACGGAGTGGACCTCCTGGAGGAGGCCCGCGAGCTGGCTCTGTCCAGGTCAGCCCTGTACCAACAATGGCTACGCCGCTACCATTCAAGCCGAATCCGCCCAGTCGCGTTCCGCGAGGGCGACCTGGTTCTCCGGCTGGTGCAAGACACGAAGGGCATGCACAAGTTATCGCCACCTTGGGAGGGCCCCTTCATCATCAGCCGGGCGCTGCCCAACGACTCCTACTACCTCATTGACGCGCAACAGCCGTGCAAGAACAAGATGGACAAATCAGACGAGGAGACCGAGCATCCCTGGAACGCGGCCTTGCTGCGCCCGTTTGACACCTAGTCGCTAGAAAGTGTATGTATCCCGCAAACCCTATGAATGAAAATGCGGACCCCTACGAGATGCTCAAGGGCTCCTTGCTAGAAATGTGTTTTCGCATCTGTTTTATGGTTCTGATTTTCCGGCTTCGGCAACCCCTACCCGGGGGCTCGCCGGCTGGCCCGGCCTGCTAAGTCAACAAACCAACTGAGTAGTGTGCGATGATGTCAGAGGCCCACTCTTCGTCTCAGCTACAGACCGCAACCCGGCTATCCGGCTAGCAAGAGCAAAAGCCCGAGTCATCCCACACGAAAAATGGGGAGGAGATGTGACAGACCGGGCGTCTCGGCCTTGCAACTAGCTTAAGCCAATCCGGTTACTAAGCCGTTAGTACCATGCGCGATGTACTGTTAGCTTCCTTCGATTCCGGCTGCAGACCGCAACCCGGCTGCCCGGCAAGGACACAGCGAAAACAGCAGAGCACATGGGAAAGCGACCAAGTGTCCAGAGAGGAGCAAGCTAGTTTCCGAAAAAACAAATCCGTCCTTCAGCTACAATTTGCCAGACTAACCTATTAACCTGTGAGGATGTATGTGTATGTATATTCTTGTCCGACTACCTCGAGTCGGAATTCAAGAAAGGAGAAGAAGATTCGAAGTCCTTGCCTTCATCAAGCGCTCCGAATCTCGGGGGCTACACCCACTGGGTGTGCTCGCGCGCCCCCAGTGGAATCTTGTAGTTCCTGACCGGCTAAGGGCATTTAGCCTACTGCTCGAGCCTGTGTGAGGGCAAGGGTAGGACCAAGAGAAGGCAAGAAAGATTCAAGCACTGCCACGCTACTCCAATCTGGCTACACCCAGTGGGTGTGCTCGCGTGCCCCCACTGGAATATTAGTTCCCCGGCTGAAGGTGTTCAGCCAGCAAAAGCAGCCGACTAAGACGAGTCTAGTCGGATAAAGTTAGAAGACGTGGGAAAAAGAAGGAAGATTCGAAGCACTAGGATACGCCAGCTACTACGAATCTCAGGGGCTACACCTAGTGGGTGCGTTAGCGCGCCCCCACTGGCGGTGCAGTTCCCCCGGCTAAAGGTGTGTAGACGGATGAAGTAAGCTAGGTAAAGTCAACCGGCAAAATGTTGAAAGAAAATTCAAAGCACACAAGTTGAAGGAAACTCAAGCAAGTTCAATATTGGCGAGAAAAGAAAAAAGGGAGACAAAGCTCCCATAAGTTCACCCGGTGTTAGAGACAGCCGGTACAGATAGACAAGTTTCAAACAGAACTAAAGCAAGACAAATACACCCGGCATCCCGGGGCAACGACTAAGCGGCAGGACCCTTGCCGTGAGGAGCTTCTTGGCCGGCAGAAGCTTCAGGCGGAGGAGGAGGCGTGGCGCTCGATCCGTTCCGCGCCGCAGGCGCTGCGCTGGCCTTCCACATCAGGAGTGCCGACGGACTCCGAGTCGGTGAGCACCTCGTCGGGGTCCACGTAGTCGGCGATCTTGATGGCGGATCCGTGGAGCTCCGGATGGGCTTGGCGGATGGCAGCAAGGTCAGCACCGGCACGGAAGCCTCCGTCGATCTTCTCGATGCGGGCGTCCTTGTACTAGGAGAGCATGAGGGCCAGAGCCATCTCCGCTTCGGCTCGCACCGCCAAGTCCCACAGCCGGCACCTTCCCCACCCTCACAGCTAGCTGCGCCATCGTCTCCGGAACCGGAGCATCCGGCCACAGGAAGGAGAAGACATCCCGTGCCGCTTGATGAAGCTTGGCAGCTTCTTCGCCAAGAAGAACGACGAGCTCCTGGGCCGTCGGCTGCGCTCCCGGCCAGTTCTCCTGCAGCCGGTTGTAGGCTAGCAGGTCTATGCCGGGATAAAATGCTGTCAGAAAAGAGAGTCAGATCCGGCTACCGGATCTGGAAAGAAAAGAAGGTGGAGAAGAGGAACTCACCCTTAGTCGTGTGGCCAACCTGCATCAGCTCCTCCACCAGAGCCTTCTCCTTCGTCGCAAGCTGTTTGATCTCTTTCTCTTGGTCCTTGTTCTGGGCCTCGAGAAGATTGAAGGCTTCGATGCAAAGTGAGGCGCGTCGGTCGCTTGATGGTGGCCTCCAGGCCGTCTACCCTCGCGTGCCAATCCTTGTTCTGCAGCCGCAGAGTAGAGTTGGACTTGCTCAACCGGTCGTTCGCTTTCTTCAAGCGATCGATCTCACGCTAAGCGCACACGAGGATGGCTGGGACAAAACCGGTTATCAGTAAAAAAAGAGAGACGGATGAAGCAAACTTACTCTAGGAAGTCCCTGAAGCAGCCGAAGCCGCTTCTAGGGACTGGTTCCCCGGCCGCCTCCAAAGCGGATCTCCTTCACTGCCAGTTCGAGGGTGGCGGCGAGGTCCGTCAGCGAGGCAGCGGAGGAAGTGTCATCATCCACGGCGTTGACGGCCAAGGACTCCTTCACGGAAATCACCGACGTCCTCCACTCCTCCCCCGGCTCTTCGTCGGAGTTGTCATCGCAGACAACCACGATCTCCTTGCCGGTAGTGGCCCCCCGCGCACCTGCGGAAGAGCCACCCGGCTGAGGATCCTCCGCCTCCGGCTGAACCACCACATTCGGCTGCGGACCCTTCGCTCTGGCTGAGGCAGCCGGTTCAGATCGAGGTGGTGGCGGAGGCAGCGCCACGGGAGAAGGAGGGGCACGGGCAGGCGCGGCCGGAGCGCGAGGCGGCGACCCGGTCGGTGCTCGAGCCGGGCTCGCGGCTCCAAAGGAAACCAGCACGCTAAGAAGACAAAAGAGGAGAGGAAGGAAAGAAAACAAATAAGTCAAGGACAGAAAGGCGGGAAAAGAAACAGGTAGAAAATGATAAAGGCAAGGGGAGGAGGGACGTACCCCGGCACAACCAGAGGTGGCCCCTTCTTCCGGCCAAGGCGGCTCGGTGGCAGGGCGCTGGTCCAGCTCCTCTTGGGGGGCGGCTCCTCCGTGGCAGGCCGGCGGGAGCTAGAATGGCTGGAGCCGCTCCCGCCAGCTTCGCCGTCCGTCGCAGAGCGCGGCGCCGGATCGATGGTCGGCGCGGCCTCCTCCTCCTCGTGAACCTCCGCATGGGGGTTGGCAGACGGCTCATCATTCCGGCTGGGGAAGGAATCGCCATCCCCGTCCGACTCCTCGCCGGACCGCCGAGCACGCGGCTTGGGCAAGTCAGGCGTGAACTCCTCAAGGGGAGCCTCACCCTCCTCGCAAAGGATGCAAGTGAAGATATGCCGAATACAAGAAGTTAGCCGGACAAAACAAGAAAGAAATGCAAGAAGTACAAAAGAAGCCTCCGGCTAGAAAAACTTACCCGGAGCACGCGGTTCTCCCGGATGCAACGGCATCATCAGCCGGGACATCCAGCTGAGGGTGATGTCCAGGCCGGTTAGCCGGCAGGTGACGAGGGAGCGCATGCGCTGCTGCATCATGTCCGACTCCGCCTTGTCGCCGTGGATCTTCAGCTTCTAGTTCTGTCGGCTGGACTCGAGATCCTGGAAAGCTGGAAGATTGATCCGGTCGACATTGGTGACGTTCTTGACGTAGAAGTACGACTGCTGCCACAGTCGTACCGTGTCATGGAGCAAGACCTTGGGGTAGCCGGATTGGGCGCGGGAGTAGATGGAGGCGCCACGCATTTACGCATTAGCGACCCTTCGTATCGCACTTACGCCGGACTTAAGAGCCGGAAGAGCCCGATCCGGCTGGATCCCGAGGTAGCTCTCGCAGAAGGCCATGAAGTGCGCCAACGTCCCAATTGCGTTGGCACCGAGATGGTGGAGGCGCAGGTCGAAGAACGCCAGGAAGGTGAGGAAGAAGGGGTGCACCGGCAAGGCGAACCCGCACGCCAGATGGGAGAGGAAGATGACACACTCCCCCTCCGCCGGGTGCGGCGACACCTCTCCCGCCGGTGCCAACCGCACCGCCACTTCCTCCTCCGGTGGAAGGACGCGGGTTGCACGATACTTTTGGATGTGGTCCTCCGTGACGGAGGAGCCACACCAACCTCCGCGGTCGGCTGCCATTGCCGGCTGACAAGGAGGCACGACGGTGGAGGAGTGACGGTGGCCCGTACCGCCAACGACGAAAAGCGAGCGGCGCAGCGGGCTACAGCAGCAGCAGAGCAAGGGCGCAAAGGGCAGGAGCGCGCTAGGAAGAGGAAAACTGGAGCGGGGGAGCGAAGGAGAGGAACTACTCCCCCGCGGCATCCCTTTTAAAGGACGAGAAGCGCAACCGTCAACAGCACCACGTGGCCCGCATCCGGACGACCCTCACCCAATCACGCCCAGATCCCGTGGCGCACGCTGGATGCGCATAAGATCCGGAGCGGAACCGGCCGGGCAGCTTCGAGGCGACGGCGACGGACGTTACGCTGCCGCAGTGTAATGATGGCGCAGCGTACGGGCGCGCCAAGACTAACGCTATGGGTAGCGCGATCGCCAGGAGCAGCCGGACACAAATTCAAAATCAGGAGGGAGCACGCGCACATTTTGCCTAAGGGCGGAATCCACACGCGCTCGGGGGCTAGTGTCAGGGGGATGATCCCCAGGTACCCCAACCGGCCGGACAACAGAAGACAGCCGGCTATCGCATGGTAGCCGGATTAGCAGAAGCGGCCACGGGACGAGCCGGAACCAATCGATGAGACAGATGGCATGCGACGGTGCATGGTACGCCTCAGATGATGACAAGACCGGCAACCACCCGGCCATACCGAAGACTTTGCGGGCATGATGCAGGAATAGTGGCCCGATGCTGATGATAGGCTCGCACAGCGTCCACTGTGCCTACGACAGCCATACCGCTCAAACTCCGATGTGACATACCGTACCGGATACTGTAGATGACCAGCCGGCTGGGACCCGCATGTGAGGCCCGCCAGTCAGGTCAGCTAGTGAGACCGTTGCCTCTCTGCCTATATAAGGAGAGGCAAGGCCTCAGTAGTAAGGGTTGGTCTCATTGCATTTAAGGCAGTACCTAGAGAATACAGCTCAAGGAGCACTTGTAGTTCGTATATCCCATATAGTCAGATCCGGCAGGAGTACGAGCTTTACCTCATCACGAGGGCTCCGAACTTGGGTACTTCCTGCGTCCAGCTATGATTGCATGTGTCTTCATTTTACTAACAACAACAAGAGTCATTTCATGGGTGTTCTTCTCACATACCACCTATGGATCCACCAGTTTCATTGCATGTGTGTTCTCTTCACAATCCACACATGGATCCACCAGTGTCATTGCATGTGTGTTCTTTTTAGTAACAACAACCAGAGTCATTGAAATGTGTGTTCTTTTAACATACCACCTATGGATCCACCAGTGTCATTGCATGTGTGTTCTTTTCACTAATAATAACCAGAGTCATGGCATGTGTGTTCTTTTTAGTAACAACAACCAGAGTCATTTTGCATGTGTGTTCTTTTCACATACCACCTATGGATCCACCAGTGTCATTGCATGTGTGTTCTTTTCACTAACAACAACCAGAGTCATTGCATGTGTGTTCTTTTCACATACCACATATGGATCCACCAGTGTCATTGAAATGTGTGTTCTCTATAGAGACAACACATGGATCCACCAGTGTCATTGCATGTGTGTTCTTTTTAGTAACAACAACCAGAGTCATTTTGCATGTGTGTTCTTTTCACATACCACCTATCGATCCACCAGTGTCATTGCATGTGTGTTCTTTTCACTAACAACAACCAGAGTCATTGCATGTGTGTTCTTTTCACATGCAACATATGGGTCCACCAGTGTCATTGAAATGTGTGTTCTCTATAGAGACCACACATGGATCGACCACTGTCATTGCATGTGTGTTCTTTTTACTAACAACAACCAGAGTCATTTCATGTGTGTTCTTTTTACTAACAACAACCAGAGTCATTTCATGGCTGTTCTTCTCACATACCACCTATGGATCCACCAGTTTCATTGCATGTGTGTTCTCTTCACAATCAACACATGGATCCACCACTGTCATTGCATGTGTGTTCTTTTTAGTAACAACAACCAGAGTCTTTGAAAGTTGGGTACGTCTCACATACCACCTATGGATCCACCAGTCATTGCATGTGTGTTCATTTCTTAATCCACCTATGGATCCACCAAAGGTCATGCATGTGGGTTCTTTTTAGTAACAACAACCAGAGTCATTTTGCATGTGTGTTCTTCTCACATACCACCTATGGATCCACCAGTGTCATTGCATGTGTGTTCTTTTCACTAACAACAACCAGAGTCATTGCATGTGTGTTCTTTTCAAATACCACGTATGGATCCACCAGTGTCATTGAAATGTGTGTTCTCTACAGAGACCACACATGGATCCACCAGTGTTAATGCATGTGTGTTCTTTTTAGTAACAACAACCAGAGTCATTTTGCATGTGTGTTCTTTTCACATACCACCTATGGATCCACCAGTGTCATTGCATGTGTGTTCTTTACACAATCCACCCATGGATCCACCAGTGTCATTGCATGTGTGTTCTTTTTACTAACAACAACTAGAGTCATTGAAATGTGTGTTCTTTTCACATACCATCGATGGATCCACGAGTGTCATTGCATGTGTGTTCTTTTCAATAACAACAACCAGAGTCGTTGCATGTGTGTTCTTTTTAGTAACAACAACCAGAGTCATTTTGCATGTGTGTTCTTTTCACATACCACCTATGGATCCACCAGTGTCATTGCATGTGTGTTCTTTTCACTAACAACAACCAGGGTCATTGCATGTGTGTTCTTTTCACATACCACATATGGATCCACCAGTGTCATTACATGTGTGTTTCTCTGAGACCACATTGATCCACCGGTGTCATTGCATGTGTGTTCTTTTTAGTAACAACAACTAGAGTCATTTTGCATGTGTGTTCTTTTCACATACCAACTATGGATCCACTAGTGTCACTGCATGTGTGTTCTTTTCACTAACAACAACCAGAGTCATTGCATGTGTGTTCTTTTCACATACAACATATGGATCCACCAGTGTCATTGAAATGTGTGTTCTTCTTAAATACCACCTATGCACCCACCAGTGTCATTGCATGTGTGTTCATTTCATAATCCACCAATGGATCCACCTGTGTCATTGCATGTATGTTCTTTTTACTAACAACAAACCAGAGTCATTGCATGTGTGTTCTTTTCACATACCACATATGGATCCACCAGTGTCATTGAAATGTGTGTTCTCTACAGAGACCACACATGGATCCACCAGTGTCATTGCATGTGTGTTCTTTTTAGTAACAACAACCAGAGTCATTTTGCATGTGTGTTCTTTTCACATACCACCTATCGATCCACCAGTGTCATTGCATGTGTGTTCTTTTCACTAATAACAACCAGAGTCATTGCATGTGTGTTCTTTTCACATGCCACATATGGGTCCACCAGTGACATTGAAATGTGTGTTCTCTATAGAGATCACACATGGATCCACCGGTGTCATTGCATGTATGTTCTTTTCACTAACAACAACTGGAGTCATTGCATGTGTGCTCTTTTCACTAACAACAACTAGAGTCATTGCATGTGTGCTCTTTTCACTAACAACAACTGGAGTCATTTCATGGTCGCTCTTCTCACATACCACCTATGGATCCACCAGTTTCATTGCATGTGTGTTCTCTTCACAATCAACACATGGATCCACCACTGTCATTGCATGTGTGTTCTTTTTAGTAACAACAACCAGAGTCATTGAAATGTGTGTTGTTGTCACATACCACCTATGGATCCACCAGTGTCATTGCATGTGTGTTCATTTCTTAATCCACCTATGGATCCACCAGTGTCAGTGCATGTGGGTTCTTTTAGTAACAACAACCAGAGTCATTTTGCATGTGTGTTCTTTTCACATACCACCTATGGATCCACCAGTGTCATTGCATGTGTGTTCTTTTCACTAACAACAACCAGAGTCATTGCATGTGTGTTCTTTTCAAATACCACGTATGGATCCACCAGTGTCATTGAAATGTGTGTTCTCTACAGAGACCACACATGGATCCACCAGTGTCATTGCATGTGTGTTCTTTTTAGTAACAACAACCAGAGTCATTTTGCATGTGTGTTCTTTTCACATACCACATATGGATCCACCAAAGGTCATTGCATGTGTTCTTTTTATATACCACCTATGGATCCACTAGTGTCATTGCATGTGTGTTCATTTCATAATCCACCTATGGATCCACCTGTGTCATTGCATCTATGTTCTTTTTAGTAACAACAACCAAAGTCATTGCATGTGTGTTCTTTTCACATACCACATATGGATCCACCAGTTTCATTGAAATGTGTGTGCTCTACAGAGACCACACATGGATCCACCGGTATCATTGCATGTATGTTCTTGTCACTAACAACAACTGGAGTCATCGCATGTGTGCTCTTTTCACTAACAACAACTGGAGTCATTGCATGTGTGTTCTTTTTACTAACAACAACCAAAGTCATTTCATGGTTGTTCTTCTCACATACCACCTATGGATCCACCAGTGTCATTGCATGTGTGTTCTCTTCACAATCCACACATAGATCCACCAGTGTCATTGCATGTGTGTTCTTTTTATTAACAACCAGAGTCATTGGATTGTGTGTTCTTCTCACATACCACCTATGGATCCACCAGTGTCATTGCATGTGTGTTCATTTCATAATCCACCTATGGATCCACCAGCGTCATTGCATGTGTGTTCTTTTCACATACCACATATGGATCCACCAGTGTCATTGCATGTGTGTTATTTTCACTAACAACAACCAGAGTCATTGCATGTGTGTTCTTTTCACATACCACATATGGATCCACCAGTGTCATTGAAATGTGTGTAATCTACAGAGACCACACATGGATCCATCAGTGTCATTGCATGTGTGTTCTCTTTAGTAACAACAACCAGAGTCATTTTGCATGTGTGTTCTTCTCACATACCACCTATGGATCCACCAGTTTCATTGCATGTGTGTTCTCTTCACAATGCACACATGGATCCACCACTGTCATTGCATGTGTGTTCTTTTTAGTAAGAACAAGCAGAGTCATTGAAATGTGTGTTCTTCTCACATACCACCTATGGATCCACCAGTGTCATTGCATGTGTGTTCATTTCATAATCCACCTATGGATCCACCAGTGTCAGTGCATGTGTGTTCTTTTTAGTAACAACAACCAGAGTCATTTTGCATGTGTGTTCTTTTCACATACCACCTATGGATCCACCAGTGTCATTGCATGTGTGTTCTTTTCACTAACAACAACCAGAGTCATTGCATGTGTGTTCTTTTCACATACCACATATGGATCCACCAGTGTCATTGAAATGTGTGTTCTCTACAGAGACCACACATGGATCCACCAGTGTCATTGCATGTGTGTTCTTTTTAGTAACAACAACCAGAGTCATTTTGCATGTGTGTTCTTTTCACAATCCACCCATAGATCCACCAGTGTCATTGCATGTGTCTTCTTTTGACTAACAACAACCAGAGTCATTGCATGTGTATTCTTTTCACATACCACCTATGGATCCACCAGTGTCATTGCATGTGTGCTCTCTACAGTGACCACATATGGATCCACCAGTGTCATTTCATGTGTGTTCTTTTTAGTAATAACAACCAGAGTCATTTTGCATGTGTGTTCCTTTCACATACCACCTATGGATCCACCAATGTCATTGCATGTGTGTTCTTTTCACTAACAACAACCAGAGTCATTGCATGTGTGTTCTTTTCACATACCACATATGGATCCATAAGTGTCATTGAAATGCGTGTTCTCTATAGAGACCACACATGGATCCACCGGTGTCATTGCATGTATGTTCTTTTCACTAACAACAACTGGAGTCATTGCATGTGTGCTCGTTTCACTAACAACAACTGGAGTCATTGCATGTGTGTTCTTTTTACTACTAACAACCAGAGTCATTTCATGGGTGTTCTTTTCACAAACAACAACCAGAGTCATTGCATGTGTGTTCTTTTCACATACCACATATGGATCCACCAGTGTCATTGAAATGTGTGTTCTCTATAGACCCCACATGGATCCACCAGTGCCATTGCATGTGTGTTCTTTTTAGTAACAACAACCAGAGTCATTTTGCATGTGTGTTCTTTTCACATACCACCTATCGATCCACCAGTGTCATTGCATGTGTGTTCTTTTCGCTAACAACTACCAGAGTCATTGCATGTGTGTTCTTGTCACATGCCACATATGGATGCACCAGTGTCATTGCATGTGTGTTCTTTTCACTAACAATGACCAGAGTCATTGCATGTGTGTTCTTTTCACATGCCACATATGGATCCACCAGTGTCATTGAAATGTGTGTTCTCTGAGACCACACATGGATCCACCTGTCATTACATGTATGTTCTTTTCACTAACAATAACTGAGTCATTGCATGTGTGCTCTTTTCACTAACAACAACTGGAGTCATTGCATGTGTGTTCTTTTTACTAACAACAACTAGAGTCATTTCATGTCTGTTCTTCTCACATACCACCTATGGATCCACCAGTTTCATTGCATGTGTGTTCTCTTCACAATCCACACATGGATCCACCACTGTCATTGCATGTGTGTTCTTTTTAGTAAGAACAATCAGAGTCATTGAAATGTGTGTTCTTCTAACATACCACCTATGGATCCACTAGTGTCATTGCATGTGTGTTCATTTCATCATCCACCTATGGATCCACCAGTGTCAGTGCATGTGTGTTCTTTTTAGTAACAACAACCAGAGTCAATTTGCATGTGTGTTCTTTTCACATACCACCTATGGATCCACCAGTGGCATTGCATGTGTGTTCTTTTCACTAACAACAACCAGAGTCATTGCATGTGTGTTCTTTTCACACACCACATATGGATCCACCAGTGTCATTGAAATGTGTGTTCTCTACAGAGACCACACATGGATCTACCAGTGTCATTGCATGTGTGTTCTTTTAGTAGCAATAACTTGAGTCATTTTGCATGTGTGTTCTTTTCACATACCACCTATGTATCCACCAGTGTCATTGCATGTGTCTTCTTTTCACTAACAACAACCAGAGTCATTGCATGTGTGTTGTTTTCACATACCACATATGGATCCACCAGTGTCATTGAAATGTGTGTTCTCTACAGAGACCACACATGGATCTACCAGTGTCATTGCATGTGTGTTCTTTTTAGTAGCAATAACCAGAGTCATTTTGGATGTGTGTTCTTTTCACATACCACCTATGGATCCACCAGTGTCATTGCATGTGTCTTCTTTTCACTAACAACAACCAGAGTCATTGCATGTGTGTTGTTTTCACATACCACCTATGGATCCACCAGTGTCATTGCATGTGTGCTCTCTACAGAGACCACACATGGATCTACCAGTGTCATTGCATGTGTGTTCTTTTTAGAGGCAATAAACAGAGTCATTTTGCATATGTGTTCTTTTCACATACCACCCATGGATCCACCAGTGTCATTGCATGTGTATTCTTTTTAGTAACAACAACCAGAGTCATTGAAATGTGTGTTCTTTTCACATACCACCTATGGATCCACCAGTGTCATTGCATGTGTGTTCTTTTCACTAAGAACAACCATAGTCATTGCATGTGTGTTCTTTTTAGTAACAACAACCAGTCATTTTGCATGTGTGTTCTTTTCACATACCACCTATGGATCCACCAGTGTGATTGCATGTGTCTTGTTTTCACTAACAACAACCAGAGTCATTGCATGTGTGTTGTTTTCACATACCACCTATGGATCCACCAAGAAATATTTCATGTGTGCTCTCTACAGAGACCACATATGGATCCACCGTGTCATTTCATGTGTGTTCTTTTTAGTAATAACAACCAGAGTCATTTTGCATGTGTGTTCTTTTCACATACCACCTATGGATCCACCAATGTCATTGCATGTGTGTTCTTTTCACTAACAACAACCAGAGTCATTGCATGTGTGTTCTTTTCACATACCACATATGGATCCACAAGTGTCATTGAAATGTGTGTTCTATTAAGACCACACATTGATCCACAAATGTCATTGCATGTGTGTTCTTTTCACTAACAACAACTGGAGTCATTGCATGTGTGCTCTTTTCACTAACAACAACTGGAGTCATTGCATGTGTGTTCTGTTTACTAACAACAACCAGAGTCATTTCATGGGTGTTCTTCTCACATACCACCTATGGATCCACCTGGGCCGTTGCATGTGTGTTCTCTTCAGAATCCACAAATGGATCCACCAGTGTCATTGCATGTGTGTTCTTTTTAGTAACAACAAGCAGAGTCATTGAAATGTGTATTCTTCTCACATACCACCTATGGATCCACCAGTGTCATTGCATGTGTGTTCATTTCATCATCCACCTATGGATCCAGCAGTGTCAGTGCATGTGTGTTCTTTTAGTAACAACAACCATAGTCATTTTGCATGTGTGTTCTTTTCACAAACCACCTATGGATCCACCAGTGGCATTGCATGTGTGTTCTTTTCACTAACAACAACCAGAGTCATAGCATGTGTGTTCTTTTCACATACCACATATGGATCCACCAGTGTCATTGAAATGTGTGTTCTCTATAGAGACCACACATGGATCTACCAGTGTCATTGCATGTGTGTTCTTTTTAGTAGCAATAACCAGAGTCATTTTGCATGTGTGTTCTTTTCACATACCACCTATGGATCCACCAGTGTCATTGCATGTGTGTTCTTTTCACAATCCACCCATGGATCCACCAGTGTCATTGCATGTGTGTTCTTTTTAGTAACAACAACCAGAGACATCAAAATGTGTGTTCTTTTCACATACCACCTATGGATCCACCAGTGTCATTGCATGTGTGTTCTTTTCACTAACAACAATCAGAGTCATTGCATGTGTGTTCTTTTCACATACCACATATCGATACACCAGTGTCATTGCATGTGTCCTCTCTACAGAGACCACACATGGATCGACCGGTGTCATTGCATGTGTGTTCTTTTTAGTAACAATAACCAGAGTCATTTTGTATGTGTGTTCTTTTCACATACCACCTATGGATCCACCAGTGTCATTGCATGTGTGTTCTTTTCACAATCCACCCATGGATCCACCAGTGTCATTGCATGTGTATTGTTTTTAGTAACAACAACCAGAGTCATTGAAATGTGTGTTCTTTTCACATACCACCTATGGATCCACCAGTGTCATTGCATGTGTGTTACTTTCACTAACAACAACCAGAGTCATTGCATGTATGTTCTTTTTAGTAACAACAACCAGAGTCATTTTGCATGTGTGTTCTTTTCACATACCACCTATGGATCCACCAGTGTCATTGCATGTGTCTTCTTTTGACTAACAACAACCAGAGTCATTGCATGTGTGTTGTTTTCACATACCACCTATGGATCCACCAGTGTCATTGCATGTGTGCTCTCTACAGAGACCACATATGGATCCACCAGTGTCATTTCATGTGTGTTCTTTTTAGTAATAACAACCAGAGTCATTTTGCATGTGTGTTCTTTTCACATACCACCTATGGATCCACCAATGTCATTGCATGTGTGTTATTTTCACTAACAACAACCAGAGTCATTGCATGTGTGTTCTTTTCACATACCACATATGGATCCATAAGTGTCATTGAAATGTGTGTTCTCTATAGAGACCACACGGATCCACCGGTGTCATTGCATGTATGTTCTTTTCAATAACAACAACTGGAGTCATTGCATCTGTGCTCGTTTCACTAACAACAACTGGAGTCATTGCATGTGTGTTCTTTTTACTAACAACAACCAGAGTCATTTCATGGGTGTTCTTTTCACTAACAACAACCAGAGTCATTGCATGTGTGTTCTTTTCACATACCACATATGGATCCACCAGTGTCATTGAAATGTGTGTTCTCTATAGAGACCACACATGGATCCACCAGTGCCATTGCATGTGTGTTCTTTTTAGTAACAACAACCAGAATCATTTTGCATGTGTGTTCTTTTCACATACCACCTATCGATCCACCAAAGGTCATTGCATGTGTGTTCTTTTACTAACAACAACGGAGTCATTGCATGTGTTTTCTTTTAAAATTCCACATATGGATCCACCAGTGTCATTGCATGTGTGTTATTTTCACTAACAACGACCGGAGTCATTGCATGTGTGTTCTTTTCACATGCCACATATGGATCCACTAGTGTCATTGAAATGTGTGTTCTCTACAGAGACCACACATGGTTCCACCGGTGTCATTGCATTAATTGTCTTTTTACTAACAACAACTGGAGTCATTGCATGTGTGTTCTTTTCGCATACCACATATGGATCCACCAGTGTCATTGAAATGTGTGTTCTCTATAGAGACAACACATGGATCCACCAGTGTCATTGCATGTGTGTTCTTTTTAGTAACAACAACCAGAGTCATTTTGCATGTGTGTTCTTTTCACATACCACCTATCGATCCACCAGTGTCATTGCATGTGTGTTCTTTTCACTAATAACAACCAGAGTCATTGCATGTGTGTTCTTTTCACATGCAACATATGGGTCCACCAGTGTCATTGAAATGTGTGTTCTCTATAGAGACCACACATGGATCGACCACTGTCATTGCATGTGTGTTCTTTTTACTAACAACAGCCAGAGTCTTTTCATGTGTGTTCTTTTTACTAACAACAACCAGAGTCATTTCATGGCTGTTCTTCTCACATACCACCTATGGATCCACCAGTTTCATTGCATGTGTGTTCTCTTCACAATCAACACATGGATCCACCACTGTCATTGCATGTGTGTTCTTTTTAGTAACAACAACCAGAGTCTTTGAAATGTGTGTTCTTCTCACATACCACCTATGGATCCACCAGTGTCATTGCATGTGTGTTCATTTCTTAATCCACCTATGGATCCACCAGTGTCAGTGCATGTGGGTTCTTTTTAGTAACAACAACCAGAGTCATTTTGCATGTGTGTTCTTCTCACATACCACCTATGGATCCACCAGTGTCATTGCATGTGTGTTCTTTTCACTAACAACAACCAGAGTCATTGCATGTGTGTTCTTTTCAAATACCACGTATGGATCCACCAGTGTCATTGAAATGTGTGTTCTCTACAGAGACCACACATGGATCCACCAGTGTTAATGCATGTGTGTTCTTTTTAGTAACAACAACCAGAGTCATTTTCATGTGTGTTCTTTTCACATACCACCTATGGATCCACCAGTGTCATTGCATGTGTGTTCTTTACACAATCCACCCATGGATCCACCAGTGTCATTGCATGTGTGTTCTTTTTACTAACAACAACTAGAGTCATTGAAATGTGTGTTCTTTTCACATACCACCGATGGATCCACGAGTGTCATTGCATGTGTGTTCTTTTCAATAACAACAACCAGAGTCGTTGCATGTGTGTTCTTTTTAGTAACAACAACCAGAGTCATTTTGCATGTGTGTTCTTTTCACATACCACCTATGGATCCACCAGTGTCATTGCATGTGTGTTCTTTTCACTAACAACAACCAGGGTCATTGCATGTGTGTTCTTTTCACATACCACATATGGATCCACCAGTGTCATTACATGTGTGCTCTCTACAGAGACCACACATTGATCCACCGGTGTCATTGCATGTGTGTTCTTTTTAGTAACAACAACCAGAGTCATTTTGCATGTGTGTTCTTTTCACATACCAACTATGGATCCACTAGTGTCATTGCATGTGTGTTCTTTTCACTAACAACAACAAGAGTCATTGCATGTGTGTTCTTTTCACATACAACATATGGATCCACCAGTGTCATTGAAGTGTGTGTTCTTCTTAAATACCACCTATGGACCCACCAGTGTCATTGCATGTGTGTTCATTTCATAATCCACCTATGGATCCACCTGTGTCATTGCATGTATGTTCTTTTTACTAACAACAACCAGAGTCATTGCATGTGTGTTCTTTTCACATACCACATATGGATCCACCAGTGTCATTGAAATGTGTGTTCTTCACCTATACCACACATGGATCCACCAGTGTCATTGCATGTGTGTTCTTTTATTAACAACAACCAGAGTCATTTTGCATGTGTGTTCTTTTCACATACCACCTATCGATCCACCAGTGTCATTGCATGTGTGTTCTTTTCACTAATAACAACCAGAGTCATTGCATGTGTGTTCTTTTCACATGCCACATATGGGTCCACCAGTGACATTGAAATGTGTGTTCTCTATAGAGATCACACATGGATCCACCGGTGTCATTGCATGTATGTTCTTTTCACTAACAACAACTGGAGTCATTGCATGTGTGCTCTTTTCACTAACAACAACTGGAGTCATTGCATGTGTGTTCTTTTTACTAACAACAACCAGAGTCATTTCATGGGTGTTCTTCTCACATACCACCTATGGATCCACCAGTTTCGTTGCATGTGTGTTCTCTTCACAATCCACACATGGATCCACCAGTGTCATTGCATGTGTGTTCTTTTTATTAACAACCAGAGTCATTGGATTGTGTGTTCTTCTCACATACCACCTATGGATCCACCAGTGTCATTGCATGTGTTCATTTCATAATCCACCTATGGATCCACCAGCCATTGCATGTGTGTTCTTTTTAGTAACAACCAGAGTCATTTTGCATGTGTGTTCTTTTCACATACCACCTATGGATCCACCAGTGCCATTGCATGTGTGTTATTTTCACTAACAACAACCAGAGTCATTGCATGTGTGTTCTTTTCACATACCACATATGGATCCACCAGTGTCATTGAAATGTGTGTAATCTACAGAGACCACACATGGATCCATCAGTGTCATTGCATGTGTGTTCTCTTTAGTAACAACAACCAGAGTCATTTTGCATGTGTGTGTTCTTCTCATACCACCTATGGATCCACCAGCCATTGCATGTGTTCTCTTCACAATGCACACATGGATCCACCACTGTCATTGCATGTGTGTTCTTTTTAGTAAGAACAAGCAGAGTCATTGAAATGTGTGTTCTTCTCACATACCACCTATGGATCCACCAGTGTCATTGCATGTGTGTTCATTTCATAATCCACCTATGGATCCACCAGTGTCAGTGCAGCATGTGTGTTCTTTTAGTAACAATAACTGAGTCATTTTGCATGTGTGTTCTTTTCACATACCACCTATGGATCCACCAGTGTCATTGCATGTGTGTTCTTTTCACTAACAACAACCAGAGTCATTGCATGTGTGTTCTTTTCACATACCACATATGGATCCACCAAAGGTCATTGAAATGTGTGTTCTCTGAGACCACACATGGATCCACCAGTGTCATTGCATGTGTGTTCTTTTTAGTAACAACAACCAGAGTCATTTTGCATGTGTGTTCTTTTCACAATCCACCCATAGATCCACCAGTGTCATTGCATGTGTCTTCTTTTGACTAACAACAACCAGAGTCATTGCATGTGTATTCTTTTCACATACCACCTATGGATCCACCAGTGTCATTGCATGTGTGCTCTCTACAGAGACCACATATGGATCCACCAGTGTCATTTCATGTGTGTTCTTTTTAGTAATAACAACCAGAGTCATTTTGCATGTGTGTTCCTTTCACATACCACCTATGGATCCACCAATGTCATTGCATGTGTGTTCTTTTCACTAACAACAACCAGAGTCATTGCATGTGTGTTCTTTTCACATACCACATATGGATCCATAAGTGTCTTTGAAATGCGTGTTCTCTATAGAGACCACACATGGATCCACCGGTGTCATTGCATGTATGTTCTTTTCACTAACAACAACTGGAGTCATTGCATGTGTGCTCGTTTCACTAACAACAACTAGAGTCATTGCATGTGTGTTCTTTTTACTAACAACAACCAGAGTCATTTCATGGGTGTTCTTTTCACAAACAACAACCAGAGTCATTGCATGTGTGTTCTTTTCACATACCACATATGGATCCACCAGTGTCATTGAAATGTGTGTTCTCTATAGACCCCACACATGGATCCACCAGTGCCATTGCATGTGTGTTCTTTTTAGTAACAACAACCAGAGTCATTTTGCATGTGTGTTCTTTTCACATACCACCTATCGATCCACCAGTGTCATTGCATGTGTGTTCTTTTCGCTAACAACTACCAGAGTCATTGCATGTGTGTTCTTGTCACATGCCACATATGGATGCACCAGTGTCATTGCATGTGTGTTCTTTTCACTAACAATGACCAGAGTCATTGCATGTGTGTTCTTTTCACATGCCACATATGGATCCACCAGTGTCATTGAAATGTGTGTTCTCTACAGAGACCACACATGGATCCACCGGTGTCATTACATGTATGTTCTTTTCACTAACAATAACTGGAGTCATTGCATGTGTGCTCTTTTCACTAACAACAACTGGAGTCATTGCATGTGTGTTCTTTTTACTAACAACAACTAGAGTCATTTCATGTCTGTTCTTCTCACATACCACCTATGGATCCACCAGTTTCATTGCATGTGTGTTCTCTTCACAATCCACACATGGATCCACCACTGTCATTGCATGTGTGTTCTTTTTAGTAAGAACAATCAGAGTCATTGAAATGTGTGTTCTTCTCACATACCACCTATGGATCCACTAGTGTCATTGCATGTGTGTTCATTTCATCATCCACCTATGGATCCACCAGTGTCAGTGCATGTGTGTTCTTTTTAGTAACAACAACCAGAGTCAATTTGCATGTGTGTTCTTTTCACATACCACCTATGGATCCACCAGTGGCATTGCATGTGTGTTCTTTTCACTAACAACAACCAGAGTCATTGCATGTGTGTTCTTTTCACACACCACATATGGATCCACCAGTGTCATTGAAATGTGTGTTCTCTACAGAGACCACACATGGATCTACCAGTGTCATTGCATGTGTGTTCTTTTTAGTAGCAATAACCAGAGTCATTTTGCATGTGTGTTCTTTTCACATACCACCTATGTATCCACCAGTGTCATTGCATGTGTCTTCTTTTCACTAACAACAACCAGAGTCATTGCATGTGTGTTGTTTTCACATACCACATATGGATCCACCAGTGTCATTGAAATGTGTGTTCTCTACAGAGACCACACATGGATCTACCAGTGTCATTGCATGTGTGTTCTTTTTAGTAGCAATAACCAGAGTCATTTTGGATGTGTGTTCTTTTCACATACCACCTATGGATCCACCAGTGTCATTGCATGTGTCTTCTTTTCACTAACAACAACCAGAGTCATTGCATGTGTGTTGTTTTCACATACCACCTATGGATCCACCAGTGTCATTGCATGTGTGCTCTCTACAGAGACCACACATGGATCTACCAGTGTCATTGCATGTGTGTTCTTTTTAGAGGCAATAACCAGAGTCATTTTGCATGTGTGTTCTTTTCACATACCACCCATGGATCCACCAGTGTCATTGCATGTGTATTCTTTTTAGTAACAACAACCAGAGTCATTGAAATGTGTGTTCTTTTCACATACCACCTATGGATCCACCAGTGTCATTGCATGTGTGTTATTTTCACTAACAACAACCGTGAGTCATTGCATGTGTGTTCTTTTTAGTAACAACAACTGAGTCATTTTGCATGTGTGTTCTTTTCACATACCACCTATGGATCCACCAGTGTGATTGCATGTGTCTTCTTTTCACTAACAACAACCAGAGTCATTGCATGTGTGTTGTTTTCACATACCACCTATGGATCCACCAGTGTCATTTCATGTGTGCTCTCTACAGAGACCACATATGGATCCACCGGTGTCATTTCATGTGTGTTCTTTTTAGTAAAAACAACCAGAGTCATTTTGCATGTGTGTTCTTATCACATACCACCTATGGAACCACCAATGTCATTGCACGTGTTCTTATCACTAACAACAACCAGAGTCATTGCATGTGTGTTCTTTTCACATACCACATATGGATCCACCAGTGTCATTGAAATGTGTGTTCTCTATAGAGACCACACATGGATCCACCAGTGTCATTGCATGTATGTTCTTTTCACTAACAACAACTGGAGTCATTGCATGTGTGCTCTTTTCACTAACAACAACTGGAGTCATTGCATGTGTGTTCTTTTTACTAACAACCAGAGTCATTTCATGGATGTTCTTCTCACATACCACCTATGGATCCACCAGTGTCGTTGCATGTGTGTTCTCTTCACAATCCACACATGGATCCACCAGTGTCATTGCATGTGTGTTCTTTTTAGTAACAACAAGCAGAGTCATTGAAATGTGTGTTCTTCTCACATACCACCTATGGATCCACCAGTGTCATTGCATGTGTGTTCATTTCATCATCCACCTATGGATCCAGCAGTGTCAGTGCATGTGTGTTCTTTTAGTAACAACAACCATAGTCATTTTGCATGTGTGTTCTTTTCACATACCACCTATGGATCCACCAGTGGCATTGCATGTGTGTTCTTTTCACTAACAACAACCAGAGTCATAGCATGTGTGTTCTTTTCACATACCACATATGGATCCACCAGTGTCATTGAAATGTGTGTTCTCTACAGAGACCACACATGGATCTACCAGTGTAATTGCATGTGTGTTCTTTTTAGTAGCAATAACCAGAGTCATTTTGCATGTGTGTTCTTTTCACATACCACCTATGGATCCACCAGTGTCATTGCATGTGTGTTCTTTTCACAATCCACCCATGGATCCACCAGTGTCATTGCATGTGTGTACTTTTTAGTAACAACAACCAGAGACATCAAAATGTGTGTTCTTTTCACATACCACCTATGGATCCACCAGTGTCATTGCATGTGTGTTCTTTTCACTAACAACAATCAGAGTCATTGCATGTGTGTTCTTTTCACATACCACATATCGATACACAGTGTCATTGCATGTGTCCTCTCTACAGAGACCACAAATGGATCCACCGTGTCATTGCATGTGTGTCTTTTTAGTAACAATAACCAGTTATTTTGCATGTGTGTTCTTTTCACATACCACCTATGGATCCACAGTGTCATTGCATGTGTGTTCTTTTCACAATCCACCCATGGATCCACCATGTCATTGCATGTGTATTGTTTTTAGTAACAACAACCAGAGTCATTGAAATGTGTGTTCTTTTCACATACCACCTATGGATCCACCAGTGTCATTGCATGTGTGTTACTTTCACTAACAACAACCAGAGTCATTGCATGTGTGTTCTTTTTAGTAACAACAACCAGAGTCATTTTGCATGTGTGTTCTTTTCACATACCACCTATGGATCCACCAGTGTCATTGCACGTGTCTTCTTTTGACTAACAACAACCAGAGTCATTGCATGTGTGTTGTTTTCACATACCACCTATGGATCCACCAGTGTCATTGCATGTGTGCTCTCTACAGAGACCACATATGGATCCACCAGTGTCATTTCATGTGTGTTCTTTTTAGTAATAACAACCAGAGTCATTTTGCATGTGTGTTCTTTTCACATACCACCTATGGATCCACCAATGTCATTGCATGTGTGTTATTTTCACTAACAACAACCAGAGTCATTGCATGTGTGTTCTTTTCACATACCACATATGGATCCATAAGTGTCATTGAAATGCGTGTTCTCTATAGAGACCACACGGATCCACCGGTGTCATTGCATGTATGTTCTTTTCACTAACAACAACTGGAGTCATTGCATGTGTGCTCGTTTCACTAACAACAACTGGAGTCATTGCATGTGTGTTCTTTTTACTAACAACAACCAGAGTCATTTCATGGGTGTTCTTTTCACTAACAACAACCAGAGTCATTGCATGTGTGTTCTTTTCACATACCACATATGGATCCACCAGTGTCATTGAAATGTGTGTTCTCTATAGAGACCACACATGGATCCACCAGTGCCATTGCATGTGTGTTCTTTTTAGTAACAACAACCAGAATCATTTTGCATGTGTGTTCTTTTCACATACCACCTATCGATCCACCAGTGTCATTGCATGTGTGTTCTTTTCGCTAACAACAACCGGAGTCATTGCATGTGTGTTCTTTTCACATGCCACATATGGATCCACTAGTGTCATTGAAATGTGTGTTCTCTACAGAGACCACACATGGTTCCACCGGTGTCATTGCATTAATTTTCTTTTTACTAACAACAACTGGAGTCATTGCATGTGTGCTCTTTTCACTAACAACAATTGGAGTCATTGAAATGTGTGTTCTTCTCACATACCACCTATGGATCCACTAGTGTCATTGCATGTGTGTTCATTTCATCATCCACCTATGGATCCACCAGTGTCAGTGCATGTGTGTTCTTTTTAGTAACAACAACCAGAGTCATTTTGCATATGTGTTCTTTTCACATACCACCTATGGATCCACCAGTGGCATTGCATGTGTGTTCTTTTCACTAACAACAACCAGAGTCATTGCATGTGTGTTCTTTTCACATACCACATATCGATCCACCAGTGTCATTGAAATGTGTGTTCTCTACAGAGACCACACATGGATCTACCAGTGTCATTGCATGTGTGTTCTTTTTAGTAACAATAACCAGAGTCATTTTGCATGTGTGTTCTTTTCACATACCACCTATGGATCCACCAGTGTCATTGCATGTGTGTTCTTTTCACAATCCACCCATGGATCCACCAGTGTCATTGCATGTGTATTCTTTTTAGTAACAACAACCAGAGTCATTGAAATGTCTGTTCTTTTCACATACCACCTATGGATCCACCAGTGTCATTGCATGTGTGTTCTTTTTAGTAACAACCAGTGTCATTGCATGTGTGTTCTTTTTAGTAACAACAACCAGAGTCATTTTGCATGTGTGTTCTTTTCACATACCACCTATGGATCCACCAGTGTCATTGCATGTGTCTTCTTTTCACAAACAACAACCAGAGTCATTGCATGTGTGTTGGTTTCACATACCACCTATGGATCCACCAGTGTCATTGCATGTGTGCTCTCTATAGAGACCACATATGGATCCACCAGTGTCATTTCATGTGTGTTCTTTTTAGTAATAACAACCAGAGTCATTTTGCATGTGTGTTCTTTTCACATACCACCTATGGATCCACCAATGTCATTGCATGTGTGTTCTTTTCACTAACAACAACCAGAGTCATTGCATGTGTGTTCTTTTCACATACCACATATGGATCCACAAGTGTCATTGAAATGTGTGTTCTCTATAGAGACCACACATGGATCCACCGGTGTCATTGCATGTATGTTCTTTTCACTAACAACAACTCGAGTCATTGCATGTGTGCTCTTTTCACTAACAACTCTTGAGTCATTGCATGTGTGTTCTTTTTACTAACAACAACCAGAGTCATTTCATGGGTGTTCTTCTCACATACCACCTATGGATCCACCTGTTTCATTGCATGTGTGTTCTCTTCACAATCCACACATGGATCCACCAGTGTCATTGCATGTGTGTTCTTTTTAGTAACAACAACCAGAGTCATTGAAATGTGTGTTCTTCTCACATACCACATATGGATCCACCAGTGTCATTGCATGTGTGTTCATTTCATAATCCACCTATGAATCCACCAGTGTCATTGTATTTGTGTTCTTTTTAGTAACAACAACCAGAGTCATTTTGCATGTGTGTTCTTTTCACATACCACCTATGGATCCACCAGTGTCATTGCATGTGTGTTCTTTTCACTAACAACAACCAGAGTCATTGCATGTGTGTTCTTTTCACATACCACATATGGATCCACTAATGTCATTGAAATATGTTTCTATAGAGACCACACATGGATCCACCAGATGTCATTGCATGTGTGTTCTTTTAGTAACAACAACCAGTCATTTTGCATCTGTGTTCTTTTCACATACCACCTATGGATCCACCAGTGTCATTACATGTGTGTTCTTTCACAATCCACCCATGGATCCACCAGTGTCATTGCATGTGTGTTCTTTTCACATGGATCCACCAGAGTCATTGCATGTGTGTTCTTTTTAGTAACAACAACCAGAGTCATTTTGCATGTGTGTTCTTTTCACATACCACCTATGGATCAACTAGTGTCATTGCATGTGTGTTATTTTCACTAACAACATCCAGAGTCATTGCATGTGTGTTCTTTTCACATACCACATATGATACACAGTGTCATTGCATGTGTCCTCTCTACAGAGACCACACATGGATCCACCGGTGTCATTGCATGTGTGTTCTTTTTAGTAACAACAACCAGAGTCATTTTGCATGTGTGTTCTTTTCACATACCACCTATGGATCCACCAGTCTCATTGCATGTGTGTTCTTTTCACTAACAACAACCAGAGTCATTACATGTGTGTTCTTTTCACATACAACATATGGATCCACCAGTGTCATTGAAATGTGTGTTCTTTTCACATACCACCTATGGATCCACCAGTGTCATTGCATGTGTGTTCATTTCATAATCCACCTATGGATCCACCTGTGTCATTGCATGTAAGTTCTTTTTAGTAACAACAACCAGAGTCATTGCATGTGTGTTCTTTTCACATACCACATATGGATCCACCAGTGTCATTGAAATGTGTGTTCTCTACAGAGACCACACATGGATCCACCGGTATCATTGCATGTATGTTCTTTTCACTAACAACAACTGGAGTCATTGCATGTCTGCTCTTTTCACTAACAACAACTGGAGTCATTGCATGTGTGTTATTTTTACTAACAACAACCAGAGTCATTTCATGGCTGTTCTTCTCACATACCACCTATGGATCCACCAGTGTCATTGCATGTGTGCTCTCTTCACAATACACACATGGATCCACCAGTGTTATTGCATGTGTGTTCTTTTCAGTAACAATAACCAGAGTCATTGAAATGTGTCTTCTTCTCACATATCACCTATGGATCCACCAGTGTCATTGCATGTGTGTTCATTTCATAATCCACCTATGGATCCACCAGTGTCATTCCATGTGTGTTCTTTTTAGTAACAACAACAGAGTCATTTTGCATGTGTGTTCTTTTCACATACCACCTATGGATCCACCAATGTCATTGCATGTGTGTTCTTTTCACTAACAACAACCAGAGTCATTGCATGTGTGTTCTTTTCACATACCACATATGGATCCACAAGTGTCATTGAAATGTGTGTTCTCTATAGAGACCACACATGGATCCACCGGTGTCATTGCATGTATGTTCTTTTCACTAACAACAACTGGAGTCATTGCATGTGTGCTCTTTTCACTAACAACAACTGGAGTCATTGCATGTGTGTTCTTTTTACTAACAATAACCAGAGTCATTTCATGGGTGTTCTTCTCACATACCACCTATGGATCCACCAGTTTCATTGCATGTGTGTTCTCTTCACAATCCACACATGGATCCACCAGTGTCATTGCATGTGTGTTCTTTTTAGTAACAACAACAAGAGTCATTGAAATGTGTGTTCTTCTCACATACCACATATGGATCCACCAGTGTCATTGCATGTGTGTTCATTTCATAATCCACCTATGAATCCACCAGTGTCATTGCATTTGTGTTCTTTTTAGTAACAACAACCAGAGTCATTTTGCATGTGTGTTCTTTTCACATACCCCCTATGGATCCACCAGTGTCATTGCATGTGTGTTCCTTTCACTAACAACAACCAGAGTCATTGCATGTGTGTTCTTTTCACATACCACATATGGATCCACTAATGTCATTGAAATGTGTGTTCTCTATATAGACCACACATGGATCCACCAGTGTCATTGCATGTGTGTTCTTTTTAGTAACAACAACCAGAGTCATTTTGCATGTGTGTTCTTTTCACATACCACCTATCGATCCACCAGTGTCATTGCATGTGTGTTCTTTTCACTAATAACAACCAGAGTCATTGCATGTGTGTTCTTTTCACATGCCACATATGGGTCCACCAGTGACATTGAAATGTGTGTTCTCTATAGAGATCACACATGGATCCACCGGTGTCATTGCATGTATGTTCTTTTCACTAACAACAACTGGAGTCATTGCATGTGTGCTCTTTTCACTAACAACAACTAGAGTCATTGCATGGGTGTTCTTTTTACTAACAACAACCAGAGTCATTTCATGGCTGTTCTTCTCACATACCACCTATGGATCCACCAGTTTCATTGCATGTGTGTTCTCTTCACAATCAACACATGGATCCACCACTGTCATTGCATCTGTGTTCTTTTTAGTAACAACAACCAGAGTCATTGAAATGTGTGTTGTTGTCACATACCACCTATGGATCCACCAGTGTCATTGCATGTGTGTTCATTTCTTAATCCACCTATGGATCCACCAGTGTCAGTGCATGTGGGTTCTTTTTAGTAACAACAACCAGAGTCATTTTGCATGTGTGTTCTTTTCACATACCACCTATGGATCCACCAGTGTCATTGCATGTGTGTTCTTTTCACTAACAACAACCAGAGTCATTGCATGTGTGTTCTTTTCAAATACCACGTATGGATCCACCAGTGTCATTGAAATGTGTGTTCTCTACAGAGACCACACATGGATCCACCAGTGTCATTGCATGTGTGTTCTTTTTAGTAACAACAACCAGAGTCATTTTGCATGTGTGTTCTTTTCACATACCACATATGGATCCACCAGTGTCATTGCATGTGTGTTCTTTTTAAATACCACCTATGGATCCACTAGTGTCATTGCATGTGTGTTCATTTCATAATCCACCTATGGATCCACCTGTGTCATTGCATCTATGTTCTTTTTAGTAACAACAACCAAAGTCATTGCATGTGTGTTCTTTTCACATACCACATATGGATCCACCAGTTTCATTGAAATGTGTGTGCTCTACAGAGACCACACATGGATCCACCGGTATCATTGCATGTATGTTCTTGTCACTAACAACAACTGGAGTCATCGCATGTGTGCTCTTTTCACTAACAACAACTGGAGTCATTGCATGTGTGTTCTTTTTACTAACAACAACCAAAGTCATTTCATGGTTGTTCTTCTCACATACCACCTATGGATCCACCAGTGTCATTGCATGTGTGTTCTCTTCACAATCCACACATAGATCCACCAGTGTCATTGCATGTGTGTTCTTTTTATTAACAACCAGAGTCATTGGATTGTGTGTTCTTCTCACATACCACCTATGGATCCACCAGTGTCATTGCATGTGTGTTCATTTCATAATCCACCTATGGATCCACCAGCGTCATTGCATGTGTGTTCTTTTCACATACCACCTATGGATCCACTAGTGCCATTGCATGTGTGTTATTTTCACTAACAACAACCAGAGTCATTGCATGTGTGTTCTTTTCACATACCACATATGGATCCACCAGTGTCATTGAAATGTGTGTAATCTACAGAGACCACACATGGATCCATCAGTGTCATTGCATGTGTGTTCTCTTTAGTAACAACAACCAGAGTCATTTTGCATGTGTGTTCTTCTCACATACCACCTATGGATCCACCAGTTTCATTGCATGTGTGTTCTCTTCACAATGCACACATGGATCCACCACTGTCATTGCATGTGTGTTCTTTTTAGTAAGAACAAGCAGAGTCATTGAAATGTGTGTTCTTCTCACATACCACCTATGGATCCACCAGTGTCATTGCATGTGTGTTCATTTCATAATCCACCTATGGATCCACCATGTCAGTGCATGTGTGTTCTTTTTAGTAACAACAACCAGAGTCATTTTGCATGTGTGTTCTTTTCACATACCACCTATGGATCCACCAGTGTCATTGCATGTGTGTTCTTTTCACTAACCACAAGCAGAGTCATTGCATGTGTGTGTTCTTTTCACATACCACATATGGATCCACCAGTGTCATTGAAATGTGTGTTCTCTATAAAGACCACACATGGATCCACCAGTGTCATTGCATGTGTGTTCTTTTTAGTAACAACAACCAGAGTCATTTTGCATGTGTGTTCTTTTCACAATCCACCCATAGATCCACCAGTGTCATTGCATGTGTCTTCTTTTGACTAACAACAACCAGAGTCATTGCATGTGTATTCTTTTCACATACCACCTATGGATCCACCAGTGTCATTGCATGTGTGCTCTCTACAGTGACCACATATGGATCCACCAGTGTCATTTCATGTGTGTTCTTTTTAGTAATAACAACCAGAGTCATTTTGCATGTGTGTTCTTTTCACATACCACCTATGGATCCACCAATGTCATTGCATGTGTGTTCTTTTCACTAACAACAACCAGAGTCATTGCATGTGTGTTCTTTTCACATACCACATATGGATCCATAAGTGTCATTGAAATGCGTGTTCTCTATAGAGACCACACATGGATCCACCGGTGTCATTGCATGTATGTTCTTTTCACTAACAACAACTGGAGTCATTGCATGTGTGCTCGTTTCACTAACAACAACTGGAGTCATTGCATGTGTGTTCTTTTTACTAACAACAACCAGAGTCATTTCATGGGTGTTCTTTTCACAAACAACAACCAGAGTCATTGCATGTGTGTTCTTTTCACATACCACATATGGATCCACCAGTGTCATTGAAATGTGTGTTCTCTATAGACCCCACACATGGATCCACCAGTGCCATTGCATGTGTGTTCTTTTTAGTAACAACAACCAGAGTCATTTTGCATGTGTGTTCTTTTCACATACCACCTATCGATCCACCAGTGTCATTGCATGTGTGTTCTTTTCGCTAACAACTACCAGAGTCATTGCATGTGTGTTCTTGTCACATGCCACATATGGATGCACCAGTGTCATTGCATGTGTGTTCTTTTCACTAACAATGACCAGAGTCATTGCATGTGTGTTCTTTTCACATGCCACATATGGATCCACCAGTGTCATTGAAATGTGTGTTCTCTACAGAGACCACACATGGATCCACCGGTGTCATTACATGTATGTTCTTTTCACTAACAATAACTGGAGTCATTGCATGTGTGCTCTTTTCACTAACAACAACTGGAGTCATTGCATGTGTGTTCTTTTTACTAACAACAACTAGAGTCATTTCATGTCTGTTCTTCTCACATACCACCTATGGATCCACCAGTTTCATTGCA
Organism: Avena insularis; assembly: GCA_023614405.1. NCBI lineage: Eukaryota > Viridiplantae > Streptophyta > Magnoliopsida > Poales > Poaceae > Avena > Avena insularis. Next base: position 119,708,265 of record CM042688.1, on the reverse strand, counting down.
TGTGTGTTCTCTTCACAATCCACACATGGATCCACCACTGTCATTGCATGTGTGTTCTTTTTAGTAAGAACAATCAGAGTCATTGAAATGTGTGTTCTTCTCACATACCACCTATGGATCCACTAGTGTCATTGCATGTGTGTTCATTTCATCATCCACCTATGGATCCACCAGTGTCAGTGCATGTGTGTTCTTTTTAGTAACAACAACCAGAGTCAATTTGCATGTGTGTTCTTTTCACATACCACCTATGGATCCACCAGTGGCATTGCATGTGTGTTCTTTTCACTAACAACAACCAGAGTCATTGCATGTGTGTTCTTTTCACACACCACATATGGATCCACCAGTGTCATTGAAATGTGTGTTCTCTACAGAGACCACACATGGATCTACCAGTGTCATTGCATGTGTGTTCTTTTTAGTAGCAATAACCAGAGTCATTTTGCATGTGTGTTCTTTTCACATACCACCTATGTATCCACCAGTGTCATTGCATGTGTCTTCTTTTCACTAACAACAACCAGAGTCATTGCATGTGTGTTGTTTTCACATACCACATATGGATCCACCAGTGTCATTGAAATGTGTGTTCTCTACAGAGACCACACATGGATCTACCAGTGTCATTGCATGTGTGTTCTTTTTAGTAGCAATAACCAGAGTCATTTTGGATGTGTGTTCTTTTCACATACCACCTATGGATCCACCAGTGTCATTGCATGTGTCTTCTTTTCACTAACAACAACCAGAGTCATTGCATGTGTGTTGTTTTCACATACCACCTATGGATCCACCAGTGTCATTGCATGTGTGCTCTCTACAGAGACCACACATGGATCTACCAGTGTCATTGCATGTGTGTTCTTTTTAGAGGCAATAAACAGAGTCATTTTGCATATGTGTTCTTTTCACATACCACCCATGGATCCACCAGTGTCATTGCATGTGTATTCTTTTTAGTAACAACAACCAGAGTCATTGAAATGTGTGTTCTTTTCACATACCACCTATGGATCCACCAGTGTCATTGCATGTGTGTTATTTTCACTAACAACAACCAGAGTCATTGCATGTGTGTTCTTTTTAGTAACAACAACCAGAGTCATTTTGCATGTGTGTTCTTTTCACATACCACCTATGGATCCACCAGTGTGATTGCATGTGTCTTCTTTTCACTAACAACAACCAGAGTCATTGCATGTGTGTTGTTTTCACATACCACCTATGGATCCACCAGTGTCATTTCATGTGTGCTCTCTACAGAGACCACATATGGATCCACCGGTGTCATTTCATGTGTGTTCTTTTTAGTAATAACAACCAGAGTCATTTTGCATGTGTGTTCTTTTCACATACCACCTATGGATCCACCAATGTCATTGCATGTGTGTTCTTTTCACTAACAACAACCAGAGTCATTGCATGTGTGTTCTTTTCACATACCACATATGGATCCACAAGTGTCATTGAAATGTGTGTTCTCTATAGAGACCACACATGGATCCACCGGTGTCATTGCATGTATGTTCTTTTCACTAACAACAACTAGAGTCATTGCATGTGTGCTCTTTTCACTAACAACAACTGGAGTCATTGCATGTGTGTTCTTTTTACTAACAACAACCAGAGTCATTTCATGGGTGTTCTTCTCACATACCACCTATGGATCCACCAGTTTCGTTGCATGTGTGTTCTCTTCAGAATCCACAAATGGATCCACCAGTGTCATTGCATGTGTGTTCTTTTTAGTAACAACAAGCAGAGTCATTGAAATGTGTATTCTTCTCACATACCACCTATGGATCCACCAGTGTCATTGCATGTGTGTTCATTTCATCATCCACCTATGGATCCAGCAGTGTCAGTGCATGTGTGTTCTTTTAGTAACAACAACCATAGTCATTTTGCATGTGTGTTCTTTTCACAAACCACCTATGGATCCACCAGTGGCATTGCATGTGTGTTCTTTTCACTAACAACAACCAGAGTCATAGCATGTGTGTTCTTTTCACATACCACATATGGATCCACCAGTGTCATTGAAATGTGTGTTCTCTATAGAGACCACACATGGATCTACCAGTGTCATTGCATGTGTGTTCTTTTTAGTAGCAATAACCAGAGTCATTTTGCATGTGTGTTCTTTTCACATACCACCTATGGATCCACCAGTGTCATTGCATGTGTGTTCTTTTCACAATCCACCCATGGATCCACCAGTGTCATTGCATGTGTGTTCTTTTTAGTAACAACAACCAGAGACATCAAAATGTGTGTTCTTTTCACATACCACCTATGGATCCACCAGTGTCATTGCATGTGTGTTCTTTTCACTAACAACAATCAGAGTCATTGCATGTGTGTTCTTTTCACATACCACATATCGATACACCAGTGTCATTGCATGTGTCCTCTCTACAGAGACCACACATGGATCCACCGGTGTCATTGCATGTGTGTTCTTTTTAGTAACAATAACCAGAGTCATTTTGTATGTGTGTTATTTTCACATACCACCTATGGATCCACCAGTGTCATTGCATGTGTGTTCTTTTCACAATCCACCCATGGATCCACCAGTGTCATTGCATGTGTATTGTTTTTAGTAACAACAACCAGAGTCATTGAAATGTGTGTTCTTTTCACATACCACCTATGGATCCACCAGTGTCATTGCATGTGTGTTACTTTCACTAACAACAACCAGAGTCATTGCATGTATGTTCTTTTTAGTAACAACAACCAGAGTCATTTTGCATGTGTGTTCTTTTCACATACCACCTATGGATCCACCAGTGTCATTGCATGTGTCTTCTTTTGACTAACAACAACCAGAGTCATTGCATGTGTGTTGTTTTCACATACCACCTATGGATCCACCAGTGTCATTGCATGTGTGCTCTCTACAGAGACCACATATGGATCCACCAGTGTCATTTCATGTGTGTTCTTTTTAGTAATAACAACCAGAGTCATTTTGCATGTGTGTTCTTTTCACATACCACCTATGGATCCACCAATGTCATTGCATGTGTGTTATTTTCACTAACAACAACCAGAGTCATTGCATGTGTGTTCTTTTCACATACCACATATGGATCCATAAGTGTCATTGAAATGTGTGTTCTCTATAGAGACCACACGGATCCACCGGTGTCATTGCATGTATGTTCTTTTCAATAACAACAACTGGAGTCATTGCATCTGTGCTCGTTTCACTAACAACAACTGGAGTCATTGCATGTGTGTTCTTTTTACTAACAACAACCAGAGTCATTTCATGGGTGTTCTTTTCACTAACAACAACCAGAGTCATTGCATGTGTGTTCTTTTCACATACCACATATGGATCCACCAGTGTCATTGAAATGTGTGTTCTCTATAGAGACCACACATGGATCCACCAGTGCCATTGCATGTGTGTTCTTTTTAGTAACAACAACCAGAATCATTTTGCATGTGTGTTCTTTTCACATACCACCTATCGATCCACCAGTGTCATTGCATGTGTGTTCTTTTCGCTAACAACAACCGGAGTCATTGCATGTGTGTTCTTTTCACATGCCACATATGGATCCACCAGTGTCATTGCATGTGTGTTATTTTCACTAACAACGACCGGAGTCATTGCATGTGTGTTCTTTTCACATGCCACATATGGATCCACTAGTGTCATTGAAATGTGTGTTCTCTACAGAGACCACACATGGTTCCACCGGTGTCATTGCATTAATTGTCTTTTTACTAACAACAACTGGAGTCATTGCATGTGTGTTCTTTTCGCATACCACATATGGATCCACCAGTGTCATTGAAATGTGTGTTCTCTATAGAGACAACACATGGATCCACCAGTGTCATTGCATGTGTGTTCTTTTTAGTAACAACAACCAGAGTCATTTTGCATGTGTGTTCTTTTCACATACCACCTATCGATCCACCAGTGTCATTGCATGTGTGTTCTTTTCACTAATAACAACCAGAGTCATTGCATGTGTGTTCTTTTCACATGCAACATATGGGTCCACCAGTGTCATTGAAATGTGTGTTCTCTATAGAGACCACACATGGATCGACCACTGTCATTGCATGTGTGTTCTTTTTACTAACAACAGCCAGAGTCTTTTCATGTGTGTTCTTTTTACTAACAACAACCAGAGTCATTTCATGGCTGTTCTTCTCACATACCACCTATGGATCCACCAGTTTCATTGCATGTGTGTTCTCTTCACAATCAACACATGGATCCACCACTGTCATTGCATGTGTGTTCTTTTTAGTAACAACAACCAGAGTCTTTGAAATGTGTGTTCTTCTCACATACCACCTATGGATCCACCAGTGTCATTGCATGTGTGTTCATTTCTTAATCCACCTATGGATCCACCAGTGTCAGTGCATGTGGGTTCTTTTTAGTAACAACAACCAGAGTCATTTTGCATGTGTGTTCTTCTCACATACCACCTATGGATCCACCAGTGTCATTGCATGTGTGTTCTTTTCACTAACAACAACCAGAGTCATTGCATGTGTGTTCTTTTCAAATACCACGTATGGATCCACCAGTGTCATTGAAATGTGTGTTCTCTACAGAGACCACACATGGATCCACCAGTGTTAATGCATGTGTGTTCTTTTTAGTAACAACAACCAGAGTCATTTTGCATGTGTGTTCTTTTCACATACCACCTATGGATCCACCAGTGTCATTGCATGTGTGTTCTTTACACAATCCACCCATGGATCCACCAGTGTCATTGCATGTGTGTTCTTTTTACTAACAACAACTAGAGTCATTGAAATGTGTGTTCTTTTCACATACCATCGATGGATCCACGAGTGTCATTGCATGTGTGTTCTTTTCAATAACAACAACCAGAGTCGTTGCATGTGTGTTCTTTTTAGTAACAACAACCAGAGTCATTTTGCATGTGTGTTCTTTTCACATACCACCTATGGATCCACCAGTGTCATTGCATGTGTGTTCTTTTCACTAACAACAACCAGGGTCATTGCATGTGTGTTCTTTTCACATACCACATATGGATCCACCAGTGTCATTACATGTGTGCTCTCTACAGAGACCACACATTGATCCACCGGTGTCATTGCATGTGTGTTCTTTTTAGTAACAACAACTAGAGTCATTTTGCATGTGTGTTCTTTTCACATACCAACTATGGATCCACTAGTGTCATTGCATGTGTGTTCTTTTCACTAACAACAACAAGAGTCATTGCATGTGTGTTCTTTTCACATACAACATATGGATCCACCAGTGTCATTGAAGTGTGTGTTCTTCTTAAATACCACCTATGGACCCACCAGTGTCATTGCATGTGTGTTCATTTCATAATCCACCTATGGATCCACCTGTGTCATTGCATGTATGTTCTTTTTACTAACAACAACCAGAGTCATTGCATGTGTGTTCTTTTCACATACCACATATGGATCCACCAGTGTCATTGAAATGTGTGTTCTCTACAGATACCACACATGGATCCACCAGTGTCATTGCATGTGTGTTCTTTTTAGTAACAACAACCAGAGTCATTTTGCATGTGTGTTCTTTTCACATACCACCTATCGATCCACCAGTGTCATTGCATGTGTGTTCTTTTCACTAATAACAACCAGAGTCATTGCATGTGTGTTCTTTTCACATGCCACATATGGGTCCACCAGTGACATTGAAATGTGTGTTCTCTATAGAGATCACACATGGATCCACCGGTGTCATTGCATGTATGTTCTTTTCACTAACAACAACTGGAGTCATTGCATGTGTGCTCTTTTCACTAACAACAACTGGAGTCATTGCATGTGTGTTCTTTTTACTAACAACAACCAGAGTCATTTCATGGGTGTTCTTCTCACATACCACCTATGGATCCACCAGTTTCGTTGCATGTGTGTTCTCTTCACAATCCACACATGGATCCACCAGTGTCATTGCATGTGTGTTCTTTTTATTAACAACCAGAGTCATTGGATTGTGTGTTCTTCTCACATACCACCTATGGATCCACCAGTGTCATTGCATGTGTGTTCATTTCATAATCCACCTATGGATCCACCAGCGTCATTGCATGTGTGTTCTTTTTAGTAACAACAACCAGAGTCATTTTGCATGTGTGTTCTTTTCACATACCACCTATGGATCCACCAGTGCCATTGCATGTGTGTTATTTTCACTAACAACAACCAGAGTCATTGCATGTGTGTTCTTTTCACATACCACATATGGATCCACCAGTGTCATTGAAATGTGTGTAATCTACAGAGACCACACATGGATCCATCAGTGTCATTGCATGTGTGTTCTCTTTAGTAACAACAACCAGAGTCATTTTGCATGTGTGTTCTTCTCACATACCACCTATGGATCCACCAGTTTCATTGCATGTGTGTTCTCTTCACAATGCACACATGGATCCACCACTGTCATTGCATGTGTGTTCTTTTTAGTAAGAACAAGCAGAGTCATTGAAATGTGTGTTCTTCTCACATACCACCTATGGATCCACCAGTGTCATTGCATGTGTGTTCATTTCATAATCCACCTATGGATCCACCAGTGTCAGTGCATGTGTGTTCTTTTTAGTAACAATAACCAGAGTCATTTTGCATGTGTGTTCTTTTCACATACCACCTATGGATCCACCAGTGTCATTGCATGTGTGTTCTTTTCACTAACAACAACCAGAGTCATTGCATGTGTGTTCTTTTCACATACCACATATGGATCCACCAGTGTCATTGAAATGTGTGTTCTCTAGAGACCACACATGGATCCTGATGTCATTGCATGTGTGTTCTTTTTAGTAACAACAACCAGAGTCATTTTGCATGTGTGTTCTTTTCACAATCCACCCATAGATCCACCAGTGTCATTGCATGTGTCTTCTTTTGACTAACAACAACCAGAGTCATTGCATGTGTATTCTTTTCACATACCACCTATGGATCCACCAGTGTCATTGCATGTGTGCTCTCTACAGAGACCACATATGGATCCACCAGTGTCATTTCATGTGTGTTCTTTTTAGTAATAACAACCAGAGTCATTTTGCATGTGTGTTCCTTTCACATACCACCTATGGATCCACCAATGTCATTGCATGTGTGTTCTTTTCACTAACAACAACCAGAGTCATTGCATGTGTGTTCTTTTCACATACCACATATGGATCCATAAGTGTCTTTGAAATGCGTGTTCTCTATAGAGACCACACATGGATCCACCGGTGTCATTGCATGTATGTTCTTTTCACTAACAACAACTGGAGTCATTGCATGTGTGCTCGTTTCACTAACAACAACTAGAGTCATTGCATGTGTGTTCTTTTTACTAACAACAACCAGAGTCATTTCATGGGTGTTCTTTTCACAAACAACAACCAGAGTCATTGCATGTGTGTTCTTTTCACATACCACATATGGATCCACCAGTGTCATTGAAATGTGTGTTCTCTACAGAGACCACACATGGATCCACCAGTGTCATTGCATGTGTGTTCTTTTTAGTAACAACAACCAGAGTCATTTTGCATGTGTGTTCTTTTCACATACCACCTATCGATCCACCAGTGTCATTGCATGTGTGTTCTTTTCGCTAACAACTACCAGAGTCATTGCATGTGTGTTCTTGTCACATGCCACATATGGATGCACCAGTGTCATTGCATGTGTGTTCTTTTCACTAACAATGACCAGAGTCATTGCATGTGTGTTCTTTTCACATGCCACATATGGATCCACCAGTGTCATTGAAATGTGTGTTCTCTACAGAGACCACACATGGATCCACCGGTGTCATTACATGTATGTTCTTTTCACTAACAATAACTGGAGTCATTGCATGTGTGCTCTTTTCACTAACAACAACTGGAGTCATTGCATGTGTGTTCTTTTTACTAACAACAACTAGAGTCATTTCATGTCTGTTCTTCTCACATACCACCTATGGATCCACCAGTTTCATTGCATGTGTGTTCTCTTCACAATCCACACATGGATCCACCACTGTCATTGCATGTGTGTTCTTTTTAGTAAGAACAATCAGAGTCATTGAAATGTGTGTTCTTCTCACATACCACCTATGGATCCACTAGTGTCATTGCATGTGTGTTCATTTCATCATCCACCTATGGATCCACCAGTGTCAGTGCATGTGTGTTCTTTTTAGTAACAACAACCAGAGTCAATTTGCATGTGTGTTCTTTTCACATACCACCTATGGATCCACCAGTGGCATTGCATGTGTGTTCTTTTCACTAACAACAACCAGAGTCATTGCATGTGTGTTCTTTTCACACACCACATATGGATCCACCAGTGTCATTGAAATGTGTGTTCTCTACAGAGACCACACATGGATCTACCAGTGTCATTGCATGTGTGTTCTTTTTAGTAGCAATAACCAGAGTCATTTTGCATGTGTGTTCTTTTCACATACCACCTATGTATCCACCAGTGTCATTGCATGTGTCTTCTTTTCACTAACAACAACCAGAGTCATTGCATGTGTGTTGTTTTCACATACCACATATGGATCCACCAGTGTCATTGAAATGTGTGTTCTCTACAGAGACCACACATGGATCTACCAGTGTCATTGCATGTGTGTTCTTTTTAGTAGCAATAACCAGAGTCATTTTGGATGTGTGTTCTTTTCACATACCACCTATGGATCCACCAGTGTCATTGCATGTGTCTTCTTTTCACTAACAACAACCAGAGTCATTGCATGTGTGTTGTTTTCACATACCACCTATGGATCCACCAGTGTCATTGCATGTGTGCTCTCTACAGAGACCACACATGGATCTACCAGTGTCATTGCATGTGTGTTCTTTTTAGAGGCAATAACCAGAGTCATTTTGCATGTGTGTTCTTTTCACATACCACCCATGGATCCACCAGTGTCATTGCATGTGTATTCTTTTTAGTAACAACAACCAGAGTCATTGAAATGTGTGTTCTTTTCACATACCACCTATGGATCCACCAGTGTCATTGCATGTGTGTTATTTTCACTAACAACAACCAGAGTCATTGCATGTGTGTTCTTTTTAGTAACAACAACCAGAGTCATTTTGCATGTGTGTTCTTTTCACATACCACCTATGGATCCACCAGTGTGATTGCATGTGTCTTCTTTTCACTAACAACAACCAGAGTCATTGCATGTGTGTTGTTTTCACATACCACCTATGGATCCACCAGTGTCATTTCATGTGTGCTCTCTACAGAGACCACATATGGATCCACCGGTGTCATTTCATGTGTGTTCTTTTTAGTAATAACAACCAGAGTCATTTTGCATGTGTGTTCTTTTCACATACCACCTATGGATCCACCAATGTCATTGCATGTGTGTTCTTTTCACTAACAACAACCAGAGTCATTGCATGTGTGTTCTTTTCACATACCACATATGGATCCACAAGTGTCATTGAAATGTGTGTTCTCTATAGAGACCACACATGGATCCACCGGTGTCATTGCATGTATGTTCTTTTCACTAACAACAACTGGAGTCATTGCATGTGTGCTCTTTTCACTAACAACAACTGGAGTCATTGCATGTGTGTTCTTTTTACTAACAACAACCAGAGTCATTTCATGGGTGTTCTTCTCACATACCACCTATGGATCCACCAGTTTCGTTGCATGTGTGTTCTCTTCACAATCCACAACTGGATCCACCAGTGTCATTGCATGTGTGTTCTTTTTAGTAACAACAAGCAGAGTCATTGAAATGTGTGTTCTTCTCACATACCACCTATGGATCCACCAGTGTCATTGCATGTGTGTTCATTTCATCATCCACCTATGGATCCAGCAGTGTCAGTGCATGTGTGTTCTTTTAGTAACAACAACCATAGTCATTTTGCATGTGTGTTCTTTTCACATACCACCTATGGATCCACCAGTGGCATTGCATGTGTGTTCTTTTCACTAACAACAACCAGAGTCATAGCATGTGTGTTCTTTTCACATACCACATATGGATCCACCAGTGTCATTGAAATGTGTGTTCTCTACAGAGACCACACATGGATCTACCAGTGTAATTGCATGTGTGTTCTTTTTAGTAGCAATAACCAGAGTCATTTTGCATGTGTGTTCTTTTCACATACCACCTATGGATCCACCAGTGTCATTGCATGTGTGTTCTTTTCACAATCCACCCATGGATCCACCAGTGTCATTGCATGTGTGTACTTTTTAGTAACAACAACCAGAGACATCAAAATGTGTGTTCTTTTCACATACCACCTATGGATCCACCAGTGTCATTGCATGTGTGTTCTTTTCACTAACAACAATCAGAGTCATTGCATGTGTGTTCTTTTCACATACCACATATCGATACACCAGTGTCATTGCATGTGTCCTCTCTACAGAGACCACACATGGATCCACCGGTGTCATTGCATGTGTGTTCTTTTTAGTAACAATAACCAGAGTTATTTTGCATGTGTGTTCTTTTCACATACCACCTATGGATCCACCAGTGTCATTGCATGTGTGTTCTTTTCACAATCCACCCATGGATCCACCAGTGTCATTGCATGTGTATTGTTTTTAGTAACAACAACCAGAGTCATTGAAATGTGTGTTCTTTTCACATACCACCTATGGATCCACCAGTGTCATTGCATGTGTGTTACTTTCACTAACAACAACCAGAGTCATTGCATGTGTGTTCTTTTTAGTAACAACAACCAGAGTCATTTTGCATGTGTGTTCTTTTCACATACCACCTATGGATCCACCAGTGTCATTGCACGTGTCTTCTTTTGACTAACAACAACCAGAGTCATTGCATGTGTGTTGTTTTCACATACCACCTATGGATCCACCAGTGTCATTGAATGTGTGATCTCTACAGTGACCACATATGGTTCCAACAGTGTTATTTGATTTGTGTTCTTTTTTTTAATAACAACCAGTGTCAATTTTCATGTGTGTTCTTTTCACATACCACCTATGGATCCACCAATGTCATTGCATGTGTGTTATTTTCACTAACAACAACCAGAGTCATTGCATGTGTGTTCTTTTCACATACCACATATGGATCCATAAGTGTCATTGAAATGCGTGTTCTTTATAGAGACCACACGGATCCACCGGTGTCATTGCATGTATGTTCTTTTCACTAACAACAACTGGAGTCATTGCATGTGTGCTCGTTTCACTAACAACAACTGGAGTCATTGCATGTGTGTTCTTTTTACTAACAACAACCAGAGTCATTTCATGGGTGTTCTTTTCACTAACAACAACCAGAGTCATTGCATGTGTGTTCTTTTCACATACCACATATGGATCCACCAGTGTCATTGAAATGTGTGTTCTCTATAGAGACCACACATGGATCCACCAGTGCCATTGCATGTGTGTTCTTTTTAGTAACAACAACCAGAATCATTTTGCATGTGTGTTCTTTTCACATACCACCTATCGATCCACCAGTGTCATTGCATGTGTGTTCTTTTCGCTAACAACAACCAGAGTCATTGCATGTGTGTTCTTTTCACATGCCACATATGGATCCACTAGTGTCATTGAAATGTGTGTTCTCTACAGAGACCACACATGGTTCCACCGGTGTCATTGCATTAATTTTCTTTTTACTAACAACAACTGGAGTCATTGCATGTGTGCTCTTTTCACTAACAACAATTGGAGTCATTGAAATGTGTGTTCTTCTCACATACCACCTATGGATCCACTAGTGTCATTGCATGTGTGTTCATTTCATCATCCACCTATGGATCCACCAGTGTCAGTGCATGTGTGTTCTTTTTAGTAACAACAACCAGAGTCATTTTGCATATGTGTTCTTTTCACATACCACCTATGGATCCACCAGTGGCATTGCATGTGTGTTCTTTTCACTAACAACAACCAGAGTCATTGCATGTGTGTTCTTTTCACATACCACATATCGATCCACCAGTGTCATTGAAATGTGTGTTCTCTACAGAGACCACACATGGATCTACCAGTGTCATTGCATGTGTGTTCTTTTTAGTAACAATAACCAGAGTCATTTTGCATGTGTGTTCTTTTCACATACCACCTATGGATCCACCAGTGTCATTGCATGTGTGTTCTTTTCACAATCCACCCATGGATCCACCAGTGTCATTGCATGTGTATTCTTTTTAGTAACAACAACCAGAGTCATTGAAATGTCTGTTCTTTTCACATACCACCTATGGATCCACCAGTGTCATTGCATGTGTGTAATTTTCACTAACAACAACCAGAGTCATTGCATGTGTGTTCTTTTTAGTAACAACAACCAGAGTCATTTTGCATGTGTGTTCTTTTCACATACCACCTATGGATCCACCAGTGTCATTGCATGTGTCTTCTTTTCACAAACAACAACCAGAGTCATTGCATGTGTGTTGGTTTCACATACCACCTATGGATCCACCAGTGTCATTGCATGTGTGCTCTCTATAGAGACCACATATGGATCCACCAGTGTCATTTCATGTGTGTTCTTTTTAGTAATAACAACCAGAGTCATTTTGCATGTGTGTTCTTTTCACATACCACCTATGGATCCACCAATGTCATTGCATGTGTGTTCTTTTCACTAACAACAGAGTCATTGCATGTGTGTTCTTTTCACATACCACATATGGATCCACAAGTGTCATTGAAATGTGTGTTCTCTATAGAGACCACACATGGATCCACCGGTGTCATTGCATGTATGTTCTTTTCACTAACAACAACTCGAGTCATTGCATGTGTGCTCTTTTCACTAACAACAACTGGAGTCATTGCATGTGTGTTCTTTTTACTAACAACAACCAGAGTCATTTCATGGGTGTTCTTCTCACATACCACCTATGGATCCACCTGTTTCATTGCATGTGTGTTCTCTTCACAATCCACACATGGATCCACCAGTGTCATTGCATGTGTGTTCTTTTTAGTAACAACAACCAGAGTCATTGAAATGTGTGTTCTTCTCACATACCACATATGGATCCACCAGTGTCATTGCATGTGTGTTCATTTCATAATCCACCTATGAATCCACCAGTGTCATTGTATTTGTGTTCTTTTTAGTAACAACAACCAGAGTCATTTTGCATGTGTGTTCTTTTCACATACCACCTATGGATCCACCAGTGTCATTGCATGTGTGTTCTTTTCACTAACAACAACCAGAGTCATTGCATGTGTGTTCTTTTCACATACCACATATGGATCCACTAATGTCATTGAAATGTGTGTTCTCTATAGAGACCACACATGGATCCACCAGTGTCATTGCATGTGTGTTCTTTTTAGTAACAACAACCAGAGTCATTTTGCATCTGTGTTCTTTTCACATACCACCTATGGATCCACCAGTGTCATTACATGTGTGTTCTTTCACAATCCACCCATGGATCCACCAGTGTCATTGCATGTGTGTTCTTTTCACATGGATCCACCAGAGTCATTGCATGTGTGTTCTTTTTAGTAACAACAACCAGAGTCATTTTGCATGTGTGTTCTTTTCACATACCACCTATGGATCAACTAGTGTCATTGCATGTGTGTTATTTTCACTAACAACATCCAGAGTCATTGCATGTGTGTTCTTTTCACATACCACATATGATACACCAGTGTCATTGCATGTGTCCTCTCTACAGAGACCACACATGGATCCACCGGTGTCATTGCATGTGTGTTCTTTTTAGTAACAACAACCAGAGTCATTTTGCATGTGTGTTCTTTTCACATACCACCTATGGATCCACCAGTCTCATTGCATGTGTGTTCTTTTCACTAACAACAACCAGAGTCATTACATGTGTGTTCTTTTCACATACAACATATGGATCCACCAGTGTCATTGAAATGTGTGTTCTTTTCACATACCACCTATGGATCCACCAGTGTCATTGCATGTGTGTTCATTTCATAATCCACCTATGGATCCACCTGTGTCATTGCATGTAAGTTCTTTTTAGTAACAACAACCAGAGTCATTGCATGTGTGTTCTTTTCACATACCACATATGGATCCACCAGTGTCATTGAAATGTGTGTTCTCTACAGAGACCACACATGGATCCACCGGTATCATTGCATGTATGTTCTTTTCACTAACAACAACTGGAGTCATTGCATGTCTGCTCTTTTCACTAACAACAACTGGAGTCATTGCATGTGTGTTATTTTTACTAACAACAACCAGAGTCATTTCATGGCTGTTCTTCTCACATACCACCTATGGATCCACCAGTGTCATTGCATGTGTGCTCTCTTCACAATCCACACATGGATCCACCAGTGTTATTGCATGTGTGTTCTTTTCAGTAACAATAACCAGAGTCATTGAAATGTGTCTTCTTCTCACATATCACCTATGGATCCACCAGTGTCATTGCATGTGTGTTCATTTCATAATCCACCTATGGATCCACCAGTGTCATTCCATGTGTGTTCTTTTTAGTAACAACAACAGAGTCATTTTGCATGTGTGTTCTTTTCACATACCACCTATGGATCCACCAATGTCATTGCATGTGTGTTCTTTTCACTAACAACAACCAGAGTCATTGCATGTGTGTTCTTTTCACATACCACATATGGATCCACAAGTGTCATTGAAATGTGTGTTCTCTATAGAGACCACACATGGATCCACCGGTGTCATTGCATGTATGTTCTTTTCACTAACAACAACTGAGTCATTGCATGTGTGCTCTTTTCACTAACAACAAGCTGAGTCATTGCATGTGTGTTCTTTTTACTAAAAATAACCAGAGTCATTTCATGGGTGTTCTTCTCACATACCACCTATGGATCCACCAGTTTCATTGCATGTGTGTTCTCTTCACAATCCACACATGGATCCACCAGTGTCATTGCATGTGTGTTCTTTTTAGTAACAACAACAAGAGTCATTGAAATGTGTGTTCTTCTCACATACCACATATGGATCCACCAGTGTCATTGCATGTGTGTTCATTTCATAATCCACCTATGAATCCACCAGTGTCATTGCATTTGTGTTCTTTTTAGTAACAACAACCAGAGTCATTTTGCATGTGTGTTCTTTTCACATACCCCCTATGGATCCACCAGTGTCATTGCATGTGTGTTCCTTTCACTAACAACAACCAGAGTCATTGCATGTGTGTTCTTTTCACATACCACATATGGATCCACTAATGTCATTGAAATGTGTGTTCTCTATATAGACCACACATGGATCCACCAGTGTCATTGCATGTGTGTTCTTTTTAGTAACAACAACCAGAGTCATTTTGCATCTGTGTTCTTTTCACATACCACCTACGGATCCACCAGTGTCATTACATGTGTGTTCTTTCACAATCCACCAATGGATCCACCAGTGTCATTGCACGTGTGTTCTTTTTAGTAACAACAACCAGAGACATTGAAATGTGTGTTCTTTTCACATACCACCTATGGATCCACCAGTGTCATTGCATGTGTGTTCTTTTCACATGGATCCACCAGAGTCATTGCATGTGTGTTCTTTTTAGTAACAACAACCAGAGTCATTTTGCATGTGTGTTCTTTTCACATACCACCTATGGATCCACCAGTGTCATTACATGTGTGTTCTTTTCACTAACAACAACCAGAGTCATTGCATGTGTGTTCTTTTCACATACCACATATCGATACACCAGTGTCATTGCTTGTGTCCTCTCTACAGAGACCACACATGGATCCACCGGTGTCATTGCATGTGTGTTCTTTTTAGTAACAACAACCAGTCATTTTGCATGTTTGTTCTTTTCACGTACCACCTATGGATCCACCAGTCTCATTGCATGTGTGTTCTTTTCACTAACAACAACCAGAGTCATTACATGTGTGTTCTTTTCACATACAACATATGGATCCACCAGTGTCATTGAAATGTGTGTTCTTTTCACATACCACCTATGGATCCACCAGTGTCATTGCATGTGTGTTCATTTCATAATCCACCTATGGATCCACCTGTGTCATTGCATGTATGTTCTTTTTAGTAACAACAAGAGTCATTGCATGTGTGTTCTTTTCACATACCACATATGGATCCACAGTGTCATTGAAATGTGTGTTCTCTACAGAGACCACACATGGATCCACCGGTATCATTGCATGTATGTTCTTTTCACTAACAACAACTGGAGTCATTGCATGTGTGCTCTTTTCACTAACAACAACTGGAGTCATTGCATGTGTGTTCTTTTTACTAACAACAACCAGAGTCATTTCATGGTGTTCTTCTCACATACCACCTATGGATCCACCAGTTTCATTGCATGTGTGTTCTCTTCACAATCCACACATGGATACACAAGTGTCATTGCATGTGTGTTATTTTAAGTAACAATAACCAGTCCTTGAAATGTGTGTTCTTCTCACATATCACCTATGGATCCACCAGTGTCATTACATGTGTGTTCATTTCATAATCCACCTATGGATCCACAGTGTCATTCCATGTGTGTTCTTTTAGTAACAAAAACAGAGTCATTTTGCATGTGTGTTCTTTTCACATACCACCTATGGATCCACCAGTGTCATTGCATGAGTGTTCTTTTCACTAACAACAACCAGAGTCATTGCATGTGTGTTCTTTTCACATACCATATGGATCCACAAGTGTCATTGAAATGTGTGTTCTATAGAGACCACACATGGATCCACCGTGTCATTGCATGTATGTTCTTTTCACTAACAACAACTGAGTCATTGCATGTGTGCTCTTTTCACTAACAACAATGGAGTCATTGCATGTGTGTTCTTTTACTAACAACAACCAGAGTCATTTCATGGGTGTTCTTCTCACATACCACCTATGGATCCACCAGTTTCATTGCATGTGTGTTCTCTTCACAATCCACACATGGATCCACCAGTGTCATTGCATGTGTGTTCTTTTTAGTAACAACAACCAGAGTCATTGACAATGTGTGTTCTTCACATACCACATATGGATCCAGTGTCATTGCATGTGTGTTCATTTCATAATCCACCTATGAATCCACCAGTGTCATTGCATTTGTGTTCTTTTAGTAACAACCTCGTCATTTTGCATGTGTGTTCTTCTCACATACCACCTATGGATCCTCCAGTGTCATTGCATGTGTGTTCTTTTCACTAACAACAACTAGGGTCATTGCATGTGTGTTCTTTTCACATACCACATATGGATCCACTAATGTCATTGAAATGTGTGTTCTCTACAGAGACCACAATGGATCCACCAGTGTCATTGCATGTGTGTTCTTTTTAGTAACAACAACAAGTCATTTTGCATGTGTGTTCTTTTCACATACCACCTATGGATCCACCAGTGTCATTACATGTGTGTTCTTTCACAATCCACCCATGGATCCACCAGTGTCATTGCATGTGTGTTATTTTTAGTAACAACAAACCAGAGACATCGAAATGTGTGTTCTTTTCACATACCACCTATGGATCCACCAGTGTCATTGCATGTGTGTTCTTTTCACATGGATCCACCAGAGTCATTGCATGTGTGTTCTTTTTAGTAACAACAACCACAGTCATTTTGCATGTGTGTTCTTTTCACATACCACCTATGGATCCACCAGTGTCATTGCATGTGTGTTCTTTTCACTAACAACAATCAGAGTCATTGCATGTGTGTTCTTTTCACATACCACATATCGATACACCAGTGTCATTGCATGTGTCCTCTCTATAGAGACCACACATGGATCCACCGTGTCATTGCATGTGTGTTCTTTTAGTAACAACAACTGAGTCATTTTGCATGTGTGTTCTTTTCACATACCACCTATGGATCCACCAGTCTCATTGCATGTGTGTTCTTTTCACTAACAACAACCAGAGTCATTACATGTGTGTTCTTTTCACATACAACATATGGATCCACCAGTTTCATTGAAATGTGTGTTCTTTTCACATACCACCTATGGATCCACCAGTGTCATTGCATGTGTGTTCATTTCATTATCCACCTAAGGATCCACCCGTGTCATTGCATGTATGTTCTTTTTAGTAACAACAACCAGAGTCATTGCATGTGTGTTCTTTTCACATACCACATATGGATCCACAAGTGTCATTGAAATGTGTGTTCTCTACAGAGACCACACATGGATCCACCGGTATCATTGCATGTATGTTCTTTTCACTAACAACAACTGGAGTCATTGCATGTGTGCTCTTTTCACTAACAACAACTGGAGTCATTGCATGTGTGTTCTTTTTACTAACAACAACCAGAGTCATTTCATGGCTGTTCTTCTCACATACCACCTATGGATCCACCAGTTTCATTGCATGTGTGTTCTCTTCACAATCCACACATGGATCCACCAGTGTCATTGCATGTGTGTTCTTTTTAGTAACAACAACAAGAGTCATTGAAATGTGTGTTCTTCTCACATACCAGATATGGATCCACCAGTGTCATTGCATGTGTGTTCATTTCATAATCCACCTATGAATCCACCAGTGTCATTGCATTTGTGTTCTTTTTAGTAACAACAACCAGAGTCATTTTGCATGTGTGTTCTTTTCACATACCCCCTATGGATCCACCAGTGTCATTGCATGTGTGTTCCTTTCACTAACAACAACCAGAGTCATTGCATGTGTGTTCTTTTCACATACCACATATGGATCCACTAATGTCATTGAAATGTGTGTTCTCTATATAGACCACACATGGATCCACCAGTGTCATTGCATGTGTGTTCTTTTTAGTAACAACAACCAGAGTCATTTTGCATCTGTGTTCTTTTCACATACCACCTACGGATCCACCAGTGTCATTACATGTGTGTTCTTTCACAATCCACCCATGGATCCACCAGTGTCATTGCACGTGTGTTCTTTTTAGTAACAACAACCAGAGACATCGAAATGTGTGTTCTTTTCACATACCACCTATGGATCCACCAGTGTCATTGCATGTGTGTTCTTTTCACATGGATCCACCAGAGTCATTGCATGTGTGTTCTTTTTAGTAACAACAACCAGAGTCATTTTGCATGTGTGTTCTTTTCACATACCACCTATGGATCCACCAGTGTCATTACATGTGTGTTCTTTTCACTAACAACAACCAGAGTCATTGCATGTGTGTTCTTTTCACATACCACATATCGATACACCAGTGTCATTGCTTGTGTGCTCTCTACAGAGACCACACATGGATCCACCGGTGTCATTGCATGTGTGTTCTTTTTAGTAACAACAACCAGTCATTTTGCATGTTTGTTCTTTTCACGTACCACCTATGGATCCACCAGTCTCATTGCATGTGTGTTCTTTTCACTAACAACAACCAGAGTCATTACATGTGTGTTCTTTTCACATACAACATATGGATCCACCAGTGTCATTGAAATGTGTGTTCTTTTCACATACCACCTATGGATCCACCAGTGTCATTGCATGTGTGTTCATTTCATAATCCACCTATGGATCCACCTGTGTCATTGCATGTATGTTCTTTTTAGTAACAACAACCAGAGTCATTGCATGTGTGTTCTTTTCACATACCACATATGGATCCACCAGTGTCATTGAAATGTGTGTTCTCTACAGAGACCACACATGGATCCACCGGTATCATTGCATGTATGTTCTTTTCACTAACAACAACTGGAGTCATTGCATGTGTGATCTTTTCACTAACAACAACTGGAGTCATTGCATGTGTGTTCTTTTTACTAACAACAACCAGAGTCATTTCATGGTGTTCTTCTCACATACCACCTATGGATCCACCAGTTTCATTGCATGTGTGTTCTCTTCACAATCCACACATGGATCCACCAGTGTCATTGCATGTGTGTTCTTTTCAGTAACAATAACCAGAGTCCTTGAAATGTGTGTTCTTCTCACATATCACCTATGGATCCACCAGTGTCATTGCATGTGTGTTCATTTCATAATCCACCTATGGATCCACCAGTGTCATTCCATGTGTGTTCTTTTTAGTAACAACAACAGAGTCATTTTGCATGTGTGTTCTTTTCACATACCACCTATGGATCCACCAGTGTCATTGCATGAGTGTTCTTTTCACTAACAACAACCAGAGTCATTGCATGTGTGTTCTTTTCACATACCACATATGGATCCACAAGTGTCATTGAAATGTGTGTTCTCTATAGAGACCACACATGGATCCACCGGTGTCATTGCATGTATGTTCTTTTCACTAACAACAACTGGAGTCATTGCATGTGTGCTCTTTTCACTAACAACAACTGGAGTCATTGCATGTGTGTTCTTTTTACTAACAACAACCAGAGTCATTTCATGGGTGTTCTTCTCACATACCACCTATGGATCCACCAGTTTCATTGCATGTGTGTTCTCTTCACAATCCACACATGGATCCACCAGTGTCATTGCATGTGTGTTCTTTTTAGTAACAACAACCAGAGTCATTGAAATGTGTGTTCTTCTCACATACCACATATGGATCCACCAGTGTCATTGCATGTGTGTTCATTTCATAATCCACCTATGAATCCACCAGTGTCATTGCATTTGTGTTCTTTTTAGTAACAACAACCAGAGTCATTTTGCATGTGTGTTCTTTTCACATACCACCTATGGATCCACCAGTGTCATTGCATGTGTGTTCTTTTCACTAACAACAACCAGAGTCATTGCATGTGTGTTCTTTTCACATACCACATATGGATCCACTAATGTCATTGAAATGTGTGTTCTCTATAGAGACCACACATGGATCCACCAGTGTCATTGCATGTGTGTTCTTTTTAGTAACAACAACCAGAGTCATTTTGCATCTGTGTTCTTTTCACATACCACCTATGGATCCACCAGTGTCATTACATGTGTGTTCTTTCACAATCCACCCATGGATCCACCAGTGTCATTGCATGTGTGTTATTTTTAGTAACAACAACCAGAGACATCGAAATGTGTGTTCTTTTCACATACCACCTATGGATCCACCAGTGTCATTGCATGTGTGTTCTTTTCACATGGATCCACCAGAGTCATTGCATGTGTGTTCTTTTTAGTAACAACAACCATAGTCATTTTGCATGTGTGTTCTTCTCACATACCACCTATGGATACACCAGTGTCATTGCATGTGTGTTCTTTTCACTAACAACAATCAGAGTCATTGCATGTGTGTTCTTTTCACATACCACATATCGATACACCAGTGTCATTGCATGTGTCCTCTCTATAGAGACCACACATGGATCCACCGGTGTCATTGCATGTGTGTTCTTTTTAGTAACAACAACCAGAGTCATTTTGCATGTGTGTTCTTTTCACATACCACCTATGGATCCACCAGTCTCATTGCATGTGTGTTCTTTTCACTAACAACAACCAGAGTCATTACATGTGTGTTCTTTTCACATACAACATATGGATCCACCAGTTTCATTGAAATGTGTGTTCTTTTCACATACCACCTATGGATCCACCAGTGTCATTGCATGTGTGTTCATTTCATTATCCACCTATGGATCCACCCGTGTCATTGCATGTATGTTCTTTTTAGTAACAACAACCAGAGTCATTGCATGTGTGTTCTTTTCACATACCACATATGGATCCACAAGTGTCATTGAAATGTGTGTTCTCTACAGAGACCACACATGGATCCACCGGTATCATTGCATGTATGTTCTTTTCACTAACAACAACTGGAGTCATTGCATGTCTCTTTTTCACTAACAACAACTGGAGTCATTGCATGTGTTATTTTTTTACTAACAACAACAAGTCATTTCATGGCTGTTCTTCTCACATACCACCTATGGATCCACCAGTGTCATTGCATGTGTGCTCTCTTCACAATCCACACATGGATCCACCAGTGTTATTGCATGTGTGTTCTTTTCAGTAACAATAACCAGAGTCATTGAAATGTGTCTTCTTCTCACATATCACCTATGGATCCACCAGTGTCATTGCATGTGTGTTCATTTCATAATCCACCTATGGATCCACCAGTGTCATTCCATGTGTGTTCTTTTTAGTAACAACAACAGAGTCATTTTGCATGTGTGTTCTTTTCACATACCACCTATGGATCCACCAATGTCATTGCATGTGTGTTCTTTTCACTAACAACAACCAGAGTCATTGCATGTGTGTTCTTTTCACATACCACATATGGATCCACAAGTGTCATTGAAATGTGTGTTCTCTATAGAGACCACACATGGATCCACCGGTGTCATTGCATGTATGTTCTTTTCACTAACAACAACTGGAGTCATTGCATGTGTGCTCTTTTCACTAACAACAACTGGAGTCATTGCATGTGTGTTCTTTTCACATACCACCTATGGATCCACCAGTGTCATTACATGTGTGTTCTTTCACAATCCACCCATGGATCCACCAGTGTCATTGCATGTGTGTTATTTTTAGTAACAACAACCAGAGACATCGAAATGTGTGTTCTTTTCACATACCACCTATGGATCCACCAGTGTCATTGCATGTGTGTTATTTTCACATGGATCCACCAGAGTCATTGCATGTGTGTTCTTTTTAGTAACAACAACCAGAGTCATTTTGCATGTGTGTTCTTTTCACATACCACCTATGGATCCACCAGTGTCATTGCATGTGTGTTCTTTTCACTAACAACAATCAGAGTCATTGCATGTGTGTTCTTTTCACATACCACATATCGATACACCAGTGTCATTGCATGTGTCCTCTCTATAGAGACCACACATGGATCCACCGGTGTCATTGCATGTGTGTTCTTTTTATTAACAACAACCAGAGTCATTTTGCATGTGTGTTCTTTTCACATACCACCTATGGATCCACTAGTCTCATTGCATGTGTGTTCTTTTCACTAACAACAACCAGAGTCATTACATGTGTATTCTTTTCACATACAACATATGGATCCACCAGTGTCATTGAAATATGTGTTCTTTTCACATACCACCTATGGATCCACCAGTGTCATTGCATGTGTGTTCATTTCATAATCCACCTATGGATCCACCCGTGTCATTGCATGTATGTTCTTTTTAGTAACAACAACCAGAGTCATTGCATGTGTGTTCTTTTCACATACCACATATGGATCCACCAGTGTCATTGAAATGTGTGTTCTCTACAAAGACCACACATGGATCCACCGGTATCATTGCATGTATGTTCTTTTCACTAACAACAACTGGAGTCATTGCATGTTTGCTCTTTTCACTAACAACAACTGGAGTCATTGCATGTGTGTTCTTTTTACTAACAACAACCAGAGTCATTTCATGGCTGTTCTTCTCACATACCACCTATGGATCCACCAGTGTCATTGCATGTGTGTTCTCTTCACAATCCACACATGGATCCACGAGTGTCATTGCATGTGTGTTCTTTTTAGTAACAACAACCAGAGTCATTGAAATGTGTCTTCTTCTCACATACCACCTATGGATCCACAAGTGTCATTGCATGTGTGTTCATTTCATAATCCACCTATGAATCCACCAGTGTCATTGCATTTGTGTTCTTTTTAGTAACAACAACCAGAGTCATTTTGCATGTGTGTTCTTTTCACATACCACCTATGGATCCACCAGTGTCATTGCATGTGTGTTCTTTTCACTAACAACAACCAGAGTCATTGCATGTGTGTTCTTTTCACATACCATATATGGATCCACTAATGTCATTGAAATGTGTGTTCTCTATAGAGACCACACATGGATCCTGATGTCAGTGCATGTGTGTTCTTTTTAGTAACAACAACCAGAGTCAATTTTCATGTGTGTTCTTTTCACATACCACCTATGGATCCACCAGTGTCATTACATGTGTGTTCTTTCACAATCCACCCATGGATCCACCAGTGTCATTGCATGTGTGTGTTCTTTTTAACAACAACCAGAGACATCGAAATGTGTGTTCTTTTCACATACCACCTATGGATCCACCAGTGTCATTGCATGTAAGTTCTTTTCATATGGATCCACCAGTCATTGCATGTGTGTTCTTTTAGTAACATCAACAAGTCATTTTGCATGTGTGTTCTTTTCACATACCACCTATGGATCCACCAGTGTCATTGCATGTGTGTTCTTTTCACTAACAACAATCAGAGTCATTGCATGTGTGTTCTTTTCACATACCACATATCGATACACCAGTGTCATTGCATGTGTCCTCTCTATAGAGACCACACATGGATCCACCGGTGTCATTGCATGTGTGTTCTTTTTATTAACAACAACCAGAGTCATTTTGCATGTGTGTTCTTTTCACATACCACCTATGGATCCACTAGTCTCATTGCATGTGTGTTCTTTTCACTAACAACAACCAGAGTCATTACATGTGTATTCTTTTCACATACAACATATGGATCCACCAGTGTCATTGAAATATGTGTTCTTTTCACATACCACCTATGGATCCACCAGTGTCATTGCATGTGTGATCATTTCATAATCCACCTATGGATCCACCGTGTCATTGCATGTATGTTCTTTTTAGTAACAACAACCAGAGTCATTGCATGTGTGTTCTTTTCACATACCACATATGGATCCACCAGTGTCATTGAAATGTGTGTTCTCTACAAAGACCACACATGGATCCACCGGTATCATTGCATGTATGTTCTTTTCACTAACAACAACTGGAGTCATTGCATGTTTGCTCTTTTCACTAACAACAACAGGAGTCATTGCATGTGTGTTCTTTTTACTAACAACCAGAGTCATTTCATGGCTGTTCTTCTCACATACCACCTATGGATCCACCAGTGTCATTGCATGTGTGTTCTCTTCACAATCCACACATGGATCCACGAGTGTCATTGCATGTGTGTTCTTTTTAGTAACAACAACCAGAGTCATTGAAATGTGTCTTCTTCTCACATACCACCTATGGATCCACAAGTGTCATTGCATGTGTGTTCATTTCATAATCCACCTATGAATCCACCAGTGTCATTGCATTTGTGTTCTTTTTAGTAACAACAACCAGAGTCATTTTGCATGTGTGTTCTTTTCACATACCACCTATGGATCCACCAGTGTCATTGCATGTGTGTTCTTTTCACTAACAACAACCAGAGTCATTGCATGTGTGTTCTTTTCACATACCATATATGGATCCACTAATGTCATTGAAATGTGTGTTCTCTATAGAGACCACACATGGATCCACCAGTGTCATTGCATGTGTGTTCTTTTTAGTAACAACAACCAGAGTCATTTTGCATGTGTGTTCTTTTCACATACCACCTATGGATCCACCAGTGTCATTACATGTGTGTTCTTTCACAATCCACCCATGGATCCACCAGTGTCATTGCATGTGTGTTCTTTTTAGTAACAACAACCAGAGACATCGAAATGTGTGTTCTTTTCACATACCACCTATGGATCCACCAGTGTCATTGCATGTAAGTTCTTTTCATATGGATCCACCAGAGTCATTGCATGTGTGTTCTTTTTAGTAACAACAACCAGAGTCATTTTGCATGTGTGTTCTTTTCACATACCACCTATGGATCCACCAGTGTCATTGCATGTGTGTTCTTTTCACTAACAACAACCAGAGTCATTGCATGTGTGTTCTTTTCACATACCACATATCGATACACCAGTGTCATTGCATGTGTCCTCTCTACAGAGACCACACATGGATCCACCGGTGTCATTGCATGTGTGTTCTTTTTAGTAACAACAACCAGAGTCATTTTGCATGTGTGTTCTTTTCACATACCACCTATGGATCCACCAGTCTCATTGCATGTGTGTTCTTTTCACTAATAACAACCAGAGTCATTACATGTGTGTTCTTTTCACATACAACATATGGATCCACCAGTGTCATTGAAATGTGTGTTCTTTTCACATACCACCTATGGATCCACCAGTGTCATTGCATGTGTGTTCATTTCATAATCCACCTATGGATCCACCTGTGTCATTGCATGTATGTTCTTTTTAGTAACAACAACCAGAGTCATTGCATGTGTGTTCTTTTTAGTAACAACAACCAGAGTCATTTTGCATGTGTGTTCTTTTCACATACCACCTATGGATCCACCAGTGTCATTGCATGTGTGTTCATTTCACTAAAACAACCAGAGTCATTGCATGTGTGTTCTTTCACATGCAACATATGGATCCACCAGTGTCATTGAAATTTGTGTTCTCTACAGAGACCACACATGGATCCACAGAATTGTCATTGCATCTATGTTCTTTTCACTAACAACAAGCTGAGTAATTGCATGTGTGCTCTTTTTCACTAACAACAAGCTGGAGTCATTGCATGTGTGTTCTTTTTACTAACAACAACCAGAGTCATTTCATGGTTGTTCTTCTCACATACCACCTATGGATCCACCAGTTTCATTGCATGTGTGTTCTCTTCACAATCCACACATGGATCCACCAGTGTCATCGCATGTGTTTTCTTTTTAGTAACAACAACCAGAGTCATTGAAATGTGTGTTCTTCTCAAATACCACCTATGGATCCACCAGTGTCATGGTATGTGTGTTCATTTCATAATCCACCTATGGATCCACCAGTGTCAGTGCATGTGTGTTCTTTTTAGTAATCACAACCAGAATCATTTTGCATGTGTGTTCTTTTCAGATACCACCTATGGATCCACCAGTGGCATTGCATGTGTGTGCTTTTCACTAACAACAACCAGAGTCATTGCATGTGTGTTTTTTCACCTACCACATATGGATCCACCAGTGTCATTGAAATGTGTGTTCTCTATAGAGACCACACATGGATCTACCAGTGTCATTGCATGTGTGTTCTTTTTAGTAACAATAACAAGAGTCATTTTGCATGTGTGTTCTTTTCACATACCACCTATGGATCCACCAGTGTCATTGCATGTGTGTTCTTTTCACAATCCACCCATGGATCCACCAGTGTCATTGCTTGTGTATTCTTTTTAGTAACAACAACCAGAGTCATTTAAATGTGTGTTCTTTTCACATACCACCTATGGATCCACCAGTGTCATTGCATGTGTGTTCTTTTCACTAACAACCAGAGTCATTGCATGTGTGTTCTTTTTAGTAACATCAACCAGAGTCATTTTGCATGTGTGTTCTTTTCACATACCACCTATGGATCCACCAGTGTCATTGCATGTGTGTTCTTTTCACTAACAACAACCAGAGTCATTGCATGTGTGTTCTTTTCACATACCACCTATGGATCCACCAGTGTCATTGCATGTGTGCTCTCTACAGAGACCACACATGGATACACCGGTGTCATTTCATGTGTGTTCTTTTTAGTAATAACAACCCGAGTCATTTTGCATGTGTGTTCTTTTCACATACCACCTATGGATCCACCAATGTCATTGCATGTGTGTTCTTTTCACTAACAACGACCAGAGTCATTGCATGTGTGTTCTTTTCACATGCCACATATGGATCCACTAGTGTCATTGAAATGTGTGTTCTCTACAGAGACCACACATGGATCCACCGGTGTCATTGCATGTATGTTCTTTTCACTAACAACAACTGGAGTCATTGCATGTGTGCTATTTTCACTAACAACAACTAGATTCATTGCATGTGTGTTCTTTTTACTAACAACAACCAGAGTCATTTCATGGATGTTATTCTCACATACCACCTATGGATCCACCAGTTTCATTGCATGTGTGTTCTCTTCACAATCCACACATGGATCCACCAGTGTCATTGCATGTGTGTTCTTTTTAGTAACAACAACCAGAGTCATTGAAATGTGTGTTCTTCTCACATACCACCTACGGATCCACCAGTGTCATTGCATGTGTGTTCATTTCATAATCCACCTATGGATCCACCAGTGTCAGCGCATGTGTGTTCTTTTTAGTAACAACAACCAGAGTCATTTTGCATGTGTGTTCTTTTCACATACCACCTATGGATCCACCAGTGGCATTGCATGTGTGTTCTTTTCACTAACAACAACCAGAGTCATTGCATGTGTGTTCTTTTCACATACCACATATGGATCCACCAGTGTCATTGAAATGTGTGTTCTCTATAGAGACCACACATGGATCTACCAGTGTCATTGCATGTGTGTTCTTTTAGTAACAATAACCAGAGTCATTTTGCATGTGTGTTCTTTTCACATACCACCTATGGATCCACCAGTGTCATTGCATGTGTCTTCTTTTCACTACCAACAACAGAGTCATTGCATGTGTGTTCTTTTCACATACCACATATGGATCCACCAGTGTCCTTGAAATGTGTGTTCTCTATAGAGACCACACATGGATCCACCAGTGTCATTGCATGTGTGTTCTTTTTAGTAACAACAACCAGAGTCATTTTGCATGTGTGTTCTTTTCACATACCACCTATGGATCCACCAGTGTCATTGCATGTGTGTTCATTTCACTAACAACAACCAGAGTCATTGCATGTGTGTTCTTTTCACATGCCACATATGGATCCACCAGTGTCATTGAAATTTGTGTTCTCTACAGAGACCACACATGGATCTACCGGTGTCATTGCATGTATGTTCTTTTCACTAACAACAACTGGAGTCATTGCATGTGTGCTCTTTTCACTAACAACAACTGGAGTCATTGCATGTGTGTTCTTTTTTACTAACAACGAGTCATTTCATGGCTGTTCTTACATACCACCTATGGATCCACAGTTTCATTGCATGTGTGTTCTCTTCACAATCCACACATGGATCCACAGTGTCATTGCATGTGTTCTTTTTAGTAACAACAACCAGAGTCATTGAAATGTGTGTTCTTCTCACATACCACCTATGGATCCACCAGTGTCATTGCATGTGTGTTCATTTCATAATCCACCTATGGATCCACCAGTGTCAGCGCATGTGTGTTCTTTTTAGTAACAAAAACCAGAATCATTTTGCATGTGTGTTCTTTTCACATACCACCTATGGATCCACCAGTGGCATTGCATGTGTGGTCTTTTCACTAACAACAACCAGATTCATTGCATGCGTGTTTTTTCACATACCACATATGGATCCACCAGTGTCATTGAAATGTGTGTTCTCTATAGAGACCACACATGGATCTACTAGTGTCATTGCATGTGTGTTCTTTTTAGTAACAATAACCAGAGTCATTTTGCATGTGTGTTCTTTTCACATACCACCTATGGATCCACCAGTGTCATTGCATGTGTGTTCTTTTCACAATCCACCCATGGATCCACCAGTGTCATTGCTTTTGTATTCTTTTTAGTAACAACAACCAGAGTCATTGAAATGTGTGTTCTTTTCACATACCACCTATGGATCCACCAGTGTCATTGCATGTGTGTTATTTTCACTAACAACCAGAGTCATTGCATGTGTGTTCTTTTTAGTAACAAAAACCAGAGTCATTTTGCATGTGTGTTCTTTTCACATACCAGCTATGGATCCACCAGTGTCATTGCATGTGTGTTCTTTTCACAATCCACCCATGGATCCACCAGTGTCATTGCATGTGTGTTCTTTTTAGTAACAACAACAGAGTCATTTTGCATGTGTGTTCTTTTCACATACCACCTATGGATCCACCAGTGTCATTGCATGTGTGTTCTTTTCACTAACAACAACTGGAGTCATTGCATGTGTGCTCTTTTCACTAACAACAACTGGAGTCATTACATGTGTGTTCTTTTTACTAACAACAACCAGAGTCATTTCATGGTTGTTCTTCTCACATACCACCTATGGATCCACCAGTTTCATTGCATGTGTGTTCTCTTCACAATGCACACATGGATCCACCAGTGTCATTGCATGTGTGTTCTTTTTAGTAACAACAACCAGAGTCATTGAAATGTGTGTTCTTCTCACATACCACCTATGGATCCACCAGTGTCATTGCATGTGTGTCCATTTCATAATCCACCTATGGATCCACCAGTGTCAGTGCATGTGTGTTCTTTTTAGTAACAACAACCAGAGTCATTTAGATGTGTGTTCTTTTCACATACCACCTATGGATCCACCAGTGTCATTGCATGTGTGTTCTTTTCACTAACAACCAGAGTCATTGCATGTGTGTTCTTTTCACATACCACATATGGATCCACCAGTGTCATTGAAATGTGTGTTCTCTATAGATACCACACATGGATCCACCAGTGACATTACATGTGCGTTCTTTTTAGTAACAACCAGAGTCATTTTGCATGTGCGCTCTTTTCACATACCACCTATGGATCCACCAGTGTCATTGCATGTGTGTTCTTACAATCCACCCATGGATCCACCAGTGTCATTGCATGTGTGTTCTTTTTAGTAACAACAAGCAGAGTCATTGAAATGTGTGTTCTTTTCACACCTATGGATCCACCAGTGTCATTGCATGTGTGTTATTTTCACTAACAACAACTAGAGGCATTGCATGTGTGTTCTTTTTAGTAACAAAAACCAGAGTCATTTTGCATGTGTGTTCTTTTCACATACCACCTATGGATCCACCAGTGTCATTGCATGTGTGTTCTTTTCACTAACAACAACTTGAGTCATTGCATGTGTGTTCTTTTCACATACCACATATGGATCCACCAGTGTCATTGCATGTGTGCTCTCTACAGAGACCACACACGGATCCACCGGTGTCATTGCATGTGTGTTCTTTTTAGTAACAACAACTAGAGTCATTTTGCATGTGTGTTCTTTTCACATACCACCTATGGATCCACCAGTGTAATTGCATGTGTGTTCTTTTCACTAACAACAACAGTCCTTGCATGTGTGTTCTTTTCACATACAACATATGGATCCACCAGTGTCATTGAAATGTGTGTTCTTCTTAAGTACCACCTATGGATCCACCAGTGTCATTGCATGTGTGTTCATTTCATAATCCACCTATGGATCCACCTGTGTCATTGCATGTATGTTCTTTTTAGTAACAACAACCAGAGTCATTGCATGTGTGTTCTTTTCACATACCACATATGGATCCACCAGTGTCATTGAAATGTGTGTTCTCTACAGAGACCACACATGGATCCACCAGTATCATGGCATGTATGTTCTTTTCACTAACAACAACTGGAGTCATTGCATGTGTGCTCTTTTCACTAACAACAACTGGAGTCATTGCATGTGTGTTCTTTTTACTAACAACAACTGGAGTCATTTCATGGCTGTTCTTCTCACATACCACCTATGGATCCACCAGTGTTATTGCATGTGTGTTCTCTTCACAATCCACACATGGATCCACCAGTGTCATTGCATGTGTGTTATTTTCACTAACAACAACTAGAGGCATTGCATGTGTGTTCTTTTTAGTAACAAAAACCAGAGTCATTTTGCATGTGTGTTCTTTTCACATACCACCTATGGATCCACCAGTGTCATTGCATGTGTGTTCTTTTCACTAACAACAACCAGAGTCATTGCATGTGTGTTCTTTTCACATACCACATATGGATCCACCAGTGTCATTGCATGTGTGCTCTCTACAGAGACCACACACGGATCCACCGGTGTCATTGCATGTGTGTTCTTTTTAGTAACAACAACTAGAGTCATTTTGCATGTGTGTTCTTTTCACATACCACCTATGGATCCACCAGTGTAATTGCATGTGTGTTCTTTTCACTAACAACAACCAGAGTCACTGCATGTGTGTTCTTTTCACATACAACATATGGATCCACCAGTGTCATTGAAATGTGTGTTCTTCTTAAGTACCACCTATGGATCCACCAGTGTCATTGCATGTGTGTTCATTTCATAATCCACCTATGGATCCACCTGTGTCATTGCATGTATGTTCTTTTTTA